>CM035289.1:187558-259700 GCA_020226075.1 Hydropotes inermis
GTGTCAGGACACAGACACGAGTCAGGACACACACACATCAGGACACACACACGTCAGGATACTCATACATCAGGACACACACACGTGTGTCAGGACACACAGACACGAGCCAGGACACACACACGTCAGGACACACACACACGTATCAGGACACACACACGTCAGGACACTCATACATGAGTGTCAGGACACAACACGTGTCAGGACACACACACGAGTGTTAGGACACACACACGTGTCAGGACACACACGTGTCAGGACACTCATACACGGGTGTCAGGACACACACACGTGTGTCAGGACACAGACACGAGTCAGGACACACACACACACGAGTGTATGCAGCTGTGCTCTCAGATGCACACAGAGGCGGTGGCCCGTGGCCACAGGCTGGCTAGGAAACAGCCCTGGTGACGCGCGGGCTGTCTGCCGTGGAGGGACACACTGGCAGTGGCAGGGGGAGACACCTCAGCGGCAGGAGGGCCGCAGGCCTTTCGGGAGGGAGCAGGGTCTGCAGTCTGCGCAGGGGAGAGCCTTGGGGGGTGCTGGCAGTCACTCACTCCGTTGGCGACGTCCCAGCTGAGCACCCTCCTGGCCTTCCGCTCAGCGTCCTCAGTCCCGTCCAGCACAAGGCCAAAGCCCCCGTTGATCACCTCGCCCCTGCAAGAAGCCAAAGGGTTTCAGGGTCACTCCCAGGCACGAACAGTCAGGGGGCAAAGGTGCTCAGCTCCAGGTGGCCTCTGCAAACCCGGTCGGAGGAGCCCTAGGCCCAGGAGGACAACCAGAGACAGGGAGCCTTCTCATGTCATGGAGCAGTCACTGGCCAGAGAATGGTCCCAGAGAGAAGGTCACATGTGAGGTCAGTGCTGGCTGTACTAAGGAGACACTTGACACCATATGAGCAGGAAAGCCCACAGAACTCAGCCACAAGGTCCTGGAGACCGAAAGCAACTCAGGGCGGAACAGGGTCGGAACTTCTCAGCCACTAAGCCCATGGCCCCAGGTCTGATGTGTGAAGGCAGCCGGAGCTGAGGAGGTTATGCAAATGAGAGTTCTCACTCGGGAACTGGAACTGTGGCCCTGTGGCCGAGCCGTCAGCGTCTGCAGGGTCAAGCTCTGGGTGCATCTGCCTCTGAGGTGGGACCATCGAGCTGATGAGAGGAGCTGACGTTAAGCGTCCTGGGAGACCAGCGTGGGCCCTGGAGGAGCCACGGCTCCTGTGACAAGTTAGCAGCCTGAGAAGCATGCAGCTGTCACAACCGTTGGTCCCCAAAACACAGTGAGACTTGTGCGGACAGGTCACCTCAGAATCCAGGCTGCTACCCCCCAGGGGCCCCATGGCACCATCACCCATAGCTTGGCAGGGACGCAGACCCCCGCCCTGACCTGCCGTCAGGATCCACATATTAACAGGCCCCTCAGGGATGCCCACACACAGTTGGCTTCAAGATGTGCTCTGGTGGGGAGACAGTGTCAATATCCAGATAAAGTGAAGTTCCTGACCCCGTGGACTGCAGTCCGCCAGGCTCCTCTGTCCATGGGATTCTCCAGGCAGGAATGCTGGAGTGGGTAGCCATGCCCTTCTCCAGGGGATCTTCCCGACCCAGGGATCGAACCTTGACAGTGCATCTGTTCCTCAAGAGACACAGGCCTGGGGGCTGGCCCCGCCCGCAGGGACCTGCACACCCTCCCCGGAGGGACTGGGGTCCACTGTCTCTATGGAGCTGGCCAATCAGCCAAGACCAGAGCCTGACCACTGAGTCTCCCGCTCTGCAGCCCATGGTCCCCATCTACACGGCAGCCGCTGGCTAGGACCATGGGGCAGATGGCATGGACCAGGCCTCAGCACGCGGTCAGAACAGACAGGGCAGGGTGCAGGGCCTGTAGGGAACCCAGTGCTGACACGGATCGGCTTAGGAACAGGGAGCTGACACGCAGTGGGGAAACCTGGAGCAAACTCAGAAACATGAGGGCAAACCGTGACTTGGAAGCAAGAGATGCAGCTGAAACTGGAAGGAAGGCTGTTTTGGGGTGTGGGGGAGGTGTTTTCCCACTGCATTTCCAGGAAGGTTTGCAGGAGTATCTGGTGGATTAAATTACACACGCGAGTGTCTCACGGATTCTGCAGTCAACCTAGGCAATTTCCCAAAGGAGCCCCCTAGGTCACCATGACTAACGGCCTCGGTGCCAGCGCCTCACGGGCCGCCGCGCCGTCAGAGCCTTGGGGGCAGCCTGGTGGGGGGGTCCCCATGGCGAGCAGTGCCCAAGGGCCTCATGTCCTGCCTCGCCTGCCTTCTGCCGTCCTGGCTCCTATTTCAGGAATCTGGGGACGAAAGATCTGAATCCAGACCCGGCTCCACCACTGCCTCCGGCCCCCGCCAGAGGTATCCCATCATCTCCAGAACCCATTCAGCGAGTCCATCAAGTTGGTGATGCCGTCCAACCACCTCATCCTCTGTCATCCCCTTTTCCTCCCGCCTTCAATCTCTCCCAGCATCAGTGTCTTTTCGGATAAGTCAGTTCTTTGCATCATGTGGCCAAAGTACTGGAGTTTCAGCTTCAGCATCTGTCCTTCCAGTAAATACTCAGGACTGATCTCCTTTAGGATGGACACCAGTTGTTCATTTTTCTCAGCAGCAAATGGGACATCGCTACTTATAATGAGAAATAAACGTTTGGTCTTTGTTCACGGTTCCCAGCACAGGGCTCCTTAAACCCTTGTAATTTCCTGTGATGAGCAGGATGAAGGTGTCTTTCGTCCTGCTGATGAGGTGACTTTGGGAATTCACCCAAGGGGGCAGGGCTGGCTGCCAGAGGAGCCACCCTGTGACCCGCAATTCGAACCTGGGGCCCAGGCCCTGACCACCGCAGAGGGGGAAGGGCTGGAGGTGGAACCAGTCACCTGTGGCCAGTGATGGAGTCAGTCACACCCGTGGAAAGAATCCTCCAGGGAAGCCCCAGAGGAGAGGCCTGGAGGGTGGCCGGCTGGGGAACCAGAACATGGGCACGTGTGGCCGCGCCTGCCCCGGCCCCTGCAGTCAGGTGATCCTTTGCGTGCTCACCCCATGTGCCTCCTCCTCTGGCTACTGATTCACACCCTTTGATGTCTTTTGTCATGTTTTTCAGAAATCCCTTCCTTCCGTGAGCTGCTCCAGCAAAGCAGGGGAACTGAGCAGGGGGCTGTAGGGACCTGTGATCTGCAGCTGGGGGCGAGGGGAGCACAGGTGACGCTGCAGACCTGTGACTGGGGTCAGGAAGCGGGGCGGTGAGTGGAGGGGGCCGGCCCTGAGGGACCGAGCCCCCAGCTGTGGGATGTGTGTCATCTCCAGGCTGAAAGCATGGGGCCTGAGCTGAGCTGAGCTGAGCTGAGCTACAGGACACCCGGTGCTGGAAACGCCCATGGGCTGAAACTCGGTGCAGAATCAGGGACAACCTCGCAAGGGCACTCGTCTATGGCCTAGGAGGGAGCCTCCCAGAACCCCAGCTGGCCCGTGGCTTGGGCTGGAGACAAGCCTGGCTGGGCACGCAGGTCCAGGAGCCAGGGAGCCCAGATCCAGGTTCCCACCGCCCAGCCCAGCCGCCCTGGAGAAGTCAAAGGACGGGGCCAGGATGACTCTAAGGGCTCCCTGGAGAACATCTGAAAGCAGCAGCAGAACCACATGGGAAAGGACAACTCACAGTGTCCCGCAAGAGGCAGGAGACTGCACGGGGCAGGCTGGGCAGGGCCCCCACGTCCAGTTCACACAAGGAGCCCTCAGCAGAGGGAGCTTGGAGAGATAGGCGCGGGATGTGGGAGGGCCCCCCAAGACTCCCGGGGAGCCCCCACCCGCACCACTGGCCCTCAGGAACCTTCCTACCAGCCAACACCACCGCCGTTGTGCAGGGCGACCCAGGTGGCTCCACGGAATGCGTCGCCCACAAAGTTCTGCACGGCCATGTCTGCAGAAAGAGAGCACGGTCAGCCCCCGGCAAGGCGGCCAGCCTGGGCCAGGGTCGGGGGCTCAGACGGGAACCGGGGGGGGCGACTGCAGGAAGTGCAGACACTACGTTCTCAGAGCCCAGCGAAGCGGGAGCACCGGACAAGTGCCCGATGCCCACTGCCGCCTGCCCAGCACGGGCACAGGGGCAGCACCCCAGAGGCACCGATGGATGGAGGAACTGTCGCTCAAGTGACAAACAGCATCAGTCCCACCCTTCAGAGAAACATGCCAGTGGGCGGGGGACAAGCTGCGTGCTGCGGACTGCCCCGGGCATCACTGGGCGAGGCCCCAGGGCAGGCAGCCAGATAGGACTCTGCAGGCAGACGGCACCCGCACAGAGGTGGGAACCGAGCCTCACCACTGTCCAGGGACCTGCTGAAAGAGTCGGAGCTGCCCTGAGACCGGCGCCCCGGGCCAGGGACAAAGGGCCTGGCCCCTGGTGGGCTCTTCCTCAAAGCCCCCGCAGAGAAGAGGAGGGGTCCTGGGAATGACTCCATCTCGCAAGGGGCTGTGAGATGCACCAGAACAGCTCCAGAACCTGGCAAAGGCCAAGGAGCTACCCACCCGCCCCTGGCTGCCTCCTGAGACATCGGGGCCCCGCCCACACTTCGACCTAGGCCTCGAGAAATTGATTTCAGATACCGGGTCTTCAGAACTTCCGGGAGCACGCTCATGCTGCTCCCAGCCTCTAAGCTAGTGGCCAGCTGTCACACTGGCCGAAGAACACCAATGTGAACCACAGTGATGTCACAGAACGTGAGAGCCGGCAGTATCAGGGGTAAAAAGGGGCATCTCTGGTGGTCCTGCAGTTAAGACTCTGCGCTCCCAACACAGGGGGCCCGGGGTTTGATCCCTGGTCAGGGTACTAGGATCCCACGCGTCCCATGAGGCAGCCAAAAGATGTTTTAAAACGAAAAAAGAAATAAAGAGAGCCGTCACAAGATGGTAAAAAGGTCAATTTTCCAAGAAGAGACAATACACATAAACACATAAATGAGGGCACGCCTGACAACATAGCTTTAAAACACAGCACAGCAGAGGACGACTGTGGAGGGAACAGACAAATGCGGAGTCGGGAACTGCGTCACCTCACTCTCGGTCACCTTGGGGACATGTCAGCAGAAGGCCAGCAAGGCTCCTGACCACAGGAGGAGCATCGCTGACCGACTCCACCTAGGTGAGATGTAGAGAAAGCCCCCAGCACTTCTCTGGCGGTCGAGTGGTTAAAACGTCACCTTCCAATGCAGGGGGTGCAGGTTCCATCCCCAGTTGGGGAGCTAAGACCCCCATGTGCCTCACGGTCAAAAAACCAGAACATAAAACAGAAGCAGTGTTGTTACATATTCAATAAAGATGGTCCACATCAAAAAAACGCTTAAAAATTAAAAAAAAAAAAAAGAAAGAACAAGCCCCCGAGTAACAGCAGAATACATGTTCTTCCCAGGTACATCAAGATGGACCACCTTTGAGGCCACAACACAACCCTTAACACAAGTTTAAAATAACAGGATGAATACAAAGTAAGCTCTTAGACTATATTGGAATTAACTCAGAAGTCAGTAACAGAAAGATTAACTGAAAAATCTCCCCACATTTGAAAATTTAAAAAGATAATTCACAATAATCCATGGTTCCAAGAGGATGTACCAAAGGAAATTTAAAAGTATCTTGAACTGAATGAAAATAAAAATATATCTTGCAAAAATCGGTAAGATTAGAGAGAAATTCATAACATTAAAATATTCTTATTAGAACCTTATGAAACTGGAGAAAGAAGAGCAAACTAAACTAAAATAGTAAATAGGAAGAAGGTCATAGTAAAGATAAGACTAGACATCAATCAATTTGAAAGCAAAAAAGTAATAGAAAAAATCTAACTCAAAACTTCTTTGAGAAGATCAATAAAATTGAAAAATGTCTAGCCAAGCTGATCAAGGAAAGAGAAAGAAGACAGAAAAGACTAACATCAGTAAAGACAGTGTGAACCCCACAGATACTAGAAAGATAATAAAGGAATATGATTCTATACCCATCAATTTCACAACTTATATGAAATGGACCTATTACTCAAAGTGATGTGCACTGGTGTTCCTGGGTGTCCACTCCTTCCCTGGGGATCCCATCCATGACGGAAGGAGCCTCGGGTGCTAGGGACAAGAGAGCCCCCAGGAGCAGAAGGTAGAAACCCTGTGTGATGGTAACAGCCCCTCACAGAAGCCGTGCTGGGGGAGCTGACATGACTCCCACACTTGAACTCAGTGCATCCTTCACAACAGAGAAGGACCCGCTGTTGGCCCCATGTCACAGACGAGGACCCTGAGGACCCTCTGCAGACCCCTTGGCACGTGATGGGGCCAGCTGTGCCCAGTTTTTGGGCATCCACCGGCCCGGCCCACTGGCTCCCGCTCACGTATACAACTGTGTCCAGTGTCCCAGAGCTGCCTTCGTCATGGGCTGGTCACCCTGGGCCTTGGCCCCTCAGAAGCCAGCAACCTCTTCTGCAGCACCGTGACAGACTGAATGAACCACTTGATTTTTACATAAAATCCAAATCCAACAGAAACACATTTTAGATGCACCGTCCTCCTCACCTGCACAGAAGGCAGAGCCATCGTAAATGTTGGAGGTCTCCCGAAAGGGGCTGTCGGTGCCACTCACGTCATGGTGGTCTCGGCTCAGGACCACCGGTGCCTGCGGTGTGCAAGGGCATGAAAGGTCAGCGGCAGTGTCCACTGCCTGGCCCGGGGCAGAGTTCAAGGGTCAGGCCACGTCAGACGCCCTTTGGCCTACCCTGGGAAGCAGCCCCTCTGCAGGAGGGCGCAGGGGGTTCCAACGCCCCTCGCCCCCTGTGACTGCCCAGAGATGCCCCTTCTGTCCACCCAGAGCCCGTGCGCCCCCAGGTGCTGGCTCAGAGTCACCGCTACCCTGTCCACAGTCACCACGCCCACCTTACGGAGCCCCAGTCTCAGCGCTGCAGGGACAGGCCGGGGCTTTGGCGCTCATCAGAGGTCGCAGGAGCTGCCCTGCGCTTCATCAGGCCGGGCCTGACCCCGCTCTGCACGGGACCCCCAGACCCGTGCGCTGGCGCCGGGGACACTCACGGCTCCGCCTGCAGCACGGAGCCCAGTCCTGACCCTACGCGCTCTCCTCGCTCACTTCACCCGCGGAGCGCAGCACGCTCACGGCCCGTGGGCCGATGGCCTTGCCCACGCATCCACAGTGTCCCTCCGCCGGCACCGGGCGGAACCCTGTCTGCCCTGTGCTCTGCCGGGAGACCCATGTTGGAGCAAGGTTTGCACCGGGTCGGGGGGGCGCTCAGGAAGGAGAGGGCGGAAGGAGAGGATGGGGATGAAGACGCGCCGTACACGCAGGCGCCGAGCGAGGTGAACAGGCCTGACTGGAAGGAGGCGGGAGGAAGGCGAGGAGGAGAGGGAGGGGGAATGAAGCGCGTGTGCGCATGCGCTGAGCGAGGTGGGCGGGGCTGACCGGAAGGAGGGAGGAGGAGGCGGAGAGGGAGGGATGAAGCGCCGTGTGCGCATGCGCTGACCGGAAGGCGGGAGGAGGAAGGAGGAGGCGGAGGGAGGGGGATGAAGCGCCGTAGCTGTAGCGACCACAGCTGTAGCGCCGTGTGCGCATGCGCTGAGCGAGGTGGGCGGCGCTGACCGCTAGGGAGACGGAGAAAGGCGGGTCGGGTTGTCGCCATGTGAAAGGGGCAGTTCAACAAAGACAGCCTGAAACCCTGGAGGGGAAGCCACGCTTTGAGGTTACAAGGCTCAGAGGTGGCCCCTGACTGCCCAGAGTCTCACGGCAGGGCCCACAGCAGAGCCCGGGCTTGAGGGCTGGCCTGGCGGGGCGCCCACCTTGAGCTCCCCACGGGCGATGGCTTGGTTGAAGGCCGTGGCGATGGCCACGCGGCCTTTCTGGTCCGAGTACAGGATCCTGGCCTGGGAGCCCACCACCTGTGGCGAGAAGGGCGGTGCTCAGGAGACGCCCCCAGCCGCCCGACGGCAGTCGCGGGAGCCCAGCCCCATGCCCGGCCCGTGTGTCTAGTGCAATCTGCGGGCGCCCAGTGCAGATAACCCTGCTGACCAGTCACCGCAGGGCTAGCCCCGGGGGCTCCAGGCTGACCGACTCTCTCCTGGGAGGGGACCTACTGTGCGTCTCCGTCAGGCCCCGCCCCCATCTCCACTTCCTGCCCCACCCTCCCCAGGCCCAGGTCTTCAAGTCCAGCGGAGATCGCCGTGGACATCTGGACATCTCAGGCACTGGGTGGTTGGCATAAGGGGTTCCGCGGAGAAACACACATGCGACCACTGGTACAGGCGGCCGCGGCAGTCTGGGTGGATGGGGTTGGACTGGGAAGCCCAGGAATGGGGGCCACTGCTCGGGGCAGGTGCGGCTGAACCCCAGGCCAAGGACCCACTGGTGCAGATGTGGCAGCGTCCAGCCGTCAGAACCAAACGCCCGTCTTTTGTTTGGTCTGGGCGCATCCGGCCGGCTGCCTCCCCAGGCCTGTGCACCAGGTCCCTCTGCTTTCCAACTGTCATCCCCAGACCCAGCCCCACTTAGGCCTGAACTTGTAAGTCAGCTCCTCAGAGACACCCTTCTGCTACACCACCAACAGCCCCCACCCCCAACTCCCTGGGTCATCTGATCTGTGGTCACCCTCACAGGCATAGAAACACCCATCTGCCCTGCCCTGGCCCCGCAGAGGTCCTGCTCTAAGCCCCGCACTACAGCCAGGGGCTGTACCACCTCCAGTATCCACTGTGCAGACGGGAGGGGAGGCCCAGAGAGGCCAAGCCACTCACCCCAGGTCACACAGCTGAGAAGTCAGGAGGTCTGGCTCCAGGGGACTGCCGGGCCATGATGGGAGGAAGGACCTACCTGACCCAGGTCGCTCCCCCTGCTACCTGAGTTCAGGCCACCTTCTGAAAGGCTTCTCTGTACAGTGCCCCTGGGCACGGTGGCCGGTGGGGCCTCCCCAAGCTGTCTAGATAGCAGCATCTCACCTGGGGCAAGGTCCACACTGCCCCCCCCGCCCCCCAGCTGGAGCCTCACCAGCTGGTGCTTAGCAGCCTCCCGGATCCAGCGGATGTTGTCCACATACTGGAGCTTCACGGTCGGGATCACTGCAGGCAGGGGAGGGGGTGTCACAGGTACCAGAGCCCCTGCCCCACGGTGGGGGCGCACACTCCCGCTGCAAGGCCACTGGGCTAAGGCACCCGTCTGCACCCACCACTGGACCCTGAGCGGGGTTGGGATGCCCCCATCCCCAGCTTCCCACCAGCCCATCTGACTTCCGGCAATGGCAATGCCAGCAATTGGGCGAGTCAGCACTCGACCCGCAGTGAATATCTAAGGAGCATCTGCTATGTGCCAGGCTCCAGAGCCAAGACTACTGCAGGCCAAGAAGGAAGCAAGTGCAGTTGAGACTGGGGTGGGGGGTCAGGGGGACCAGGGGCCTCTCTGGAGAGGTGACACTCAAGGCAAGTCCTAGATACTAAAGAGGAGCCAGCTACATCAAATTGAGGGAACAGCATTTTGCAGAGGGGGCATCGAGTACAGAGGCGCTGAGGCCTCTCGAGGTAGGACAGGCAGACAGTTAAGAGTGGAGGGCTGGAGAGGGGGGTCCGCCAAGGTGCTCGTGGGAACAGACTACTAAATCTGCAGGAATTCTGTTTGCCTGTGGTTTACAGATGTCTATAAAGTTCCAGTCAAATAAACTGAAAAAATTGTATTAAAAATGAAGATAATGTTCCCACATCACTTAGTGACATTCCTGCTCCTTACTAGGAGCTGTGCCCCAAGGTTTTCTGGCTGGTGGACACCCTGTTCCCGCTCCATGCAGAGACTCGCTTGCTTGAAATTGCCCCTGGAGGGTGGTTACGGTGGGAACACAGCAGTCGCCTGGTTGAGGGTCTGCAGCTGTACAAACATCCAGAAGCTGGAGGAGGCTACCCAGATCACAATGGTATGATCACTCACCTAGAGCCAGACATCCTGGAATGTGAAGTCAAGTGGGCCTTAGGAAGCATTACTACAAACAAAGCTAGTGGAGGCAATGGAATTCCAGTTGAGCTATTTCGAATCCTAAAAGATGATGCTGTGGAAGTGCTGCACTCAATATGCCAGCAAATTTGGAAAACTCAGCAGTGGCCCGAGGACTGGAAAAGGTCAGTTTTCATTCTAATCGCAAAGAAAGGCAATGCCAAGGAATGTTCAAACTATCACACAATTGCACTCATCTCACATGCTAGCAAAGTAATGATCAAAATTCTCCAAGCCAGGCTTCAACAGTACGTGAACCATCACTTCCAGATGTTCAAGCTGGATTTAGAAAAGCCAGAGGAACCAGAGATCAAATTGCCAACATCAGCTGGATCATCAAAAAAGCAAGAGTTCCAGAAAGAAAAACATCTACTTCTGCTTTACTGACTAGGCCAAAGCCTTTGACTGTGTGGATAACAACAAACTGTGGAACATTCTTCAAGAGATGGGAATACCAGACCACCTTACCTGCCTCCTGAGAAATCTGTATGCAGGTCAAGAAGCAACGGTTAGAACTGGACATGGAACAACAGACTGGTTCAAAATTGGGCAAAGAGTGCATCAAGGCTGTATATTCTTACCCTGTTTATTTAACTTATATGCAGAGTACATCACGAGAAATACTGGGCTGGATGAAGCACAAGCTGGAATTAAGATTGCCAGGAGAAATAACCTCAGATATGCTGATGATACCACCCTTATGGCAGAAAGCGAAGAAGAACTAAAGAGCCTCTTGATGAAAGTGAAAGAGAACAGTGAAAAAGTTGGCTTAAAATTCAACATTCAGAAAACTAACACCACGGCATCCAGGTCTATCACTTCATGGCAAATAGATGGGGAAACAATGGAAACAGTGAGAGACTTAATTTTGGGGGGCTCCAAAATCACTGCAGATGGTGATTGCAGCCAAGAAATTGAAAGACACTAGCTCCTTGGAAGAAAAGCTATGACCAATCTAGACAGCATATTAAAGAGACATTACTTTGCCAACAAAGGTCCATCTAGCAAAGCTATGGTTTTTCCAGTAGTCGTGTATGGATGTGAGAGTTGGACCATAAAGAAAGCTGAGTGCTGAAGAATGGATGCTTTTGAACTGTGGTGTAGGAGAAGACTCTTGAGAGTCCCTTGGACTGCAAGGAGATCCAACCAGTCTATCCTAAAAGAAATCAGTCCTGATTATTCATTGGATGGACTGATGCTGAAGCTGAAACTCCTTTGGCCACCTGATGCGAAGAGCTGACTCACTGGAAAAGACCCTGATGCTGGGGAAGATTGAAGGCGGGAGGAGAAGGGGACGACAGAGGATGAGATGGTTAGATGGCATCACCGACTCGATGGACATGAGTTTGAGCAAGCTCCAGGAGTTGGTGATGGACAGGGAGGCCTGGTGTGCTGCAGTCTCAGCATGGGGTCTCAAAGAGCTAGACATGACTGAGCGACTGAGCAGAACTGAACTGCCTCAGTTTCCTCCCGAGCCAGTAGGGGTGACTCTGCCCACAAGGTGGCCCTGCCCATCAGGCTCTCCTCCTGGGTTCCCTGACCCTAAGCCCCTGCCACTCAGCTCAGTCAACCCAGATGTGGGCGGCAGGGTGAAACTGGGCCCGGAGGATTTACAGTAAGCTGCAAAGGTTGACCCACTACCAACAGAGAAGGCTGCCTGGGCCCAGGGAGAAGCCGCAGAGCAACAGGGCAGGAGCTGTGACAGGCAGGGGCCGGGGAGGTGCCATAAAGTAACTGGGTCCTCTTGCCCCGCCCACTGTACAAGGAGGGTCTGCAGCTGGGCCAGGGCCACCCACTGGGGGAGCAGAGCCACGCTGTGTCCACAGACAGCCTGGGGCAGCTCTGACGTGGAGAGAGCAGAGCGGCCTGGACACGTGGAGGGGGCGGCACAGGTCAGCACAGGGCTGGCTACAGGAGCCGGAGCACTGTCCACAGGCAACCCCAGAGAATGTGCCCTGTGCCCACGGGGGCGGGGGTGGACCCTGCGTCCAGGCTCCGGGCATTGCCAGGCAGGGGGGCCACCCGCACACCAGCATCTTCAGCCTCACCTCCGCCAGCAACAATCTCCTCCAACGCAGACGTGGCCAGCCGATCTGTGACCACCAGGTCCTGGGGGTCCCCCGAGGTGCACACCCAGCGGAAAGGCCCAAAGCCCTGGGAGAATATGTCCCTGCAAAGGCAGACAGCTCGTCACCGGGGGGTGGGGTGGGGTGGGGGGTGTTGGCTTTCGGGCTAGCCGCAGCCCCAGGAGGTGGGATCGGCATGGTCCAAGGTCAGGGAGGCCGCAGGTGCTCCAGAACTGACGGGGTGAGGGCTCTGCACAAAGTACGGGCTCCTCTGTCATGAGTCAGAGCATCGGCAACCAGTAAGGTTGCCGGAAGCCTCTCAACCAGCACGTGCAGCGGTCCCAGCCCTGCCCGCCCCCTCGGTCACCACAGCGTCCCTCCCAGAGCTGCAGCTTCTCTGGTTGCAGGAGCAGGGAGCTGGGACACAGACAAGCAGAGCTTCCCTAAACCGCAGTCAGAGACAACCCGAAAACCAGGCGGGAGTCAGCCTGTTTGCGGGGACCTTCGAGGGGGCTCCAGGCAGAGGGGTGCAGGCCCTCCCTAGGCTTCGCGCCCACCCAGCCTCTGCTGGGCTCCCTTCCTGTTGTCCCCTGGGGACACCCCCCCCAGACTGTGGTCGTGGCCCCACTCTGGCCCTCTCCCTTCCCACAATGAACCTGAGAAGGATGCCGGCCTCTCTCCCCCTCTCCCCCACCCCGCGGGGGCCGCTCCGCTGCACACCCGGGGCCTGCCGCCCCACCCAGCTGCCTGGGCGCGGACTCCACGCTGTCTTCGCGCTGCAGCAGCTGCCCTGTTCCCACTGGTTCAGGCCTCGTCGGCCGGGAAGGCACAAGGGCTGCAGGGACAGGGCCCGTGACCACCCGCTCGGGGCTGGGGCGCCCCTGAGGGTTACGCAGCTCCTCGGCCACAGCGTCCAGGACTGGTGGGGGTCAGCCCTGAGCACCTGGAGGTTGGGGCGCTCTCTGGAGGTGACCTCAGGCACGGCCCCCAACCCCTGTTCTCTCCCTGATACGCTGCACAGACTCTCACGTTTTCAGCTCCTCTCCTGCTGCCCGCTGGGGTGGAAACCCCATGACCGGGGCCGTGGCCACCTGGAACCAAGCATAGGTCTCTGCAGGCGGCTTGAGCAGTGTGAGCATGTCTGCAGACCTGCGTGTCTAAGGACTGACGCTGGGAGCGCCCCCACTCACCCCATGATGTGCTGCACATAGGAGGGGTAGCGGAACTCTGTCCTGTTGGCGCCCGGCTTCCCCACGTCGGCCCCTGTGTGCACAGATGGGCCCAGAGTCACTGGGAGAGACCGAGGCCCGGCGAAGCGGAGGCCTGGCAGGGCCACCCCCAGAAGGCATGCCAAGGCCGGTCCTGTTGGCTGCAGTGGCGGCTGGCCAGGCCTGCAGCAAGGCGAGTGTGCCCGGGCCCCCTCCTGCCTCCCTCACCGGCTCTCTGGGCCTCCAGGAGGAAGGCGTTGCCATAGTCCCAAAAGAAGAAGTGCTCCCGGGCCAGCCTGTTGATAGCTGAGACGTGCCTCCGCAGGCTGCAAAGGAGCGGTCAGCAGTCAGTGCAAGCGCCGCACCACTGCCCACCGATGCCTCACTGCCCACCGACGCCTCCCTTCTCGACTCAGCCCGCTGCAGACTCCTCCCCATGGGACTTCTCCCCCCCTGACCCCCCCCCCCCGGACTCCACCCCTCCGGACTCCACCCCATTGGACTCCTCCCCTGCTGACCCCGCCCCTGCCTGCTCCACGTCCAGCACCTCCCACTGGGAAGCCCCCCACCCCTGGGGTTGCTCTGAGTCGCTCTCTCGCTTCAGAGAAGACCCTGCAGGCAGTCACTCAACTAGTGCCTACAGGTCCCAGCCAGCCAGGCGCGGGGCCCAGGCTCCGTGCTGAACAAGCAATGACCTCTTCTGGAAGCGCCTCGGGCTCCCCTCTACCAGCATCTACTCAGCACCCAGAGGTGCTGGAAGCTGCCCTCAGTGTTTTGCAAATGTCACCCCAGTCTATCCCCAACATGCCCATGGAACAACGCACTCATGACCCTGTCTGACAGAGGAGGGGACAGAAGCGCAGAGAGGTTAAGAGTCTTGCACAAGGCCACACAGCTGTGGTGGGAGAACCAGGCAGAGGACAGAGCCACCCTATCCAAAGCCCCAGCAGGTGGTGTGCACCCCCACCCCTCGCGCAGCAGCCCGGGCCCACATCACCTCTCCTGGACCAGGCCTTTGAAGGCAGAGGGGTCGGAGGCCATGAGGCTCTGGGCCTCTGCGAAGCCCAGCTGCACAGGGTAGTAGCCGCCACTGAACGGGTTGTGGCAGGACGTCTGGTCAGACCCCAGGTCCACCAGGAGTTCCCCCGTCGTGTCCAGCTCGTGGACCAGGCGCTCCCTGCGGGCAGACGGCCGGTCAGGGCGGGTACTGCCAGCGCCCCAGCTCAGGGTCCATCCAGGAGGGCACACGGTATTCCCAGCCTACAGGCCCCGTGGCCAGGCATGGGGCTCATCTGCACCCCCTGGCCGGGGTGGGGCATCTGCTATGAGCTGTGCCAAGGCCATGACTGCCAGGAGCACCGGGCCAGCATTGGGACCGCGGCCACGGGCTCACTGGGGGTCCTCAAGGCAGCCAGCTCCCCACTCACCAGAGGTCCACCACGTTGCCATGGTAACCAAGGCTGAGCACCTCCTTCCTCTTCCTCGCTTCCCTGCAAGGGGCAGGAGCAGGACAGGCGGGCCCATCACTCCTGCCCAGGGCAACACCCCAACATCCTGCACCCCAGTGCCCAGCTGGTGAGGACACAGAGGCCTGGGAGGCACCCACAGCACCGTGTGAGTATCTGGCTGAGGACCCATGAGGCCCCCGGCCGAGGGGCACAGCGGACCGGGGGACCCTCACTGAGGACTGGCTGACGAAGGTGCAGCCCCGGCCTGCTGTCTGGGGGAACAGGAGACCTGAATACACGAAAGCGGCTGCGGAAGCGTCTGTTACTCTGATTTGGACGTGTGTGTGTGTTTCTGTGTGTGACTGTGGGAGTTAAGTGCCCAACCTTTGTGTGAGTGACAAAGATTCAGAGACAGAAACGGCACAGTGGCTGGACGTGTGCGAGCATGTGCGAGCCCATAAGCACGCAGGTGTGTGTGCGTGTGTGCAGGTGCACCTGTGTTCCAGATGCACCCACAGGGTCATGGCCAGATCAGGTTAAGACCCTCCCTGCCACACAAGGAGTTTAGAATTTCTCCAGTAATTAATGTAGTGTTTTCAGCAAGTTTTCAAAGATCTGTGTCAAAAGAGTCTCCAGTCTCCGTAATGGGAGTATTTCTTAAAAAGTGTCCCTTAAGTCCCCTTGCGCCTCTGGGCAGGTCTCATCACAGCAGGTGAAGCCCTCTGTGCTGAGGCGAACTCCCCCCACAAGAGGTGCTCAGCTCTGCAGAGCAATCAGCTGAGAGAATGCTTCAAAGACAGCATCTGAGGAGCGGCCTCGGGTGGCCCTGCCTGTCCCCACTGAGAAATCTCAGCGGACGCACCCAGCTGGGAAGGTCCCGGGACCCCGCACCAGCCTTGGTCCCCGAGGGGAGGAGCCGTGGGTCCAGACGGACCCTGCGCTCCAAGCAGCGCCTCCCGTGTGCCAGGCTCTGGGCTGGGCACCGAGGCACAGATGGGAGAGACGTAAGACGTGGTCTTTGCCCAGCCGTGGCTGAGTGGAGGGGTCACCCGCAGGACGACGGATGTCCGTGAGACCGCGTGTGTGGGCAGCACAGACGCACCGGGCCACCCCACACTCCCAGGAGCCGCCAGTGAGGGGCAGAGGTCAAGCGTTCCCAGCCCACTCTCCCCCGCGCCAGGCCTCGCACCTGAGTCTGTCAATGCAGTGGTCCAAGCTGTCGGTCACTTCCATCAGCCAGCCTTGCCGGTGGCGTTTCACGAGGGCCGCGCCGTCCACCTGGGGCCGTGGGGCAGGGGTGAAGATCACCCCCTTCCCAACCGGGCGGGGTGGCCCTGCGAGCTGCTGTGAGCCGCCTCCTGCCTCCACGTCAACAAACCTGGATTTCACTCAGGGAGACGCTCTGCTCCCAGCTAATCCGAACTGCCCTCTCACGCCTTCCCTCCATCCTTGCAGGTGACAACATCCATGTGAGCCCATACTGACCAATGTGGTAAAACGAGTTTCTAAGTCATTATTTTTCTGCTCGAGTCAGCCATAGCTGGCATTCCCCCTTCTGTCTGCCTTGAATATAGATGAGGCGGCTGCAGCTGGGGAAGCCACTTTGGATCCAGGAGGGAAGCTCAAGAGACTCCGGAGATGTTGGCCCTCATCCACTCTTCCCCCTGACCTGATAGCTCTGTCCTGATGGCGGGGGTCTCTTGCTCACTTATTCACAGGTTCACCATCTCCCGGCTGGACCTCAGGGCCCCAAGGCAAGGGAGGCCAGGTCCTGGGAGCATGGGTCCTGGGAGCGTGGCTCCAGGCCCAGCAGTGATAGGCACTTGGAAGGCAGGGGTGTCTGCCTTGCTGGGATGGAGGGCAGAGGCAAGAGCAGGGAGGGCAAGGGCAGCAGGGGGGCTCTCGAGGGGGCGGGGGGCTGCCCCTGCGGGCTCACCTCTGCGATCACACCGATGCACCCCACGATGACGGCAGCTTTGGCCTGAGCCCCGCTCATGCCGCCCAGCCCGGAGGTGACGAAGACCTTGCCCGCCAGGTCCTGGAGCCCCAGGTAGCGCCGCCCCGCGTTCAGCACGGTGAGCTGTGGGGGAGGAGGAGGGGTCACCACCCTCGCTGGGTCACCGCCCCCAGCCCCGCGGCCCGCGGCCCGCCGCTCACCACCGTGCCGTGGACGATGCCCTGGGGGCCGATGTAGCAGTGACTGCCCGCCGTCATCTGGCCATACCTGCCGGCGGACGCAGGGCTGTGAGCGGGTGCTGGGCGTCTCCCCGCCCCACTCCCCGGGGTCCGAGGTGCCCTGTCACCCCCACGTGCATCGCGCGTTCTCCTTCAACACCCAAAGGAGGCACTGGGAGTCCACCTGCCAAGGCAGGGGCATGGGTCTGATCCCAGGTCCGGCAGGATCCCACGTGCCTCAGGGCAGGTGAGCCAAAGTGCTCGAGGGCCCGGGAGCTGCACCCACCCGGGCCCGCGTGCCCCAGAGCCACCACACAAGCAATCCCTGCTCATGGCAGCTGGAGGAAGCCTGCGCACTGCAACACACCCGCACAGCCAAAGATGAGTTCATTAATTAATCAAAACAGAAACCTGCAGAAAAGGTCAGTCCCCTAGTTTCTGGCAGAGTCGGGGCGCAGTGCTCGACGGGTCGCTGTCATTTACATAAAGGGCCCATTCCGACGACCAGGCCGGCAGGGGCATCTCCACACGTCAGCACCCGAGGTGAGCCCCATGGCAGGCTGCAGGAGCCCCTCTCCCTGCCGGTCAGCGGGCGGCTCTGCGGGCCACAGAACAAGGCTCCCGGGAGCAAGCCCCCGGCCTGCTGAGCCCTCTAGGCTAGGTCCGGGAAGGAGGCGCCCACGTGCGCCACGTGGTGGCCGTTCGACACTGGCATCTTTGGACGCGTGATGGGATGCGAGAATGTCTGCGCTCCCCAGTGACTGTGAGGACCCGGTCCACCAGCCCCCAGCAGCCTCCCCGGGCCTGCCCTCCTCTGGATTGAGGGCGGATCCTGGATCTCACACATTCAAACTCCGAGCCAATCCCAGAACTTGGGCCAAGCACAGGGCCTCTGGGAACCTCTGCTTCCTCTTTTGATGAATGGGGCGTGGTTATCCGTGCAACCTAGTGTGAATAGGACGATTGTGCCAACACAATACCCACCCACCAGGGAGGCGAGTAAAGCCCGCCTGGGGCATGCTCCCCCAGGGCCGTGCTCCCTGGGGCCCCATCCACTCAGGCGGTGTCCCTTCATTCTCACACAGCTCAGGGGCCAGAGCCATCACCACGCCCCCTTTACAGCCAGGACCTGAGTCCTTGCAAAAGAAAGTGAAGTCGCTCAGTCGTGTCCGACGCTTTGCAACCCCGTGGAAGGTAGCCTACCAGGCTCCGCCATCCATGGGATTTTCCGGGCAAGAGTACTGGAGTGGGCTGCCATTTCCTTCTCCAGGGGATCTTCCCAACCCAGGGATCAAACCCCGGTCTCCTGCACTGCAGACAGACACTTTACCATCTGAGCCACCAGGATTCAAATTGCACATTCGCTCACTCACACATGTATGAAAATTGCAGGTACATCCATGAAAATGAGCAGGAAATGTGTAAACACGGAATCTCACTATAGAGCTTTGATGGTGAGGACTTTTCAGAGCCGACGTCACCATCACTGCGCCGTTTTAACTACAGGGACTGGCCAAGGCTACAGCATGAACCACAGCACTTACATGGTTACCCCCAGGGCAAAGAGCTTCTCATACTCCGTCCTGGAGGAGTAGTTGGGAATGACCTGCAAGAGAGGGGTGGGTGGAGGGCTAGGGGCCGCGCCCTGGCTTTCAGGGGGAACGGCTTGGCAGGTGGCTGGGCCTCCCCGCGGCCCCAGGACCCACCATCCCATTGGTGATGACCAGCCTGGGGGCTTCAGGGCTGCTGGGAAAAAGGCCAAGCGGGTGTCCGCTGTACATGACCAGTGTCTGCTCCTCAGTCATCTGGGCCAGGTAGGACATTGTCAGCCAGAACTGCCGGAGAATGAGGTACAGGGGTGGTGAGGGGGGTCGCCACACTGGCCCCAAGTCCCCCCACGGGGCCCCCCACTCCCCTCCGGTGGCCCCACCGCAGGACCTCTGACCTCTGGGATCTCGGGCATCAGGGAGGCAGAGCTTGAGCCCCAGGGCCAGTCTGCCAGGCACTTCCAGGCCGGAGGCCGGGGCAGAGGTAGGTGGTGGACAGGCCTATGGTGGGCCCACCCCTGCCTGCCCACACAGTCCGGGGTCCATACCTGCGCCCAGTTGCTGAACACCTGCCCATTTCCTCCGTAGGTCACAAGCTCCTGGGGAAACTGTGGAGGACACAGGGCTGCCTGAGATGGGGGCATGGGGAAGGAGGCCTGCAGCTTGGCTGGGCTCAGGGGTCATGGCCCCCCAAGTGGCCGATGGCCCTTGGAGGAGGAGTGGGGGGCTGGGGGGTGACCCAGTCAGGGCTCAGCAAAGTGCTGGCATCCTGGGACCCTCCTGCCCTCAAGTAAACTCTCAGGTCCCCCGAAGGCTGTCCTCTCTCGAATACGGGTGCTGCAGGACGGGCTGGCATGCAAGGACATCAGGACGGGCACGTGTGGCCAGACCCGCGTGGGCCAGCACGGCCACAGGCTGCTGTCAGCAGCCTTCGTGCCTTGAGCCACGGCCTGCGTGACAAGTTCTAGGCATGACACCCACCACTGGTTTCAAAGACTCGGTGGGGGAAAAAAAACACTAAAAAATATCTTGGTTTTATATGATTACATGTTGTGATATTTTGGATATACTGCAACCAACCGCAGTATTCAGCCTGTTCCTTTTCAGTTTTCACGTGGCCACCTACTCCCGTGTTCTGGCCTGGAGAATTTCATGAACAGAGGAGCCTGGCCGGCTGCAGTCCAGAGGGGTGCAGAGAGTCGGACGCATCAGGTACAAAGTGACACCTTCTGAGGCCAAGGCGGCTGTCATGGTGCCAGTGCCAGGAGGCGGCGACCAAGCAAGTGGGGGCGCCGAGGTGGCGACGGGCCCTCCCCGCACTGGTTTGCAGCCGCCTCGGTGCTTCCCTCATAGCTCAGTGGGTAAAGAATCCGCCTGCAATGCAGGGGACCCAGGTTCAATCCCTGGGTCAGGAAGATCCCCTGCAGAAGGGACCAGGCTACCCACTCCAGTGTTCTGGCCTGGAGAATTTGGGGTCACAGACATCTGGACAGGACTCAGCAACTTGCGTCTATATCGCATCTGTCACTGCTTCCAAGTAGAGAGCTCGTGGGTGTTGCGAGTGCTGGTGTGTTTCACATGTTGGTTTCCCGCTGCCGACCCCGCCCGCACTTCCGGGCCGTTACCTGTGCCACGGCCGGGTCCAGGTTGTTCATGATCATAAGCATGATGGCTGCAGCCGCCCTCGTCCGGCAGGGGTACTGCTCCACTGGGTAGGCCCTGCAAGGGGTCCAGCTGCCAGGCCAGTCGAGGGGCGGGCACCTGGAAGCTCGGGTCCCACCTCGTCCCAGCCCGGCCCCTGGCCCTGCCAGCGTGGACGGCCAGCCCCGGCATCAGCAGAAGGCACCCCCACTTGGAGCTCCCACTAACAGGAGGTGCTCTCGGCCAGCCCCTCCCCACCACTGGACAGGCTCCAGCCCAGAGGAGGCGCACTTCACAGCAAGGCCTCTGTTCCAGGGGGCCAAGCCGAGCCTGCGGCACTCACCTCATCTCCAGGCTGGGGCAAAAGCGGTACATGTAGATGTGGCCGTAGAGCCGCAGCTCCTGGGCAAACTCGGGGGCCAGCACCTCCTGGACGTCCGGGGGGAAGTAGCGGAGGGCGTTCTTCAGCGCCAGCTGGCGGGGCGTCGGTTGGGGGGGTTGGTGAGGGCGGCAGAGTGTGTGGGCTCCAGGCCAAGCTCTGCCCTCCTGGATGTGCCTCTGCTCCACTCAAGAGACCCAGGGCCCAGCCACAAGACTGCCCATTTCACACCCCAGGCCCATTACCCTGTCACCTCCTGCAGGAAGCCTTCCCTGATTGCCCTCTGGTTCTCTGTCAGCAGCCTTCCAGTTCCTCCCTCTGCATGCTCACTGGGCACCAGGCTGCTTGAGCCCTGGCAAGGGCCAGAGAGGGACATGGCCTGTGGCCTGGGCTACAGTGGGAGGTGCTGCCTGCCTCCATGCATGTTCTCCCCTCCCCAGGCTGAGCATCTCTGCATGCTCCAGGGTGGGTTTGTCCCCTTGGTTCTCAGTCTCCCCTGGGCTCAAGGAGGGTGGGGTTCCCACCAGGCCCCCCTCCCCCAAGCTCTCCCTCCCAGCAACCAGGAGGAGACTGCAGGCCGAGAGTGGGGTGACGCCTGGGTGTCAGGGGTGGACACTGAGGCCATGCATTCAACCAGCCAACCCTGCAGAACAAACTCCTTTAGGGGGCGCGATAAGGAGCTGGTGTGAAAGTATTCATTCAACACACATCCACCGAGGGGGCAGGGAGCTCGAGCCTAGGACAGGCTCTGAACAGGTGATGGCAGAGGCGGTCCGAGAGAAGCCTGCAGCCTGGCCTGGGCCCTGAGGCACCAGCTCATGTGCAGGGCAGAGGGCCGGCCCCGGAGACAGAGAGCGCCGGAGGCTGAGGACAGAGGCCGGCGGAGGGGGACAGCCTGACCTGTGCGCCCCAAGTCCAGCACCGCACATCAAGGGGGCCCCTGGGGGCTGAGGGGTGCGTGGGGTGGGTGGGGGAAGGATGATTCTGGAAGGATTCGAGGGCAAGAAGGGCAGCAAGGAAACCCCAGCTCAGGAGTGAGGGGACTTGAAAGGTTTGCAAGGCAAGTGCCTGGGTGACCTCAATGTGGAATAAAAAGACATGGTTCCTGCTCCCTGGGGAAAAGCGATCAGAAATGTGTGTGTCTCCCTCACAAAAGGTGGCTGGGAATCTGCCCGCAGGGGGCTCCCAGGCGCATTGGGTGGGCCTACCCTCAGGGTCTCTGAGTCTAGTTTCTGGCACGAGGGAACCACGATAGGAGGGCCCATGCGAGTTACACGCAGCGACGGGGCGGGAGGGGCATGGGGGGTGCAGGGGGGCACGTGGCAGGAAGCCGCGGACTCAGGTTCAGGGGCAGGCGGGGCCCGGCGTGAGCTGGAGGTCAAGCCCTTCAAGGTCATGTCAGACCCACAAGACAGAGACTGCGTGTTTTCTTTTTCTTAAATCAGTGAACAGCTTGTAATCAGAGCTTGCAAGTGAAAACAAACATTGACAGAAGAATTTCAAAAGCAACACGTCACAGGCACACACAATCACCCTCCCCGGTGGGGGTTGATCTTACACGCGGGCCCAAACACATCCCGGTGGACTCCGGCTCCCTGTTTGATTTTCTAATGATCTGATAGACTGGGCCTTGTCTGAGCCCCGCACCCCTGGAGCCCAGCCCCATGGGGTCCTCACCAGAACTGGGCAAAACTGAGGCCAGACCCGCCAGGTCCAGACTATGGGTCAGGCTCTTCCCAGCAGGGGAGGGGGGCTCTCCAGAGATTGTGCCTCGGGTCCCAGACCTCTGCACCCCAGTCTATATCTGCACACGCACCTCTCTGATGCCTGCACCCCATTCTGTATCCACACACACCCCTCTCTGATCCCTGCACCCCAGTCTGTCTCCGCGGGTCCCCGACCCGCACACGCACTTCCCTGAGCTGCAGTCTCCTCTTTCAGAAGACAAGCGGACAGCCCTCCCTCTGACGGCCCACCCTCGGAAGGCGCTCCCTCACACGGCTGCCTCTCGGGCGGCCGAGTGGGCGTGGTCAGCGCCTGGCACGCATGGGCTGCACAGGGCCAGCGGCCGGAACGACCGTCTCCACACTTACGGCTTCCATGCAGGGCATCTGTCTGCCCCCAGCTTCATGTGGGCCTGGCTCTCTGTGGGCAGCGGGCCGGGCAGCGGGCCAAGCAGCAGGCCAGCCCCTACCCGACGCAGTGCCTAGGGGTGGCATTCAGCCTCTCTGTGACCAGGCCAGGCCTGGCTTCCCAGGTCCACACTCAGCTTGGGCCTACACAGGGCTCGTCCACCTCAGTTTACTCTGCACAGACCCGTCTCCACGTGGTCACTCACGGCCTGCAGAATGGCCTCCCGCTCAGATTCCCCAGTCTGGGAAACTTGCCCCTGGCACCAAGACCACCTTCTCCAAGAAGGCTTCCTAGGTTTCTCCTGCCCGCTGAGCTCTTTCAGGGTGTTGGCTCGGCACACACTCCCGTTCGCTCACTCAACAGAAGACTCTGGTGTCTCCGAAGACCCAGAAGTGAGCCCTACTGAGCCTCACTCTCCGGGAGCTGCGGGCAGTGCGTCCGCAGTGGTGGGAGGTCCAGCACAGCCCCCTGAGGGTGAGGTGTAGTTTGGGGAGAGGTCACCAAGCGCAGCTGCATGGGGCTGGGGTGGGGATGCCCGGGACGATTCTAACGGATGTGACAGGAATCTTCCTCCGCACCACAGCCGACCACACTCTGCAGGTGAACAGAAATCTACTTACAGACGCTCCAGGACGTTGGCCACCTGATGCGGAGAGCTGAGTCACTGGAAAAGACCCTGATGCTGGGGAAGATTGAAGGCGGAGGAGAAGGGGACGACAGAGGGTGAGATGGCTGGATGGCATCACCGACTCAATGGACCTGAGTTTGAGTAAGCTCTGGGAGCTGGTGATGGACAGGGAGGCCTGGCGTGCTGCGGTCTATGGGGTCACAAAGAGTCGGACACGACTGAGCGACTCAACAACAACTACTCACAAAAGAACTAAGAGCGGAGCACACCTTCGTTCATCCAAACTTCACCAACATGCTGATGAGGAGCAGCCTCAAAAGAAGCCAGCCTGCGTGGGCAGCTCCCACTTAGAGGTTTGAGGACACACACACAACCTTGTGTATGGAAGGTGACACCAAAAATTAAAGAATGTTATAACACATGACACATCTCTCTTATGACTACCTTTAAAGGCTGATGTTGACATTCAAAGGGACATTTAAATAAAACAGAAAAGCAGCCCCGGGAAAGTGTGAAGGTGGTGGCTGAGGACGCCGGGCCGGGTTTGGGGTGGTCCAAGAGATGCCTGGGGGTCCTCCCGCAGGCACCCACCGGGACTGGACATGTGGCTCCTCCAGGGCCCTCCTCTCCCCCGACCCCTCAGTTCAGTCCCGCTGGGGCGCTGTCGGTCAGAGATCCCCCAGACCCCAGCCACAATCTGAGGGCTCGGGCCCACGAGACACCCCCACTTCAGCCCCTGATCATACACCCCGGTCATCACCTGCACTCATGAACAACCAGTGAGAACTGGGGGGTCCCAGTTGGTAATCTGCTAGCACAGCCCCTAGAACTCAGGACACTCTCTCCTTGGTTTTTGTACTGAAAGGACCTGAAGAAGGGTGAGCTGATAAGCAGGAACCCAGGGTGCGGGGGGGCTCCCAGGTGCGCCCACCACCCCAGCACCTGCTCCCTATCAGACCTGGACATGCTGACCCTGGGGGAGCGGCCTTGCAGTCCTTTGCAAGGAAGAGTCTGTCACAAGGACTCATTCCCTCATTCTCTGGCCTCCAGCCCTCTCCGGTGGATGGGGGTGGGGCCGAAAGGCCCAACGTGTAATCAGGGCCTGGACCCGATGACCAGCCCCGCCAGGAGCCCCCACCGCCCAGGGAACTGAAGCCGATTTAGGAGCTCGGTGTCAAAGACCGGGTCAAAGAGCAAATGCCAGCAGGACGGAGGAGGTGCAGGGATCCACCTGCCCCCACACCCAGGTCCCAGGCCATCGGGTGCTCCTGGGAGGAGCGGGCAGCAGGCCCCCTGGGCCCTGGTGGCCCAAGGTCGAGGTGATGGTGCCCACCCGTGACCTCGAGCCTCAGGGACCCTCAGTCAGAGGGAGCCAGAGGCCAATGCCCCCCAGGCAGCCGGGAGGAGGGAGGCAGGTGTGAAGGAGGCTGGCACGGGGGTGCCCAGCCCGCGGCCACCCTCACCGGGAGCCCCGAAGGCCAGGGTGGTGGGTGGCAGCTGGTGGGCAAAGCCCTCCCAGACCTCCCAGAAGGCAAGCCGCCCTGTAGGGCAGGGGGGCTCAGCCTCTCACCTGCTCCTCAGCGGGGCTGAGGCCGGGGGTCCTGACCGGGGCGTGGGGCACCCCGGCCCACCGGCCCTGGTTCTCCGGGAGGGGCCGCAGGGGCAGACCGGAGCATAGCGCCTGGAGGCTGCACATGGCTGGCGGAGGCCGGGACGGAGGCCGCTGTGTGCGAGGGCTGCGGAGAGGCCGGTGTCCTGTGCGGCTGGGCGGGGCCCTCGGGCCGCAGACCCACCCCCTGTGGCCTTCTCTGGGCCCCGGGCCAGGGCCTGGGGTCAGGGCAGTGCTGACCAGGGGGCGGGGTACTGGGCGAGGCAGGCGTCAAGCAGGGGGATGCTGGGGGAGGGTCCGCGTGTCCCCTCCGTGGGGTGCTGGCCTGCAGGGAGTGTTTTCTGGGACACAGCGTGGGGAGAGGGGCTCTGGGTTGGGTTTGCCTGGTGCTCTTGGGGGGCAGTCTCACCATGAGGGGTGATGATGGGGGGCCCGTGACACTGACGGGGGTATCGAGTGTGGCCGCCCCGTATCCCTCCTTCCCGCCCGGTGGTGACATGTTGGCAGGAGCCCACCCAGTGGCAGTAACGCCCCCACGGAGGGGCAGCTCTCCCCACTCTCAGGAGACCCCATCATCATCTCTAGGGGAGGGGGTGCCCGTTAGCTACCCTGGCTCCGGATAGGGCCCAGGGCCATTCACAGAGCCGGGAAGAGGTGCCCTAGAGCCCCAGCGGCCCCGGGTAGGGGCGGGCAACAGCCCTGGGTGTGGACCCAGCTCCGCTGCCGGCCAGCCCCGTGGCCTTGGGCATCGTCCCAACGTGCACGAGTGTGTGAGAGTCCGCGCCTGGCGCGTACGTGGGAGGCCGACGCCTCTGGGAGTTTGCACCCGGGGACACCGCCATCAGCTGGACGCTCTGCCCCCGCGACCGGCCTGTGGTTCAGTGTCCACCACGTGGGGGTGCAGACCGAGCTCTGTGGGGCGTGGGGCCTGCCCACGGCCACACAGCTAGTCCTGCTGGAGTCGCCAAAGCTCTGCGTCAAGCCAGAAGGACTCTGGGGCGTTTGCACTGTGCTCCACGGACAAACCAATTGAACAACACGAAAGTGACAAGGCGCCAAGCAAGGCCGGCAGGCCCTCAGTGTGTGCCTCCAGCCTCAGCCCCGGGCCCCTGACCCTGGACATGGCCCGTCCTCTTCAGCATCGAGTGCCTATGCTGGTTTCTCCCCCAGGCCCACGCCTGTCCGGGCCAGTCTCCCTTCCTCGCCCCTGACGACCAGCACAGAGAGCCGAGCCCTGCCTGCCTGGCACCGTCACCAAGCCACGCTGGGACCTGTCTCTGCCAGGCAAGACCTCGCGCCCCTGGCCCTCAGCCCCTCCCCTGCGTTCCTTCCTCCCCACTTCCACTCTCCTGCCCTGGGGCCTTCTCTGCGCGCCCGGACCGCTGATCCGTCCACTTTCAACATAGGGCCTGCGCCCTGAGCCCACCCGCTCCTGTCCATGCGCAGCCCCCCCGGGCCCCACCCGCTCCCTGCCCGCTGAGGTCCCCCGGGAGCCCCAACATGGCCATGACGGGCTGGGCGCGGGGGCGCCCTGTCCGCCTCTCCGGCTTCTCCCTCCAGGGCCTACTCGACGGCTGTCCACCGCGGGACGCATCTCGGCACCTGGCCCCTCTCTACGCGCCCCTGTTGTCCTCGCAGCCCTCTGACCAGCTGCGACGCTCGTGCCCGCCCGCTGCTCCTCCTGCGCCCACCCCAGCCCTGGGCACGCGGGCCCTCCCGCCTCAAGACCCAGCGCAGCCCCGGGGGCCTCCTGGGCGTTCGGGGACTGGGACGGGCTGAGATGTTGTTCTCCACCACGGCCACCAGGCGGCAGCACAGGCACCAGGACGCCTGCCTGCGGCTGGGGCTGCAGAGAGCACAGGTCCTCAAGCAGGTGGGAGGGGCGGTTCGACCCAGCCGGGCGAATGGATGACCCAGAATCTGGGTCCCAGGCCCAGAGCAGCAGCCCTGCCTTCAGGTTGCTCTGGGGTGAGCTGGACGCTCCCCAGGGCCGTCTGTCCCGGGCGTCTGGAAAGTCCCAATACAGAGCTCCTGGCTCGTCCGTGGGCTGTTTCCTGCCCTCTCCTCTTTGAGACCTGGGATAGAATTTGGAGCCATGTCTTTAAGACAGCAGAACCGTTATTTACTTAATATTGTTGTTTAAGTAGACTTGCACGGAATGGGAAGGAATTTTTATATCGCCACCTTAACAGAAGCCAGAGCCACCTGCCAGAAACTAACAGTAATAATACATTAATCACCAGTGTCAAGTACTTAGCTGGCACTAGCTGAGTGCCAGATGCCATGCCAAACCGTCTCCTGGGTCTCATTCGGTTCCCACTACACAATGAAGTGTGTTCTAGTGCAATCCCACTGCACAGGGGAGCTCAGCACAGAGAGGTTAGGCAGCTTTCCTGACCTCACACAGCAGGTGGACAGAAGCCGGCAGGGCTGGAAGCAGTTTAGAAGCACCCCTTTCCCACACACTCACGCTGCCCGGGGTTGGCTCACGCACACACACCCAGATCTGCACACTCAGCACCAGCTGCCTCCTGGGTGCCCGCCTAGCCCCATTACTGGGCAGCAGGACCCTGGGGTCTGGCGTGTCTGCCAGCCCCCTGGGGCACTGCGCGAGTGCATTTTCAAGGCGGGATTCACTCTCGCCAGCCTGCACTCAGGCGTCCTCCGCGAGCTCTGAGTGCTCCCTTGGGGCCTGCAGCAGTTGTGGGGAGGAGGCAAGAACAGGGGTCCTAATGTCCAGAGGCGGTACGGAGACCCCCATCTCAGCCCCGCCCCCGGTCTGGCTGCCAGCTGCAAGCGTCGGGGTCCAGGCAGGACCTGGAGACCCCCATGGAAAGCAAGGCTAAAGGGTGGGCTCCGGAGAGGGAGAGGCACTCTTGGCTTGATTCTGGGGCTGGGGGAGTCCGCGGGGGTCTCGTACAGGCGGCTTCACGCAGAAAAAGAGCAAAGGGGGCACCGGTGCCCCGACCCACTGTGAAGAAGCTGCTCGGAGTCGGGGGAGGACGGCGCCCGGGGAGAGCGGGCGGAAACGGAGGAAACCGCGACGGCGACGGGGCTCCTCCGCCCGGTCTCCACCCTTTGCGCCCTGGGCGGCTGCTCGCTGTCCCGCTGGCCCGGTAGGGGCCCGGCAGACGGGACGATCCCACCCCCCACCCCACCCCCGCCCCGGCCCGCCTCCAGAGAGCAAAGCCCTTGCACCCCCGCGCCTCAGGGGTAGAGTGGTGTACGCGCCGCCGGGGGGTCCCAGCCCTGAGGCGCGTTCCTGGGCGGCCCTGGGTTTCGGCTCGGTCTGAGCAAGAACCCGTGGGCGGGTCCAGGGGCGGGACGGAGGTCGCGCCCCGGTCCCAGTCCAGCGCGTGCCCGTCGGGCCGGCCGAGAGCGGCGCGCTCCGGGCAACCATGACGAGGCGCTGCGGGCGGCGGCTCGCACTGGCGGCCGCGTGTCTGGGCGCCGCGCTCCTGCTCCTGGGAGCCGCGCCCCGCGCCCTTCGCCCCGGTGAGTGCCTGCCGGGGACCCCCGACAGGGCGGGGGCACCTGCGGTCTCCTCCCGGGCCAGGGCGGGGGGGCGGCGGTGCTCAGAACGACTCCGGTCCGCAAGGGCTGCGATGCGGTCTCCCGAGGCCGGGAGGGGGACGATCCGGGCCTCCCAGCCTCTGCCCAGGGACCGGGTGAGCGGTGGGCCGAGCAGGGGAATAGGCCGCCCGGCTCTTTTGCCTCCTTTACCTCAACCCACCTCTACCCCGTGTCTGCAGCTGTGGGAGGGTGGTGGCCTGACGCGCCGGCCCGGATGGGCCCCTCTGCGCAACACACCACACGCTGCACCAGGAAGGGCTCGGTCCCGAGCAGCCGCCTCATGGTCAGCTGTGGGAACCAGGCAGCCCGTCGTGCCAGCCGTGCAAGTGCCTGCCCCCTGGCGTGTGCTGGGTCTTGACTCACTCCAGAGGCCGCGGCACCGTGGGCCGCTGACCTGCTGGCTGCACGGGCCGCCAAGGGCTGGAGTTGCCCAGGCAGAGACCTGCCCTGACCTTGCCTTTTCTGGGTGTGAGTGTGTGTGTGACAGTGTGTGTGCATGACTGTGTGTGTGCACGTGTGTGTGTGCATATGAGGAGCGGTGGAGGCCAGGAAGGAAGGTAAGTTGAGGTCCACTCATGAGTGGCCCTGAGTGGCAGGCTAGGAATTGGGGTGCTCTCCAAATGGCCATGAAGGGCCATCAGTCTTTAATACTCCCAACTCACTGGAAAAGACCCTGATGCTGGGAAAGATTGAGGGCAGGAGGAGAAGGGGACAACAGAGGATGAGATGGTTGGACGGCATCATCGACTCAATGGACAGAAGTTTGAGCAAACTCTGGGAGATGGTGAAGGACAAGGAAACCTTGCGTGCTGTAGTCCATGGGGTCGCAAAAGATTTGACACGACTGAGTGACTGAACAGCATCCCAGATGCCAGGTGAGGTCCAGGGGTTATAGGAAAACAAGACTGAGCTGACTTTCCCTGGGGCAGCCAGACACCCACCGCACAAATCAAATGGTCTCAGCAGTAACGAGTGCCATGAATAAACTAACAGCAGTCTGGCTGCTGGAGAGGCCCCCTTTCTGGAGGGATGTTTGACTTGAGATCTGAACAAGAAGTCTTGATCTGAAAGAGGAGAGGTTTCTGGAGAAGCAACCCAGGCAGAGGGAGCCTCCGGTGTTCATGGAGCGGCAGGCTGGCAGGGAGGCTGGCGCTGAGCGAGGGAGCGGGGGTAGGGGGGGGCTGGGGCAGGCCCTAGAGGGGCCTGGGACTCACCATTGGCCAGTGGGAGGTCTCAGCGTGGGTTCTGCCAGCACATGGCGCCCGAGGCGGGAGTGAAGCCTGTGACAGTCCCGGGCAGAGCGATCCACCCAATCAGGGCTCCATGCTGGGGCCGTGAAGCTCAGGATGGAGAGTCACCACTCTTCCAAAAGAAAAAGGCAGGATTGATTTTTCCTTCTGAAGGGCTTGACCCCTGGAGGGCCTGCAGGTCAGCGGGGGGACTGACCAGGCCGGGCCATGCAGCTCCGGCCAGTCTGCTCTTGCGACACTGGCCTGGCTAGAACTTATTAACCAGAAAACTGTGTGGTAACCTCTGCTCCCTGGGCTGGGGGTCGCCCAGCACAGCGTCCCCCCAGGGCAGCCCCAAGGAGGCCCGTGCGGCTGCGCCAGGCCTGTCCTTAGGGTGGGCTTGTTTTTGGTTTCCCTGTATGGCACGGTGCCCCCTGACCCATGGTGCTGTGAACATGGGCAGGGTGGTGTGCGGGCCCAGTGGGCTTCAGGAAGCCTCGGCAGTTAAGGACACACTCTCACCGGGGCCTGGCGTCAAGCCTGCTTCTGGCCCCTTACTTGCTGTGAGGCCTCAGCATGTTTCTTTGCCTCTTGGAGCCTCAGTTTTCCCATCGTCAAATGGGATAACAGTAGTTCCGACCCCTGGGGGCATGGTGTCAGTGAGCAGAGCAGGGGCACTGTGCGCTCCTGCCTGGCTACCTGGTCTCCCGGCCATTCCTGTGCTGCCCAGGACATGCCAGCCCACGTGCAGCAGGCCCACTTGGGACCCCCAGATTGCAGGCAGCTCCGTCCCTCGGCCTCCCACCCCTTCAGACCCAGCTGGTTCGCTCTGAGCCACTCCAGACACCCAGCAGCTTTCCCCTCGAGTCTGCTTCGCCTGCTCCCAGCCCGCCCCTGCCCTCCGGGCAGCTCTCTCTGTCTCTGGCACCACTCAGTCCCTCCCCCTCCCTCCCCTTCTCTCTCTCCCTCTCTCTCTAACCTCCTGCTATTTTTGTTTCCTTTGTCAATGCAGAACCCGCTTGTGGTTTTGCCCAAGTGGCTGCCCTGGGCTGGCCCGGGCCCCTCCCTGGCCCTCTGCCGGGAGGCCTGGGACCTGGAGGCTCGGGGAGGGACTGGGGAGCTGAGGACACAGGCGGGGGACTGGGGCAAGGTGGGGCGGAGGCTGCAGGAAGCCCCGTGGGCCCTCTGGGGACCACCCTACCCTCAGAGCCCCGGCCTCTGGCTATGTGGCGGTGGGGGGTGGGGGGGGCTGGACCCAGGACCTTTCATCCTCCTTCACGGCCAGCCTGCCCGCCAGCCGGACCAGGGTTCTGCTCCTGCGCTGATGGGGTGGAGCCGGCGGGGGCGGCCCAGCCCCGTAATCACTGCCCCTTGCTATTCTGGGGCCTCTCCCCTTCCACCCACTGGCTCCTGGGGGCTGGTGTGGGACCCGCTTTCCCTCAGGCTGCAGTCTGGCTGGGAAAGGAGAGGCTCCATCCAAGGGCTAGTGTCTCCAATAGGCTGGGTGCTTCTGAGTCGTGGGCCCGGGTGCGGCCTGGTTGGTTGCTCTGCCTGCCCCCCCCAGGGGGGCACCAGCCTTTCCCCACCCCCCTCAGAGCCTCCACCCCCACCGGAAAGAGGTGAGGCAGCAGCCTCTGGGGCCTCCCCGCCAGCCGGCAGCCAGAGGACACAGGCAGGCCCTGTGGGCCTCTCACCTCAAAAGCCTTGGTCACAGCGGAGCCCGGCCCCTGCTCTGGGGACACTGGAGTGGGCAGGGGGCCTTGGGCTGCCAGGGGTGCGGCGGGGAGCCAGGTGCACACGGAGGGTTCTGCAGGCCCGGCAAGGCTGGTCTGCCTGTCGCTGACTTGCTCCTTCAACCAAGTCCACGGGGCAGAGCTGCAGCTCCACGGTGCTCAAGGGGGCTCTCAGGCCTCAGCAGCCTGGACTGTCAGCATGCAGACCGCAGGCCCCACCGGGGGCCAGGCCGCCGCGTTTCAGCGGGCCCCGTGCACGCTCGAGTGTGGGAGCCACTGCCTCTGGTCACTGTGCCAACACAACAGCTCACCGAACTGTTCAAGTTTGCCTGTTTGCCAAAGATTTGTCTTAAGGAAAACTCTTGAATCCTGGCAGCATTATAAGACTTCTCATTTTGTTGAAAGCCAAGGATCATCGGAAACTTCTTTTTTCTTATGAATTTATTATTTTCTAATGTGATCCTGAATTATTAAAGATATTCTTGTGAATATTCCATATTCCTATGAATTCAATATATTCTTGACAGCCATTGAAAACATTTAAATTTGCAAACCTCAGTCACATAAAGTGTTCTTAGCTATATTATTTTTTATGAAAGTCAAACTATTAAGTCGCTCAGTCGTGTCCAACACTTTGTGACCCTAAACTCCTCTGTCCATGGGATTCTCCAGGCAAGAACACTGGAGTGGGTTGCCATTCCTTGTCCAGGGAATCTTCCCGATCCAATGATCAAACCCGGATCTCCTCAATTGTAGATTCTTTACCATCTGAGCCACCGGGGAAGTCCTATTTCTATAAGGTCCAGTACTAACATCACGTCTTTCATTTCCATTTTTTTGTAATTTGAGTCTTCACTCTTTATTCTTGGTAAGTCTAACCAAAGACTTGACAATTTGGGTGATATTTTTAAATTAAACTTATTAGATTTTATTGGTAAGTATAATCATATCTAAGACGAATATGAGGCTGTGGCGGTGTGGGGAAGACTGAGGAACACAGCGATGAGGCAGAGAGTGTCCCTGCACTCGGACGCTGCCAGTGAACCCTGAATGTACTGGGAGGAGGGACAGGCCAGCAGGAGAGAGACAAGCCCCTGCAGGCGTCCCCAGCGGCCTCCTGGCCTGGGCACCTGCGCTGCCACCAGAGCCGGCAGCTTGGCAGTGCGGCCCTGCTTCTGCCTGCCTCCCCACTGCGCCCTCACCCCCCAGGCTGCACGGACGTGGCTGGGAGAGGTGGGGTGTGAGATGGAGGCAGGTGGGGCTGGGTGGTCAGGGCCTTCCCAGAGGGCGATGGCTTCCACTTTTCCCCTCGTTAGCTCCCGCCCGGCCCCCTGCAGCTCTGGGGGCAAGCTCCCTGCCCTGGTGGACGGGACCGGTCTGTCAGGGACCCCTGGGGGCACCCAGTCCCAGGGGTGGATGCAGTGGGCCCAGGCAAGTTGGCCAAGCCGCTAGGGCCATGGCCAGTCTGTCTGGTGCCACGGTGAACGCCCCTCCCTTTGCCCCCAGCGTTCGAGAGCAGCGCCGTGGGCACCAGCTGGTTTGGCGGGAAGAGGAGGAGCCCCTTGCAGACACTCTACGACCTGGACCAGGTAGGCGAGCCACCCTTCCGTCTGCTGCCTCCAGCCACAGTGGCCGGAGCCCGTGTGGCCCTGCTGTCCAGGGGCTGCGGCCACCTCGGGCTCCGGCCAGAGAGCGGATGCTGGGTTGTGACGGGGCAAACGCTGGGGGCAGGCAGAAAGACCTGGGGGCGTCCAGCCGTCCATCTGCCCACCCAGCCCTCCAGGGGTGGACTATGCTGGGCTCTGGGCAGCAGCGTTGCGCGTGGGGGACACAACGAGCAGCCGGCTGTGGGCCACCCACAGCAGGAGGGATGCAAAGGGGAGCCCAGGCTCAGTGCTGCCGGGACAGGGAGACGGGCCAGGCGTGCCCCCCTCCAGCCCCGAGCCTGCGGGCCACATGCTGTTCCCGGGGTGTGCTGACTGAGCGCACAGGCCCAGCTCACACGTTCCCCTGCAGGTGCCCTCAGCACTACTGAGCACCTGGCAGGTACAGGCCCTGCTCGCTACGCAGCAGGAGGGCGCCTGGATCTCTGCCCTTGTGGTGCTGATGGGAGGGGCCTGGTGTAGGTGGAAACCCCCCGGGCGGGCAGTGGACGTTGGGAGGGTGCCGGTGAGCGCCCTGCACCGGATCCGTCGCATCCTCCCCGCCCCTCGGCCGGGGTAGGCTCCCTGCCCCTCACCCGGGCTCCCTCTGTGGTCCCGTCCCCACAGGGCCCACGCTCTGCCCTGGCCGAGGTGCACCGGCAGCGGCGAGAGCTGCTGCGCCACGCCTGCAGCCGCCACACCCAGCGGCAGCACCTGCTGCGGCCCGAGGACCTGCGGCACGTGCTGGTGGACGACACGCGCGGCCTGCTCTACTGCTACGTGCCCAAGGTGGCCTGCACCAACTGGAAGCGCGTGCTGCTGGCGCTCAGCGGCCGCGGCCCCAGCGACCCGCGCGCCATCCCCGCGCCTGAGGCGCACGCGCCCGGCCTCCTGCCCTCGCTGGCCGACTTCAGCCCGGCCGAGGTCAACCGACGTCTGCGCGCCTACCTGGCCTTCCTCTTCGTGCGCGAGCCCTTCGAGCGCCTGGCCTCGGCCTACCGCAACAAGCTGCAGCGGCCCTGGGGCGCCGCCTTCCAGCGCCGCTTCGGCGCCAACATCGTGCGGCGCCTGCGGCCGCGCCCAAGCCCAGACGCGCTGGCCCGCGGCCACGACGTGCGCTTTGCCGAGTTCCTGGCGTACCTGCTGGACCCGCGCACGCGCCGCGACGGGCCCCTGAACGAGCACTGGGAGCGCGCCCACGCGCTCTGCCACCCGTGCCGCCTGCGCTACGACGTGGTGGGCAAGTTCGAGACGCTGGCCGAGGACGCGGCCTTCGTGCTGGGCCTCGCGGGCGCGCCCGGCCTGCGCTTCCCGGAGCCGCCGCCAGGGGCCAGGGCCGCCGCGCGCGGCCGCGCCGAGCGCCTCTTCCGCGACATCAGCCCCTTCTACCAGCGGCGCCTCTTCGGCCTCTACAGGATGGACTGGCTGCTCTTCAACTACTCTGTCCCCTCCTACCTGCGGCTGCGCTAGCCCGCGGCGAGCCCGCGGCCCCGGGCGCGCGGCGGGCCGGCCTTGCGCTCGCCCCCGTGGGCGCACCGCATCGTGGCACAGCCCGCCTTGCCTCCGGGGGCTGGACCCCTGGGTGCCTGACGCTGGCCTCGTCGAAGCTCCTGGGCCGGCGGGTGCGTCCCCAGGACCTCAGAGGACGGAACAATAGGCTTTTAGGCTGCGAGCGCCTGTGTTCTGTCGTCTGCCCTGAACCTAACCATGGCGCAAGATTAGAATGCTGGCTCCGCGCTGGCCCCTGACCCCTGGGGCCCTCCCCACCTCACCTGTCCTGGTCGCTGCGCCCGGCCAAGGAGAGAAGGCCCGCCCCCAACAGACCCAGGGCCGGCTGGCCTCACCTCGGCCTCGGTGGGCGGTGACCTGCCTCCTGGGCGCCCTGAGGACCGTGCCACCCGGTGCGCCCCCGGGGGGCCCTGTTCTGGCCCCTTCTTGGCCTCAGTCCAGCCAGATGCTCGGTGGTCCACCGTCAGCAGAGCCCGGTAGGCAATATAGGAGCAGACTAAACAGGACCGTGGTGAGCCTGGGAGCTCACGTGTTTGAAATAAATGCGTTTTGTTACTTTGTGGAAAACAGGTTTGTGTCTCCTTTTGCCATTTGTTCTGGGGCCTGAGGTGGTCTGGTCTTGAGCCTACATCACCTTCCCAGCAGGGAGTGGGGCCAAGGCTGCAGCGTGGACAAAGGGGGGGTGTGCCACGTTGTGGCTCAAGGAAGGGGGCAGTGATCCTGGGGAAAGCCTATCCTTTCACTCTGCCTGGGCCAAGCGCTAAAGCCACACCAGCTCAGCCAAGCCCTGTGCCTGGGGCTGCCAACTCCCGGTGTGCTTGCTTTACTACCCAAGTTGTGACAGCCGTGTACATGTGCAGCGCACAGAGGCGCACCCTATGTGCACACACACACACACCCCACTTGCTAACACACACACGTGGCTCCAGCATTTTAGACTGTGCGGTGCTTTAAGCACTGCCTGAGCGCCCTTCCTAAGACTGTCCCAATCGGGATGGAAAGGCTGCCTCTTCCTGCTCCTCCTCCCGGGTGCAGCCGTGGCAAAAAGGCGCCCACTAACAATACTAGCGCTTTCCCTTCACGAGCTCCCCCCTGAAGCACTATGCCAGTGTACCCAGCACTATTCCAGAGTATTGTCACCCAGGTATCCCAGGCGCCTGAGCATACTTGGGGGTGAACTCGAGGAAATGACGCTCACACTGCAGGGCTGACCGTCACCGCATTTTATGGATGAGAATGTGGGGCTGGCGTGCAGACGACCGTACGGGGCTGTGAACCTGCAGCGTGTATCCGATGGAGGCCTCGCCAGGTCTCCTCACCTCCCCATAGGTCACCTCTGCCCAGAGGGAGCTTCCGGTGGCCACTGTCACAAGCGCCTGGGGGCCGAGTGGCCCAGAGACAGGCGGTGCAGAGCGGGACTCCAGGGGGCGGGTGGGGGGCTGCGGGCCTGGGGAAGCGGCGGGTCAGCAGCGCCAGCTCCCAGAGGTTTCTTGGTGGCGATGGTGGCGGCTGGAGGCAGGATGGAGGCAGGAAATCCGGGGCCCCCAGCCTGGAGAAGCCACACAGAGCCCCACGCTGACCCTGGAGAGCTGGCCCGGCCCTGGGCCAGAGGAGCTGGCTGGGGCCGCAACCACGACTCTGCCCCCAGGACAGACGCTGCCCTGTCCACCCCCTGCCCGGACGCCCAGCAGAGGACACCTCCCATCCTCTGCCCAGCCCAGACACGGGCCTGCCAGCCTGGGGGCAAGCCACAGCGGGTGCCAGCAGCACAGTGGCCACCTCCCCCCGAGACCATCCTCCCCCTCTGCTCCCCATCTCAGGGGCTCCGTTATCCTCAGATAAACTTGGCCTTTAGCTCCTGGTGATCTGCCCACTGCCAGGGCTCAGGGTGTGAGGCAGGGTGGTCCTGGGGGCACACCTCAGCCCCCACCCCCTTCCTGAGGCATAAGGACCCGGCCACATGTCCTGAAGGCTCTCAGAGGGTCCAACATGATGGACCCTTCCACGGGAGAAGCTGCGGCCCAGCCCATCAGCCCAGAGGAGGAGAGATTGAGAGGCCAGGAGCACAGTGGAGAAGACAGCCTCAGCCCCGAGGACCCGTGCCCACTCACGTCGGTGCGGGTGGGGGGCCTGGGGGGCACCTTCCTGCCTAACCACACAGTGACAGTTCGGGGCAAGGCGAGTGTCCGTGTGTCTTTGCGCTTGTGTATGGGGTCTGGGCGTGTCGCTGTGTGTGCAGGGTGTGTGGGAGTGAGTGTGAGTCTCCCTGGGGCTGAATGTCCTCAGCCCAGACGTGCTGCGTCCGGTGGTGATGGGGGTGGGGGCTGGGCCTGGTCCCCGGGCAGCGTGGCGGCCCTGGGGCTGAGACTCACCCTCGGACGGGAATGGACCTTGTGGGCAGCAGCGTCTTCTGCAGGGGCAGCCGCTCCCGCAGCAAGCTGCTCATCTTCGTTAGCTCCCAGGGCTGTAGGAGCTCTGAGCTGGTCTCCATCAGCCAGGAGAACCTGCGGGCAGTGGGGCCTTGGGGGCTGCGGCCCAGCCACGCGCAGGGGTTCTCGACACTCGGGAACCGTGTTGGGAGGCAGGTGTTGCTGGGGCACTTTACGGACGGGCAGACCAAGGGCAAGTGACTTGCCCGGAGACCACACAGCTCGGAAGCAGCGGAGCTGAGGTCTGGGAGGGCAGCTGACTTGCCGCCCTGTGGGCTGGGCCCCGCCCCAGTGACCCCGCCCCAGTGACCCCGCCCCAGTGACCCCGCCCCAGTGACCTCTTGCTTCATGAAGGGCCATGCGGCCATGCGAGTGCCACACTGGGACCCGGGGACGGACCGGGGCTGTGAGCTGAGGGCAGGTGCCCCTGCCGCGGGCAGCCGTGAGGAGACTGCAGCCCCCAGGGTTGGGCTCGGGGCCGCCCTCAGCCCTCCCAGGCCCCTCAACCCAGAGAAACAGGCTGCCTGGCAGAGGACCCACACCACCCAGACTGCGGGCTCTGCTGGCTCCCCGGGGCCGGGGCTCTGCGGACTCCTGCCCCGCCCCCACACCTGGACCCCACTACACCCCCCGCAGGAGCAAGTGTGCTGACCAGGCAACAGGAAGCAGCCGCCGAGGCTCTGGAGGAACCAGCTCAGGGCCGAACGGGTGGTGTGGAGCCCGCCGCCGGGGAGCACGGAGCAGCTCGCGGTTCCCCGTGGACAGAGACCCCCACCGGCGCCTGCTGTGCTCCCCGGAGGGTGCTCCTGCAGTGGGGGCCTGAGGAAGGGGGCCCCGCCCGGCTCAGGCTCAGGGTCCGGTACCTGTATGGGAACTTCCTGGCAAACTTCCCTTGCATCCTGGCCTTACTCTTCCTTCCCTGGTGGGACTTCTTGGGGGCCTTCGGGTCTATCACAGAAGGGGGTTACACTGGGGCGTGCCCTGCAGCCGGAGCTGGAAGAGAGGCCAGAGGAGCCAGTCAGGACCTGAACAGCAAGGCTTCCCAGACAGCGCATGGAGGCAGGTGCCCGGGAGGGCTGTGACCCCCCAGTGTTCAGCACGCTGCTCCACGAGGCCTGCTCTGGTGTCAGTGTGTGTGCATGTACACATGTGTGCGTGTACACGTGTGTGTGCAGCTGTACGCCAAGCGTGGCTCTGAGTCACCCCCACAGTCAAAGGGGCCCTCGGCTGACTGGCCCTGCAGGTCCCAGGTGTGCACACCCCCCGCAGCGGCATCCACCTCCACTGCGGCCCGGCCAGGGTCACCTCGGGTTTCTCTGGGCCGTGTGGGGCTGCGGCCGCGGCACCCTCAGGAGACTGGCTGCCCAGTGCTGTCTTCAGGCCGGGTCTGCAGGGGCTCCTGCCCGGGGCTGGGCTGGACTGACTGTCTCCCCCTGGGCCCCGGGAGCCCCCAGGCTGGGTCATTATGAATAAAGCTGCCGTGGATGTTCACACACAGGTTTCTGCACAAAGCCGTGTCCCTGTGTCTCTGTTGCATGTGTTGAGAGTGCAGCCGCCAGGCTGACGGAAGCCTATTGTTTTAAAGAGATCTGCCCCACGGCTCTCGAGCGGCTGGGCCATTTTCCCTGCCCCACAGTCCCGAGTAGTTCTCTTTCAAAGGATAAGACAAGAGTAAGGATGACCCAAGTTGGGGCTGAGGAGGCCTGGGCATCAGGCCTGAGCGCGGGGGCTCGTGAGCCCCTCACCCCAGTGACTGTGCTCATGCGGCCACGTCACTGCCCACGTGACCCTCACAGGCTGAAGCCACCCCTGCCAGCCCGCTCCTGGCATGGGGGGGCCCTGGTTCCAGGAGGGGGGGCCATGCAGACATTGGCAGGACTGACCGCACCAGGTGACAGGTTACCCGGGAGCTGGCGCCCCTGAAGCGGCCCCCACTGGCGACTCAAGGATAGGGCGGCCGGGGCAGCTGCGAGGCCTGCTCCCCACCGCACCGCCCCTGGAGGGCCTGGGGGGTTGGGAGACAAGCCTGGAGGCCTCTTTCCCGCCTTCTCACCCCCAGCCCCACAGAGCCAAGGGAGCGCCCCCTAAATATGGCGTCTCTCTTGCAGCAGTGGGGCCCGGCCCCCGACCCCCACCGTGGAAGCCGCTGAGCTACAGGCCCCGAGGGCGAAGGCCGCGAAGGCCGCAAGCACCGGTCTGAGCACACATGCACCCGCACACGCGGGCATACAGCTCCCGGGGGCCCTCTGGCCTGCATCTCCACCCGTCCACCCTCGGGGGGACGCTGCCCCCTGCTTCTCTGAGCCTGAGTCTCAGCAGCTGTGTTCCTATGACCACACTTTGCTGTCGGATCTCCTGAAATCCGGAGAGAAGCCTCGGAGAAACAAGCGCTTCTTTCCTGGGCAGGGGCTGGGTCCCCAGAAGCCTTGGTCCCCTAGGAACGGGGCAGCCCTCTGCACCAGGGCAGGGCTCGGGCGAGGGACCCGGGCTGGTATGAAGGCAAGGCCTTCAGCCCCCACCCCCCCAGGAGCCAGGCCGGGATGCGGGAAGCGGGCAGGGGGCGGGGTCCAGGACAGGGCGGTCCGCGGGGTGTCTGTGCTGCTCCCTGCGGCCCTGGTTTACTTACCCCCCCACCCCCCACCCCCGATGGCAAACAGGCCACTACAGCCCTCTTCAGGCTCCGGGGGGAACTGCCCTGCCTGCATCTCCACCCCCCACCATGCAGCATGTTGGGGAAGAGGTGGCGTCCAGGCTACTCAGCTCCTGTAGTCCTGGAGCAGCTGGGCGACAGAGGGCACCCCAGCAGTGACCACAGGTGACACGGCCCTGCTGCGGGAACCCACGGCCTGGAGGAGACAGGCAAGGGCCTCCTCGGGTCGCCTGCGGACCTCTTGGTCGTGGGCCTGGGCCCGCATGCTGCAGGGAGCCCACTTCCACAGGCAGGGGGCCCCGTGGGTCCAGGCTGCCGCCCCCGTCCCAGCGGAGATGCTGTCAGGTGTGGATCAGAGTGCCCAGCAGTGACCCCGCCCAGGAGGATGCTGATGTGAGAGCCAGCCCCCCTGCAGCCAGAAGGGTGTTCGTGGGCAGACCCCAGGCCCAGGTACTCACTGGCCACCCTGTGTGATGAACCTGGGGGAGGTGAACGCTGGCCATGGTCCTGGCTGCCATGCACCAGGCTCTGGGCCCAGGACATGGGGCCAGGCCCGCAGCCTCACCCAGCATCAGAGCCCCTGAGGTCACAATCAGTGACTCCTGGCCAGGGAGGGGCAATGGGAGTGGCGGTGTGGGGCTGGGCTGGTGGGCACCCCGTCTCCAAGGACCCTGCTATGGGAGCTCCCGCAGCCACATGCGTGGGAGCAGGGCACACACGAGGCCTGGAATCAGTGAACAACCCACCTGGGCGGAAAAAAGTTCCTTCTTCGGGACTTCCCTGGTGGTCCGGTGGATAAGGCTCCACCCTCCCAATGCAGGGGGCACAGGCTCCATCTCTAGTTGGGAACTAAGAGGCCAGGTGCCGAGCGATGCGGACAAACAGTAAAGAGAAGCTCCTTCTCTGGCTGACCCCGACCTGGGCCCAGGCTGCAGTCCAGGAGCGGCCAGGCTGAGGTGACTCAGGGGAGGGCGGGCGTTAGGTGTAGCTCCGGGGTCTGCTGCCCCACGGAAACCCCACCGGGCTGGGAATCGACCGGGCCGCCAATGGACGAGCAGCGGGGAGCCTGCCAGGGTGCGACCCCAGCTCAGCACGAGGACCAGGGGCTGGAGGGGAGCGGACGGTGCAGGCGGCAGGGCCGGCGTCTGCCCTCACATCCTGGGTCTTGACCCGGAGGGTCTCGGAGCAGCCCTGACGTGGGGCTCTGGTCCCAGGGCTTGCTGGGGGCATGATGCAGGATGAGGCCCGAGGGGAGCCCCGTAGGGACCCCTCTTCCCAGTCCCCCTCCCCTCAGCACTTCCTGCCCTGAGGTGGGGCACCCCCTCCGGCTGGGGCTGGGGGGCCTCCCTGGGTCAGCAGTGAAGTCAGCCCCGCAGCAGTGGGCCGGGGGCAGCAGCCTGCTGGGGTCCAGAGGTGCGCACAAGGCGAAGCCCGCCGTCCCCAAAGATGGAAATGAATGGAGGGGCAGAGCGAGCAAGATGGGGAAGGAGGCCTGCAGACGGTGGAGCCCCGGGAGCCCCAGGGGCCCCAGGAGCCCGCAGCTGTGCAGGGCGCTGAAGGGCCGGAGGTCCCGGTGGACCGGGCCCGTCCTGAGGAGCGCCGGCAGGAGAGTGTCCACCTGGGCTGGGCTGAAGGCTGCCTGCCCGGGGTCGCAGCTGTGAGGGGCGCCGGGCGAGCACCCCCCAATCCTGCTGGGGCCCGGCGCTCGTGACCCTCCTGGAGAGCCCTGTGTGCGCCCCGTGGCTGGGTGGCTGGGACTCCCAGGGGCCCTGTCACACTGGTGAGGTCGCAGTGCCTGGGGGCCCAGGGCTCCGGCCCAGGCAATGGCAGGCCTGCGGGCAGGTGGGGCTCCATGCTCCTGGTTGCTTCTGCCCCGTCCCCTCCGCGGCGGCCTGACGGTCTAACACCAGTGCTGAGAGGAAGCCTCCACCAGGAGAGCGCGGGCCAGGTGAGGCCAGGGCAGGCCGGGTGCTCAGTGAGGCCAGCAGTGACCAGGTGTGCGTGGAGACACCTGGCATCCGTGCGGAGAAGGAGGCGAGTGGGCCGCGAGCCCTGGGGGTGGAGCTGGCGGCCAGCAGAGCTCGCTCAAGGAGAGACGAGGCCCCTGGAGGGAAGCGCTGGGTAACGGGGCAGGCCCGAGGGACATTCAGGCAAAAGCCACATGCTGCGCTCACTGAGGCCGCCACGGCAGGTGGGCGCGGCCCCGCAGGGAGACTGCGAGTCCAGTCTCGGTCAGCCTCTGCCCTCCTGCGGGCCCCCCCCCCACCCCGACGCGGGCACGTAAACATCTGGGTCTGAGGTCCAGGTGCATGACGCCTGGCCTCAGACGGGGGTGTGGGCGCCGCTGGGACGTCAACAGCAACTGAAGACACGCGTCCGGAGCAGAGTGCACACAGCAAAGAGGGCCTCGGGCCTTGGGTTAGGAGGCTCTGACGGCTCACGATCAGGCCCACAGACAGAGAAGACGCAGCGAGGGGGGTCACCAAACCTGGCCTTGCATCACCTGTGGCCAGACCCAAGTCTGCCTCTTCTTTTCCAATGCGGACGCCTTTTGCTTCTTTTTCTTGCCTGATTACTCTCTTTGGAACTCCAGGGTGAGTTGAACGAACAGTAGGCAAAGCAGGCATCTTTATCTTGTTCCTGACCTTAGAGAAAAAAACCTTTCCATCTCATCTCTCAATACTGAGGACGGTGTGATCTGTGGGTTTTTCACCTGGGGCTGTATTGTGTTGGATTTTGCCAGATGCTTTTTCTGTACCAACTGAGACGGTCACGTAGTTTCCAAGCATCATTCTATTAATATGGTGTGTCTCATCGGTTGAGTTCCTTATTGTGAAACACCCTTGCACCCTGGGAATAAAACTCACTTCACATATAGTCCTTTAGAGATTTGCTGGATCTAGTTGGGCACTACTATCCTGTCGAGGACCTTTGCACCTGTAATCATCAGGGTACTGGTCTAGGTTTGCTGGTTGCGTCTCCATCCGGCTTTGGTAGCAGGAGATAGTGATGCATAGAATGACTTGGGAAGTGGTCTCTCTTCTTCAGCTTTTTGGAAGATTTTGAGAGAAATTGCTGTTAATACTGCTTTAATGTTTCACAGAATTACACCATCTGGTCTTGGGCTTTTTTTTTAAAGCTGTTGGTTTGTTTCTTTAGGTCAACTTTATTAGGGCCTAACTGATATACAATTAAATGCAGTTTAAAAATTGTGATTAAATACACAAAACAGTAACTATCTTGACCATTTTCAAGTGTATGGTTCAGTGCTAAACCAGTCAGTCCTAAAGGAAATAAACCCTGAATATTCACTGGAAGGACTAATGCTGAAGCTGAAGCTCCAATACTTCGACCACCTGATACGAAGAGCCAACTCATTGGAAACGACCCTGATGCTGGGAAAGATTGGAGGCAGGAGGAGAAGGGGACGACAGAGGATGAGATGGTTGGATGGCATCACCGACTCGATGGACATGAATGTAAGGAAACTCTGGGAGACAGTGAAGGCCAGGGAGACCTGGTGTGCTGCAGCCCTTGGGATCAGAGTTAGACCTGACTTAGCAACTGAACAACAACTCTTGACTGTCGTGGGGTGGTAGCTCATTGAGCTTTGACCTCCGTTCCTCTGGTGATGTACTGGCCATTTGTGCATCTCCTGTGGATAAATGTCTGATAAAGCCCTTTGCCCATTTTCAACCTGGGTGTGTGTTTCTATGTTACTGGGCTTTGGAAGTTTCTCAGTACATTCCAGATACTACATTCTGGAATGTGTCTCCTATCAGATATGTGGCCTGAAAATCTCTCCTCTCACTCTGGGATCTGTCTTCTCGCTCTGCACAGTGTCCTGCGTCCTTGCCCGCACAGACGTTTAAACCCCCCCCCCCCCCGAGGCCCAGTCTGCCCATTCTCCCTTGCTCCCTGTGCGTTCTGTCACACACTAGAGTCACTGTCAAGTCCAGTCTCGAGAAGCGCTTGCCGGGGGTTCTCTTGTAAGTTCTGTGGCTTTTGCATGCACGCTTAGGTCTCTGACCCACTTTCGGCTGACGTTTGTATACGATGTTAGCAGAGATCTGACGTTACCCTTTGGTGTGGTTTCCCAGAGCCAGCGGGAGAAAGAGGACTCTTTCCTACAAAAGGGTCTTACGGCTGTTTCCACCATCAGCCCGACCTGGCGCAAGAGGCCTGGCCTCCCTGTTCTCTGTGCTGGGACCACGCTGTCCGCACAGCTGAGGATCCGCAGCGAACCCTGCAACAGGAAGTGTGCGATCTCTAACTCTGCGCTGTTTCAAGGCTGTTCTGAATGTTCAGAATCCCCTTCAGGTTCCATGGGAATTTCAGGATGGGTTCTTTCATTTTTGCAAAAGTCACTGCTGGGTTTTTGACAGAATCTGAATGTGTAGATTGCTTCAGGCACAACTGACATTTTAACAGTATTAAGTTTCCTAATCCATAAACACAGGCTGTCTTTCCACTTATTTGTCTTCTTTTCCTTGACAATTTGTGGTTTTCACTGTACACCTGCTCCACCTCCTTGGTTAATTCAGTTCCTATGGATTCTCTTCTGGGGGCTACTGTGAGTGGAATCATTTTCTTCATTTCGAGACGGATCACGGTTGGTGTACAGACTTTCACCGGACTTCCTGGAGTTCATTTTGCATCCTGCGACCTGCTGAGCTCATGCACCAGGTCCAATAGCTTCTGTGTCTAGGCGTGAGGCATCTTCAGTATTTTCTACATCTACAACCCCATCATCTGTAAATAGAGATGATTCAACTTCTTTTTCTTGCCTAACTGCTCTGCATAGAACTTTAAATAAGGACTCTGGTGAACACAAGTGGCAGAAGGGGACAGCCTTGTCTTGTTAGACCATCACTCTGGGGTTTTCACATGTGGCTTTTGTTACATAGAGGTAGTTTTCCTCTATTCCTAGTTCGTTGAGTACTTTTTAATCAGGACAGTGTGCTGAAAATACTCTTTCAGCATCAATTGATACCATGTGGTTCTTTTTTCTTCATTCTGTCGATGAGCTGTTCTGCGCTCATCGGAGTCTGCATGTTGAACCATTCTCGCATTCCAGACACAAGTCTCAGCTGGTCACGGTGAGCACTCCTAGGAGAAAACCTACTTGAAGGAGAAGAGGTGGGGACTAGATGCCAATGCCGAGACAGCACAGACCGCTGTATCACCTGGCCAAGATGCTAAAACAGCCGTTACGAAAAATGCTCCAACAAGTAAGAGAAAGCACTCCGCCTGCATCACACCCTGTTCGACTGCCACCAGCCCACACGCAGGAACCAGCAGCGGCTCCCGGGGGCCACGGTGCTGCTGCCATGGCAACCGCTCCCCCCTTGCCTGCTCCTGTCTCCTCAGCAACTGGACCCCGAGACTGGAGAGCCGGCCGCCCCGGCCCTCTGCAGCCCCTCTGCCGCCTCCAGGGAGGGCGGCAGGCACCCTGTGCACAGATGGTGACCCCGACCTGCTTACTGGCCTAAAGTTTCTTTTAAAAAGAAGTTCTGACCACAGGACCAGTGGGCCAGTGGGTGGCGGGCAGCCCAGGATCACACTGTGGTCTGGAACCCTGGACTTGGGGCTGGGAGGTCTGCTCGGGAGGAAACAGGCTCCTTCCCAGGGAAGGCTGCCCACCTCTAGCCCTTTTAGGCCGACAGGTGTGCACACCCCAAGGGAAGCCCCTGACATCACCTGGTCATTTGCTGAACCAGGCTGTGAGTAAACAGACTGTGAACAGAACTGTTTTAAATAGCTTTAAATTAGATTTCCCATAACACAGTACTGAGAATGTTTTCATATTACTCTGAAGCTCAACATGTTGAACACGCCCACTGGAGTCAGTTTCATAACAGAGACTGGTTCCGTGGAAGCAACAGGGAGGGGGTCAAACCGCAGCAAGCAGAAGCGCTGACTTGGATGAGTCAGTCGAGAAAGGTCTTGCGGAGGAGCTGGCAGGCAGAGGTCGGTCTTGGCTCACCTGGCGGCTCTGAGCAAAGACGTCAAGGAGGCAGCAAGTCTGCCCTCCTGTCAGCCCAGCCGGGCAGTGGGCCCCCCATGCCGTCCCGCCTCCTGTCCCCGGGCAGCCTGCGGGCTTCCCGAGCCACACGTGCCGTCTCACCGACGCGGGGCGGGACAGGACGGGGCGGCAGGGCCTAGCCTCAGCAGCCCTTCTGCGTGATGTCCAGTCCCGATGCCTTGGTGATCTCCAAGGTGGTGAACACCTGTCCAGGGGAGGAAAGACAGCGATTCACAGGCAGCTGTGCAGACGCCAGCTTCGGGAGGACGCGTCCCGAGCGCGGCGCTGACGGCGCTCCTGGGAGCGCGCAGTTGCAGACAGCAGGCCCTCCCCCGGCCCCAGAGCCCGGGGGCGCACCTCTCCGCACGTGGGGTGGATCCCGATGGTGTCATCCAGCAGCTGCTTTGTAAGTCCACACTTCATGGCGGCGGCAAACCCCTGGGTGATCTCCCCGGCGTTTGGTCCGAGGACGTGAAATCCTACCACCCGATCCTTCCGAAAGGAAGCCAGTAGGTTAATGCCCTGACTGAGAGCCTCATCATCCCAAGTTCACTTACAGCATCTCCCCCAGAAAAGCGCCTCTAACGCTGCCCTGAGCCCAGAGCACCACCATGAGCCTGCGCCTTTGAGACTGTGGGGAGAGCCCTGGGCGCATGCCCCGAGATACCGTGAGCTCCAACCCAGCAGGACGAGTGTGCACCTCTGCCCAGAGGGGTTCCCAGATTGGTGGATGCTTCCAGTTACTCCGAGAGAGTGCTAAATGACAGTCTGAAAAGTCAGGGCTAACAGCCACACCAGGGTGTGTGCCCTCCGAGCAGGGGCCCCACTCCTGGCCCGGGGCACGGACACCAAGGAGTGGGGGGCCCTCTCCCCTCACCCCCACGCAACACAGTGGGGGCAGTAGATTCATCCTGGGCTCCCCTGGGTCTCCCCATCCACAGCTCTCATCTCTCCCCATCTAGAGCTTCAGGGCCACCAGGGGAAGGCCTATGCCCCCACAGTGGGCCTGTGAAAGAACACCCCACAGTGACTGGCACTCCCTGGGGGCCGTGAGCGATGCCCGGGGTCTCCAGGCCCCACGGGAGGGACCCTTGGAGGGGTGTATGAGATCACATCATTGGCAACTTCATGTCCGACCTCCCCAGAAAGAATCTCAGACTCTGAGGAGGGAGGCGCCCCACCCTGGCCCAGCCTCCACACTCTTCACTGGCCTCGAGGGGCCCTGCTGTCCCCACAGAGGGGCGAGGGGCTCTCAGGCTTCCCTTGTGCTCCACGGGGGGCCCTGCACCTGCCACTGTGAGCGCCTCCATCGAATCTGAGTGCTTCTAAGCAGGCTCTCACTGCACGGAGGCTTCCTCTAGCCACCTGTGGCACGTCCTGGCTACAGGCAGACACGCTGTGTTGCACACAGCTCTGCTCCTGGCAGACCGCAGGTCCGTACCAACGCCGTGCGGGGCACGTCTCCCGGCAACGCCCTTCTGGCAGCAATCGCTCACTTGGTGCTTCTGTGCCACCCTCTGGAAACTCTCACACTGCTTCAAACTTCCTCCTTGTGACTGTACCCGTGATCAGGGACTGTGATGGTGCTCCTGTAACTGTTCTGTGTACCGCGAACTAGGTCCACGTGACACGGGGACCTTTGCCCACGGCTCCACCGACTGGCTCCCGCCCCCAGCCCATCTCCGCCGCCTCGGCCTCCCTCTTCCCTGGGACGGGAACACACTGAAATTAGGCCGGTAATCTCCCAACGATGGCCTCTGAACGTTCAAATGGAAGCAAGACTCGCACGCCTCTCCTTGACATCAGAAGCTGGAAAGGGGGAGCGCGGATGGGGAGCCAGGACAGGCCGAGAGCCGGGCCTGCGGAGCCGGACGGGCGGCCAGGCTGAGAACGGACAGGACAGCTCTCCGCGGCATTGGCAGCACTGCTCCAGCGAGCGCAGGAGCGGGGGGAGGAGCAGCCTGCCTGCTGGCGCGGGTGGGGACAGCCCCGGCATCCGGGCAGAAGACCAGACCAGCCCCCACGTCCCCCGATCAAAGCCTCCAGAGCGAGGCCGTGACGCCCTCCGGTTCTGTGAGGGTGGGGGGGAGGACACTGCAGGGCAGTGGGACCTGGCGGAGCGGGCTCGCAGGGACTCAGGAAGGAACCGTCTCAGAGGCAGCACCGCGGGGCCGGGGAGGCAGCAAGCGCCGACGCACAGGCTGCGGCCCTTTACCAGGAAGACCTAACCTCCCCAGAAGCTCCGACACAGTAGTTTCCAACGTGGATGGAAAGATGCATCTGGGGCATTTGTGGCGCTAGCAGTAAAGAACCTGCCTGCCAATGCAGGAGACGTGAGGGACCTGGGCGCCATCCCTGGGTGGGGAAGATCCCCTGGAAGAGGGCATGGCAACCCCCTCCCGTATTCTTGCCTGGAGAGTGCCATGGACAGAGCAGCCTGGAGGGCTACAGTCTATGGGGTCACAAAGAGTCGGACATGACTGACGCAGCTGAGCATGCACGCAGTCCTTTCACAGTAAGAGACGAGAAGTCAGAGTCTGGCTTCACAGCCTCAGAGGGCAGGCTGCTCTTGCGTTGGGCGCTGACACAGCGGAAGCCAGCACTGACCTACCATCCCCCAAACCCCAGGGCCCTTGAGAATTAAGCTGAAACGACCCTGCTTTGTGCTCAACAAAGCCTGGATGACATCTGCTTACAACACGGTTAGGGAACATTTTACACCTCCTGTTGAGACCAACTGCTCAGAAGAAAAGATTCCTTTCCAAATAGGAATGCCCTTTCCAAATGACACGCCCCTGACCACCCCAGAACTCTGACGGAGATGTGCCACGTGATGGATGTTGCTTTCACATCGGCTAACACAACAGCCCTCTGCTGTCCAGTAGTCAAGAAGCAATCTTGAATTCCAAGTCTTATTATTGGACAAACCCATTCTGCTAGGCTGCAGCTGCCACAGACAGTGAGTCCTCTGGCGGATCCGGGCAGAGTGGACCAAAGGTCTTCTGGAGAGAAGTCCCGTCCCAGATGTCTTAAGAGCATCGCGGCTCGCGGGACGAGGTCAGGACAGAAACCTGAGAGGCGTCTGGAAGAACCTAACTCTAGCCCCTGTGGATGACAGCGAGGGGCCCGGGACTTCCTGGAGGAAGGGAGGGAGACGTGCTGGAAGCAGGAGAACTGGGGTCAGGAGCGGGTCCCGAAGGGGCTGGGGATGAACCGAACGCAGGAGGAGCTGCTCCCGACGGACAAGCACAAGCAGCTGTTCCCGAGACAGAGCCACTCCTGCAAGAGGCCAGGACCGCAGCCATGCTGACAACCAGCGCGACTCACGCCTGGTGCACAGGGCGGCAGGTCTGGGAGGACGGACTCTAGCTCTGAAGGCAGTGCCGCTGTGGGTGAGACGCTACCAAACAGCACTGCCTGCTTCAGGGAAACCACTCATGAAAGAAGAGTCCTTCCAAGTGGCCGGCGTCCCAGTCATCTTGTTTTGAGAAATAGCTGCAGCCACCCCAGCCTTCAGCCACCTCCGCCCTGATCAGTCAGCAGCCCCAGCGCTGCAGCCAGACCCTCCACAAGCAAGAGCATTGCAATCTGCTGAGGGCGCATCTGATGGTTAGACTGTTTAAGCATAAAGTATTTTTAAATTAAGGTTGTACGTTGAATTTTTTAGACAGAACGCGACTGATAAAGACTGTAGTCTGGTGTAAATGTGACCTCACATGCACAGGGAAACCAAACAATTTCGGGGCTCACACGACCATGACATTCGATTTACTGCCAGGTCTGGAACCAAACCTGCAATGTCTTCAAGGCACACCTGTGTCTCCAGATGCAGAGAGATGCGCCTATGCCGTGTCGTCGATGGCCCAGACCACGGCAGAGCCTGAGGCGCCACACCGCCAGGCAGAGTGCCCCAGAGAGACACGATCCCACGGAGAAAGGGAGGCGTAGGTCCATCCCCGCAAGCACAGCACCCAGGCGGCAGTCTCAAGGATCCCTGCCTAGCCCCGAGAGCTATCTTCAAGGAGATTATAAAACCCCAGATACAAGACTAAAAGCGACATTTTAAAATGGAAGGCATGCCCGCTTCCAACCACATGACGTACGTTCTCCAGTTTATTGCAGATTATCTTCGCGTAACAAGTGTTGCTGTCTCTGCAGGCCACTGTCCACTCGAGAGGCCAGAAGAGAGTGTGGTAGACCTGCAAGAGAGAGGCAGAGGTCAGCGTCCATGCAGACACGCCTGCAGGGCTCCGCGGTCACACAGAGACGGCGGTGTGTCCACCCACTCTCCGAAACTTTTCATACAAACTTTTTAATCTCTGTGGCTACTAGGAACATGAGATAAATGCTTCTTCACCCCAAGGTATTATTCCTAAAATATACTCCAAATGTTAAGAGATGGTGCCAACTCCTGAGATCATAAACAGGACTTCTGAAACAAGAAGCTCCCGGCTTTGACACGTCGAGTCCTGCGCGGGACCCTCCCCCTGTATCCCCTCCACTCCTTTCCTCACGCGCATTGTTGTTCAGTGGCTCAGTCGTGTCTGACTCTGCGACCCCACGGACTGTAGCACGCCAGGCTCCCCTGTCTTTCACTATCTCCCGGAGCTTGCTCAAACTCATGTCCATTGAGTCAGTGATGCCATCCAACCATCTCATCCTCTGTCGTCCCCTTCTCTTGCCCTCAATCTTTCCCAGCATCAGGGTCTTTTCCAATGAGTTGGCTCTTCACATCAATGTGTTAGCTATGATTTTCCTTCCAGTATTTGGAAGATTTTGTTTCATTTAAGTATTTGATCCTCCTGGTTTAAAGTGTGCGTGAAGTATGGGCCCAACTTAACATTTTTCCTGAATCCTGTCCACTTACTCCAACACCCTCAATGAATGTCTTTTGCCATAGATTTAAAATACCGCCTTTATCACATGTTAATTCTCCTAAGCACCTGAATCAATCTGGGCTTCGGATTCTGTTCTGGTTGTCTTTCTGTTACCTGTGTGCCACTCAGCACAGTTTGAGGGCCTGTACCCTCAGGATAAACTGTACTATCCGACAGCGTTGGTCCCCCCCTCCGCCCAGTGCTCTCATTGTCCAGACCTTCCCTTCGGAGTTCCCTAGGGGTCCAGTCGTTATCACTCAGCGCTTTTTTTGCATGGTGGTGCGAGTTCAGTTGGGGAACTGAGATCTAACAAGCTGAGTGGCACAGCCCGCCCCCTGAAATCATCTCCCCATTACTGCCTTTTTAAAAGCGCTTTACTTGTTAGATCAACACATGCACAAGAAGTGCACATTTAGAAGCCCTGGTAGGCGGCCGGCCACCTCTGCCTCCCAGACACGAATGCCTTCCCTCCTGCTTGTCACCGCCTGCACGCTTCTGAACGGCACACTCCTGCTGTGGTTGCCTGCTCCTGGGCGGGCTCTGCTTCCTGGCCTGCCCTCCTCTCAGGAGGCTTCACTCTGTCTTCCCTGGCCCCTGCCCTCCCACCCGCCCTCCCAATTACACTGAAATTTGTAAGCTAGATCAGTGCCCATATTTCCTCACTAGGAGGAAGCTCTTCAAGGAGAAATGGGCCCCCACGTGTCGGGGAATGAGGCTGGACCTCGACCTCACACGTGCACAGAAAGTTCTCAGAATGGATCAGAGGCACGCATGTCAGAGCTGAAGGCCGTAACACTCCAGGAAGAAAACACGGGCATCAACCTTCACGACTGTGGGTCAGACAATGACTCGTCAGAAGTGACACCAAAAGTATGTGACAACGGAAAAAAAAAGACACACCAGACTGCACCAAAAAGAAAGAGCTTTGTGCTTCAAAGGACACCGTCAGGAGAGTGAAGACAGAACCCACAGAAATGGTAAAAAACTTTCATAAGTCGCCCCATGGCCCCTCTCTAAGCTTGTGAGGTGTTTCCCTGATGACAGTGACACTGAGAAGCTTTTCACGTATCTGCTGGCCACTTGTGCACGTTCTTTGGGGAAATATCCTTTGCTCTTTTAAAAGCCAGGTTATTTGGCTTTTATTGTAAGAGTTCTTTGATATTCTACATACAAGCTCCTTATCAGGGATCAAAGTCCGGAGGACTTTATGGCATGGATTTTGTGAACAAATTCCATCTTCTTATCCCGTCTTACTGTGTCTACCCTCACTTTTCACCTTAATTTCCTCACTTGAAAAGACACAATACGTGGATTTATGCCAGGTTTCCTCAAGTCTCTTTATAATAGGAATATCGAAAATACTAATAGATCAAATTTTCAGTCCTGCAAAATGCAAAAGTCAAAGTCTAGACTGGGTGTGCCGAAGTGCAGGGGGCCTTAGGGGACATGGAGAGTGAGCCCATAAACGGGGGTTCTTCCTATAGACGCGCCCCTTCACCTGGGGTGCAGCCTCCTATGTCCTTCCTCTCACGTACCTGCCATCCATGACGGCTACCGTCACTCATCAGAGACCCGACTAACAGTTCACCACTCACACAGGTGGTTCATTATTCCCAGGAGTTAATTAAAAACTCTGATCAGGTTACGTCCTCTGAAATGGAAACTTCTCACTGAAAACGCCACCTAAACAGCAGCTCCTGAAAACACGCAGTGGTTCTAACCCCCTGACCCCCTTCATCTCCCCAACCCTCCCATGTGGGGAGGGGGCAGGAGAAGGGCCCTGGGACCACCCGCCACATCACAGTGGGCAGACCCTGAGGCGGAAGGGAGCAGAGAGCCACTCTGGGGGCGTCCAGACAGCCCGCAGCCCCAGAACCGGCCCCCACCCCAAGCCACTCACTGCCCGAGCCTGGCCCCACCACACCACGCGGGGAAGGTGGACAGAGCCAGCTCGGGCCAGCAAACGTTCCCATGATGTGTGACTGAAGCAGACCTGGGTCACTCAGCTCCTCCAAAGACCAGAGCTAGCAGTGAACTTGCCGTGGGGAGAGGCCACGTGCGTCTGTTTCTTCAGGAACAGAAGCATGACCTGCGAGTGCATGCGCATGCGTGCACACACACACGTGTACACATGCACATACACGTGTGTGCACACACAGACGTGCACACATACACATGCACACGTGAGCCCCAGCAGGAGAAGGGGGAGCGGCCGTGGCCCCCCAGCCCCGGTCCTCCCCCTGCCCACAGCTCCCGGGACACTGCGTGCTCCCCTGAGGCCCCCCCCCCCGCAGATGCTGCCCGTGCACTCAACGCCCGTGTGCACAGTCTGCGTCCTTTTTCCCAGCTGTTTGATGATCACTCTGCTAGAAACGGGGCTTACATTATTTAATTCCCAACTTTCCTAAAGCAGGAATACAATTTCCGACAACGCAGCCCTTATAGGAACTTGCAAAACTACAGAATAAGAAGTGGCCAACAGGAGTGACTGTGGATTGGAGGCGAGGTCTGACAATGCACCCACCCCACGTCTTACATTCAGATTCTCGGCCTGGTACACTTCGCTAGCCTTCTCCTCTGAGTACCCACAGCAGCCGTACTCCAAGGGCGTGAACAGCACGGTGGGGACGCTGGTGTAGTCACACTGCAAGACAGACAGCTCAGGTCTCGTTTCCTCCTGCTTTTCACAGTGGAAGTCTGCATGATGCACACTTGTAAACAGAGGACGGATGAGCACGGCCCTGCGCAGGTGACCCGCACCGCCACGGTTCAGAGACTGAGTCACTGAGCAGACGGGGAGCCCCGACTCCGGCCGCTTCAGTGGGACCGGGCCCCCCCTGCCATGCACAGGGCCGCACCCCTGCGAGGGTGAGCAGGAAGCCCTTCCGCCGCATCAGGCAGGGTGACGGGCCGGCCTGCCAAGGGAGAAGGCCACATGCCGAGCCTGTCTCACCCCAAGCCGCCTGGCTCTGCCCCCGCTGCTGGAGCAGCAACCCCCCCCCCACCCCGGGAAGCGCTCCCAGACCCCTCCGGTAAGAAGACAAGACGGCCCCACCTGGGTGCCCCCACGTCACCCAGGACAACACCCTGAACGCAAGATGCTCATAAAGTATTCATTCAAAACCATCGGCACACGGTACAGGGGGCGCCTTCCCAGCAGAATGAGCACGTGGTGCCCGCGCGCTGACCTTCCCCTCATCACAGTTTTGATTTAGATGTTGTCCCAAAGACAGCAGTGAGGAGCTAACCTTCTCTGATCGGCCCCCGAAAAGCCTTCGAGCCAGCAGCTTGCCTGCTTGCACGGAGACAGGGGCGAGCTGCGGCTTGCCCTCCAGGACGTCCCCGACAGCGTAGACGTAGGGCACACTGGTCTGTTCCTCGTCGTTTACCAGGATCTTGCCCGTCCTATTGTGTTTGGGGAAGAATAAATATATTACAACTGACTCTGCACTGCTGGAAGCAGACTCTCTTCCAGGAAAAGAAGGAGGCAGAGAGGAAGACCCCGCCAGGCGTTCGTGTGCCTCTGTCACCAAGCGTCCCTGGCCCCATGGCTCAGACAAACCACTGCCTGCTTTCTGAGCGCTGAGGACAGCACCAGGCCTCCCCCAGAGTCAAACATACTGCTTTGGAATTTTCCTCCTTGCCTGATCAAGGACAGACAAATTCATTCTAGACCACAGAAAGTGGATGCGTACATTTCCACAATTATTTTTTAAAAAGTAACTGCTTAATACATGAAATATTTAAGGAAAACATTAAGAGTTATCAACTGATTAATGAAATAACTGATAACACAGAGCTGACACATCACTTACTACAAAATAAATTCAAAGCATCTCAATAATTAAGTCAGAATTTCCCAGGGGCGATCTGTGGGAACACTGAGCTTTGAGCAGGGCTGGGCGCTGACACCAGGGAACGTACTTCTCACTGATGTTCACACCAATCTTCTCCAGCCCTAACTTCTTCGTACAGGAGTCACGACCAACTGCTAACAAAACCTGTGTTTAGAGAGACGGCAGAAACACAGATCATCAACACCAGGAATGAAAACAAGAACATCACGATGAATCCTTCAGACGCCGACAGGAGAAAAACAGAATGTCATCAACAGCCTATGCCAATCAATTTGACAGTTTAGATGAAATAGATACCTGCAAAGACAGACTTCACCAAACTTACACCCACATGACTCTGAGTAGCCCTACGGCACAGGCCGCCCTGTGCCCCCTCCCCTAATTCATGTCGAGGCACTGACCCCGAGGACCTCGGAATGAGACTGTATTTGGAGATGGGCCTTTACAGTGTTGATTAAGGTACAACAAGGCTGTTGTTGCTCAGTCAGTAAGTCTTGTCTGACTCTTTGTGACCCCATGACCTGGTAGCCCGCCAGCCTTACAGCCTGTGTCTATGGAATTCTCCAGGCAAGAATACTGGAATGGGTAGCCATGCCCTTCTCCAGGGGATTGAGCCCTTGTCTCCTGCATTGGCAGGCGGACACTGAGCTACCAGGGAAGAGTGGTCCTGGTTCAGAACATAACAGAGAAGCCCGGATGAGGTTCCTCTCAGTTCTGGAGGTCAGACTCCTGAGACCAAGGGTCCGCAGGTCAGTCTCCTCTGAGGCCTCTCTCCTTGGAGTGCAGATGGTCGCTTTCTCCCTGTGACCCCATGTGATCAACCCCTAGATGCTATGGCAGCTCAAGCAGATTAAGGGCTTCATACTCACAGAGACTGAATCCACGGTGTATAAACTTCTCCACGACTTAACTCTAGAGCCAGGTGAGCTTGTTAGTAAAGTGTATGTGACACTTAAGAAAACACCGATGACACGCAAAGCCTCCAGGACAAGAACAAGGGACGACCTCCAAGGCCTGTTCGTAAGGTGTGAACGGCTGACACAAGGCCAGACAAGGGCAGCAAAAAGAACAGAGAACTGAAGAGGACAGCCCTGGTGGCTCAGCGGTTAGGAAGCCACCTGCTGATGCGGGCACATGGGTTTTCCTGGCCTGGGAAAGCCCACGTGCCGAGGGCCAACCAAACCCTGGGCCAGAGCTGCTGAGTCTGGACGCTCCAGAGCCCGCGTGCCGCAACGAGAGAAGTCCCTGCAGTGAGAAGGCTGCACACGGCGGGAAGAGCAGCCCCACGCGCCGCCACCAGGGAATGCCCGCACACTGCGACGGAGACCCAGTGCGGCGAAACACTGATAATGTAAAACCAAAGAAAATCAGGAGCCAACACTCCCCATGAGCGCAGACGCCAGACATTTAACGGATGCCAGCAAATAAAATAGAGCAACATAAATAAAGGATAATTGATCATGACCAAGTATTTTGGGCTTTGTCCCAAAATACAAATCTGGTTTAACATACAAAAACCAATCAATGGGATTCATCATTCGAACAGAATAATGTTCAATAAGATGAGAATAATGTTCTCCTCCCAATAGAAGCTGGGACAGCATTTGACAAATCTAAGCACCCTTGAGGATTTCAATAAAAGCCTCGGTGCTCTCAGCCTAGAAGCACGCGTCCCCAGCCTGACAAAGGATCTGCAGAACCCCAAGGGTGCACACGCTCACAGCAGAGAGAGGCCGCTTCACTCACCCGGAGGCAGGAGACCCTCACAGTCTCTGTTCAGCACCACGTGGATGTCTTAGCCAGGGGAATGAGGCAAGAAAAGGAAATAAAATGCACACAGACTGGAAAGAAGAAACAAAACTACTGTTTTAGGCAGAACAAACCCTAAGAAGGTCAATGCAGAAAAATCATTTGTATTTCTATGTACTACCAACTAACCACTGAATATTTAAAAATTTAAAATATCATTTGCAGAAGGTTAAAAATATGAAATACCTACACTTAACAGAAACAAGAAAGACCTCCAGAGAAAAATGATAAAATGTTGCTGAGAGAAACTAAAGAACTTGTAAACATAATAAATGGAAAAAATAGAGGTTCATGTATAGGAAAAACCCATGCTGTTAATTTAAGACGTCAGTTTTACCAAATTCACCTTCATAAGCAATATGATCTCAGTCAAAATCCCAGCACTTCTTCTTCGAGATTGGAAAGCTGTTTTTAAATTTATGTGGAGGAAGCAACCTAAGTGTCCACGGACAGATGGATAGATAAAGATGTGGTGAACATAAGACAGTGGAATACTACTCAGCCAGGAAAAAGACATCATGCCACGGCAGCAACATGGATGGACAGAGGTCATCACACTAAGTGAAGGAAGTTGGACGAAGACAAGTGTCACCTGGTGTCACTTATATGCAGAATCGTAAAGAAATGACACAAATGAGCTTCTTCACAGAGACGCAGACCCACAGACACAGAAAACAGACTCAGGGTCACCCAAGGGGAAAGGGCAGGAGGGGGTGAATTAGAGGTTTGGGGCTAACAGATACACGGGGCTGTATATAAAGTAGATAATTAACAAGGACCTACTGTATAGCACAGGAAACTATTCAATATCTTGTAATAACCTATAATTGAAAGAGAATCTGGAGAAGAACTAGACACCAACACACACCACACAGACGGACCCCGAGGGGTGTGGACGGCATGGCTCCAGATCAGCCATGACTCAACAGGGAAAGCTGGCAGAAAAAGAGCGGCCTTAAACAGTCCTTTGACTGTTACAGAAAACTGAACATTCTAGGCCCACTCTATCAAACATGCAGGGCTGTATGTTGTCACCCTGCTTATGTAACTTATATGCAGAGTACATCATGAGAAACGCTGGGCTTCATGAAGCACAAGCTGGAATCAAGGTTGCCGGGAGAAATATCAGCAACCTCAGATATGCAGATGACACCACCCTTATGTCAGAAAGTGAAGAAGAACTAAAGAGTCTCTTGATGAAAGTAAAAGAGGAGAGTGAAAAAGTTGGCTTAAAACTCAACATTCAAAAAACTAAGATCATGGCATCAGTCCCATCACTTCATGGCAAATAGACGGGGGAAAAGGTGGCAACAATGACAGGTTTTGTTTTCTTGAGCTCCAAAATCACTGCAGATGGTGACTGGTCATGAAATTAAAAGATGCTTGCTCCTTGGAAGAAAACCTATGACAAATCTAGACAGCACATTAAAAAGCAGAGACATCACGTTGCCAACAAAGTCTGTATAGTCAAAGCTATAGTAGTCATGTACACACGTGAAAGCTGGGCCATCAAGAAGGGTGAGAAACGGAGAACTGATGCTTCTGAACTGTGGTGTTGGAGAAGACTCTTGAGAGTCCCTTGGACTGCAAGGAGATCCAACCAGTCCATCCTAAAGGAAATCAACCCTGAATATTCATTGGAAGGACTGATGTTGAAGCTGAAACTCCACTACTTTGGCCACCCGATGCAAAGAACCGACTCATTGGAAAAGACCCTGATGCTCAGAAAGATTGAAGGCAGGAGGAGGAGGGGATGACAGAGGATGACATGGTTGGATGGCATCACTGATTCAATGGACGTGAATTTCAGCAAGCTCCAGGAGTTGGTGATAGACAGGGAAGCCTGGCAAGCTGCAGTTCCTGGGGTCCCAAAGAGTCAGACACAATTTAGCAACTGAACAAAAACAACAATTCTGGTAGTACATAAATGCTTCTAGAGAGTAGAAAAAGAAGGAACATATTCCAGACTTCTTTCATAAGCTAGAATAACTTTGATATCAAAATCTGGGAAGTTCAATATGTGAAAGGAAAATTATAAGCCAATGTAATTCATGAATATAGATACAAAAATTTTAAGTAGCCAAATCTAACAACATATAAAAAGAACCACTGTCAGGAAGCATTTAACAAGAGGCTTCCTGTGTGCTGTTTTGGATCTGTCAGGAACTCTCTGGCCCTTATCAATTCCTGAATATTCAGGAATTAAGAGAGGCACGCCTTTCCCAGGGCTGAGGAATCCAGGCATTTCTCATTACGGTGATAAGTACCCGCTTCCTTTTTATGAGCCATAAGGTAAAAGGTGATTGTTTGCAACTCTCCCTTTGATAGGGATGTCTTAAGTTTTGTAAGTCTGGAATTTTAATCTTTATCTTTTGTGAGAATAACCACCTTGTCAGACAGTATATATGCACACACCACGTTAATTAAAACACCTTTGCTCCAACAGAGCTTGGGTCCCCGTGTCTCTCTTTCTATTCTCTCTCTCTCTCTCTCTCTCTATTTCTGGCTAATTCCTTGGAGCGCAGAGGCCCGCTGAGCTCACTTTCTTGCCTGGGCTTCTAAGACCCTCTCGAGAAGGCGCACTGTGCCTTCATCCACTCGAGAGGGCGCCCGGTGTCTACGTGCAGCAGTGCGAGCGCTAAGAACAGGACTCTATCGGCTTTTCGCGAAACCAGGGGACATCAGCCTCTTTCTCTCTCTTACTTTCTTATCGTCGACTCCGGACCACCAGGTTCCGGTCCATTAAAGGACCAACAAACCACTCATTATCTAGTTGGATTTACACCAGTAATATAAAGTTGACTGTAAATCAATGTAATGCAACACACTAACAGATTAAAGAAAAAAATAATCATTAACAGCCACAAAAGGAACATTCTTACAGCTGAACACCCACTTCTGGCTTTTAACAAACAAAAAACCAAAATAACAACAACAACAAAAAAACTTAGCAAACAAAAATAGAAAATGATTTCTTTACCATGGTTAAGAATATCTACCAAAACCCCATGGAAAACCTTACTCTTTAACCATGAAACACTGAAAACCTCCCTCCCGACCCCGAGAACAAGGCTGGAGTGTCTAGGTCTGCATTTCTTGTCAACACTGCCTGGGGAGCCGCGGCCGGTTTGCCCTCATGCAGGAAAAAGGAAGAAAAGGAAGCAGTCAACAGAAGGGAGTGAGTCCTTGCCATGAATGTGTAACAAAGACGACACTGAACCATCTCAGGACACGTGATCAAATAGGGGCTCAGCAAGATTACTGAGTGCTGAATCGAATCCCACAATTGAGCAGCCTTTCTATATATCAGCAACAGACTGCGAAAGACAATGACACTTTTTCAAAAACACCATTTGTAACTATACAGAAACATGTACATACCTAGGAATAAGTCTAACAGAAGATGTTCTTGAGGTCTATAGAGAAATGTACTAACTTTGCTGGGGGCTATTACAGACGGCCTAGGTCAAAGGGTAGACGTCAAGAACTGTAAGCCTGGATACTGCAGAATCAAGTGCTTCTACCTAATTACACATCCATCGCAACCCTGATCAAAGTCTCAACAGGAGCTGGCTCTTATGCTTGTTTCCTTGCACCTGTCTTTGGCTCTGGTCATCCTCACAACATCATTCACTTTTAGTTGAAAAAAATCATGCTGTTAGAGTATATGAAACATAAATGAATAGTTTGATCCAGGTTAGTGATAAACTACAGTTTACACAAGAAATGCTGGTGTCTGATTTGCATGAGTTTGAGTTATAACGACTGCCACCCAGGGGTCCATGGACTACTCACACTGTTTGGAGATTTGACATAGCTTGTTTTTGTTGCTTCTGATTATAAAATATAATTGATGCTTATTGCAAAAACAGTCAAATGCAGAAATGTATAAGACATCTAACTCCCCAGAAGTGAGCAGTAAAAGCAGGCAGACACAGCTGCTTCCAGGCTTCCCATGCAGTTCATCTGGTAAAGAATGCGTCTGCAATGCAGGAGACCTGGGTTTGATCCCTGGGTTGGGAAAATCCCCTGGAGAAGGGAACGGCTCCCCACTCCAGTGTTCTGGCCTGGAGAACTTCATGGACTGTATCACCCACAGAGTCGCAAAGAGTCGGACATCACTGGAGACTTCCACTCACGCCTGCTTCCAGATTTTTATTCCCTGCACAGTTACATACACCTGCATATTTCAGCATCATATTCTTCATGTGCCACTAAAAACCATCAAATATCAACAGCTCAACACATTCCGCATGTACTAGAGTCTCAGGGAGAGTCAAAAGGTCAACCCTGGTATCATCTCCCCTCGTGTTTCATCTGCGCCAATTCACGAGCGTGTCCATCCACCCCCTGCTCGCCCAGCAGACACTCACCGTATTGTAAACGCCCTCCATCGTCTCTGTCCCTTCCGTGGACTTAGCCACTACCTTCAGCCTCCCAGGCAGGCCCTTCTCCAGCTGCTGGACCTGGCGAGGATGGACAGTGCGTGGATTCTCTCCACAGGGGACACAGAACAGGGGGGTGCAGGGCGTGTGTGTGTGCAGGCGGGTGTGTTCCATCTGCACGGAGCAGACGGAGGAAGGAGGACCGGCCCGAGGGTGGCTGAGGGAGAGACAAGCCCCTGGGTGAGCGGGAAGAGCGGACGGCACCGACCGTGTGCACCGGGGGACCACCTCCCGAGGACGGAGACAGGTCGGGACGGAAGCGGGAGGACACGGGGCGGGAAGTCAGGAGCTTTATTTTGTCTTGTTGCATTTAAAACATGGAGAGGAATTCAGACGGAGAGGCCCATCAGGCGGCTCTATAGATGGGTGTGTACTGAGACCGCTGCTAGTAGAGAAGTCAGCACTGAGACGTGACTTGTGGGCAGGGAGGGGAGGGGCACAGCTGGCACTGAGGCTCAGGGTGGGCGCCCCATCCTCAGGGTCCCTGGGGAGCAGCACGAACAAGGGTAACATGAGAAGCCCCAGGAGGGACCTCTCCCTCCTGGAGATGGTGGTCGAGGTAAGGACTCGACACCCCCACTGCAGGGGGCACAGGTTCGACATCCTGTATGCCTCAGGATTTTTAAAAAAATCAAACAGAAGGGAAGCTCATGGAGCTGGACGGGCCGGGCGGCAGCCAAGGTGGTCCGGAGCCGGCACTCACCTCCACGGGCACAAACTTGCGCAGGAAGCGCACGCCGAGCTGCTGCATGGAGGCGCCCACCTTCTCGGCCATCTCCTGGTCGAAGCCCCGCAGGAGCAGCGAGCGCACCATCACCGTGACCTCCAGGCCCAGGCCGGCCAGGAAGCCCGCGCACTCCAGCGCCACGTAGGACGCGCCCACCACCAGGGTCGCGCCGGGGCAGTAGGGCAGTGAGAACAGGTCGTCGCTGCAGAGAGAAGGGTCTCTACGTGGGATGGCGCCGGGGGCCAGAGCACATGGGCGCTGGGGAAGCGGCCCTTGGGGAGTGCGGGTGTGCCCCCCCACCCCGGAGGAGGACGTCCAGCCAGGTGACTGAAAATCAAACGGGGCCACGTGCAAAGCCTGTGTTGGGTGTTCACCTGAACATCCACACAGTGAAAAATGTATTTCTTAAAGTGCATCTGGTCGAGAAAGTGTGCAATCGTCCTACTTTATACATCGAGGTCACAGGTCCTCTTGACAACTGTCCACTGCACTGGGAATTCCAGTTGAATCCCAGCATTCTCCTAGTCACCTGGTCCATCACCATCGCACAGACATGAAACCCTGAAGCTAACGGCATTTGCTGCTTCGCTCTGGGCTCCAGCAAAGTGTGAACCAAAGCCCAGACTCAGTCTCCTGCCTGGAGGCCTGGAGACACCCCGTGTGCATCTGTCCTCTTAGCGCTGCCTGTGTGCCCTGCCACTGTCGTCAACGCAAATCTCTTGTGAAAGGAGACAGGGAGTGAACACTCTGGAGACACAAATGTAATGCAAGTTACAGGCAGACGGCCTGGTTAACCCCACCTGGTGATACAGTACTCTTTGTCTCCCTGGATGCCCAAGTAGCGCGGCCTCTCTCCTGTCGCGATGACAAACTTCGCAGCGGTATAAAACGCCTCCTGTCCCTTTTCATTGGTTGCCTTGAAAAAAGCAAAGCAAACGTCACTTTTCACCTGGTACCAGAGTGGCCGGACCCCAGGACACTCACACACGGCTGCAGCCCTCCACACGGACCACGGAACCCGGGTTCCCGCGGTGCAGGCGGAAGCAAGGGGGGCGACCAATGGGGCCAAGGCCCCACTGACCTTGACTTTGTGGTGCTCGACAAACTCCCCGTAGGAGTTGACGTAGGTCACTGCCTTCTCCCGCAGGGCCAGCCGGTGGCCCCAGCTCAGCGAGCCGACGTGGCTCTGGACGGCCTCAGTCATGGTGGCCCAGTTGTGCTTCACTGGGGAGAGACCGGGGGCGGGTGGGCGTGAGCGGTGCCCGGCCACCGTGAAGTCACACGCCGCACACATGCATCCATCGCTTTAAGGATCCAGAAGTGAACAGAAGATAATCAGCAAGAAGTCTTCTTATGCCAGTTACAGCCGCCATGGCTTCCCTGCTGGCTCAGACGGCAAAGGGTCTGTCTGCAATGCAGGAGACCCAGGTTCGATCCCTGGGTCGGGAAGATCCCTTGGAGATGGAAATGGCAACCCAATCCAGTATTCTTGCCTGCAGAATCCCATAGACAGAGGAGCCTGGCAGGCTACAGTCCATGGGTTGCAGAGTCGGACATGACTGAGCAGCTAACACACACAGCTTCTTTCATATTACAAACATGCCGAAAGCATAGTTCTGAACATGATGAAAATCCATGGAGTGGGGTGGGAAACAGCCCTCCCACGGCCAGCCCCAGGATCTATCTACAGGTGGGACACGGGTCCCCTGCGGGCAGGGCTGTGACAGTGAACACCGGAGCAGAGACGAGAGCTCACCCACTTCCTGCTGAAGCCAGGGAGAGGCTGGTGGAGTCAAGGCTCCTCCTTACTCCTGCGTCGGCCAGGGGGGGGCTCATTTCCTGGACTCACCCCATCTGCTGATGCCCCCCAGGGAAACACGGGTCCAGGGTCCCGTCAAGCTGGGTGAGACCCCCAACCACAAACCCGGCCGACTGGGGTGGTTCACCCTTGGTCCCATTTGGACCCTGACCCTCCAGTGCTCTCAGAGACCCACCCACCAGGCTGAGGGACCCCAGAACACAGGGGGAGGACAGAGGTCACTGTGCATGGGGACTTGGGCGATGTCAGCGATTATGGCCCAGACATCATGTCACCCTTCCCACAATCTCAGCAACAGGACAACAGGTCTACGACCGTGTGGTCCAGATGGTCAGTCTGGTGACTGTGTTCCCTGACCCCACGCCTGTGATCCCGGGGTGACAACCACCACTGACTAGCTCTCCGCTGGGCTCATGTCCTCTGCCAGCCCCTCTCTCCAGACAGGCCAGGCTCCCAGGCCTCAGAGAACCATGAGTCTCACGGCCCCGGGGAACTCCGCTTCTGGTTTGCGTAAAAGACATTCTCAGAAGTTCCACAACATGCCTGCATGTCGGCACCCCTCGAAGAGGGCTGAAATACACGGCTCCTGGGGACTCCCCGCCCCAGACCTGCAGAGTCAGAAGCAGGGCCACGGAGGCTGGGCACCTTAGAAGGCCCCGGGGCCCTGACGGGGCAGGTCCACAGAAGACCCACTCTGCTGTGTCACCCATCTGCTCGGCCGTGTCACAAGCAGCAACGGCATCTTAAATTCAGAGGGAAAAGTCACTCCCCTTTCCTCAAAGGTGGCACAGCTACCCTCACACATTTACTTTTCGATATGAACTGAGAATAACCTGTCCAGTTCCAAAAAGAAAAAAAAAATTCTGACATTTTTCCTTGGACTTTAAATAAACATTAAAAATAACTCTGAGATAATGTCTTCACAATGTGCAAACATTCCCTCCAAAATCAGAGCATAGTTTTCTTATGCTTTCATACTTCCTTCTATGTTTTGTACACCCCTAGTGGAGTGTCTTCCAAGTCCTTGTATCATTTTTGCTGTGATTTCCATTACTCCATTTGCTGTCAGTTATTACTGCTGGTACAGAAGTTCTGCACACTCTTCTCAACAGCTGTCCAACCTCATCCACTCACGTCCCCATTCACTGTTCCATGTGTTCCAGGCCTGCCACACTCCTCTGCTTTCTCACACGTGCTCAGAGGCTCCTGGACCACCTCCAGGCCAACGTGAACATCACTCTACCCTGCTCCATCCAGCCTGCCTGCGGCGTTCCACCCAAGTCAGCGCTCTCCTTAGACTTGAGTTCTAACTCCTGCCCTGAAAGCTCCCGCACCCTCTGCTATGTGTCTGGGATGGCCGGGGCTGCAGTATCCCTTCCCCAGCCCTAAGGCCCCAACAGGAGGCCTGCACTGACCGTCTTGGAATCCTGGGTCCAGCTGTCACATGTGAGTGCCTAACAAGTGTTTATTAAACTAACGTAAAAGTCAACTATAGAAACAGAAAGAGCAAGCATTTCTAAGAAACCTATTCTTCCCTCTTTCCCCCCAGTATGAACTATTTCACACATCACCCACCTTGCTGACTGTATTCCCAGCCAAACTTCCTGGAGTCAGTCAGCGCCTGCCCTAGCAGTGCGGCCTGGTGCATCAGCTTCTTCGGGATACAGCCAACATTCACACATGTGCCACCAAGACCTGAGTGAGACAGCCAGAGCTGTGATGCTGTATGTGCATGTGTGTGTGTTCATGTGGCTTATACACATGCAGAGTGGGTGCTATTAAAGCGCGGAAACAACAGACTTGACAACTGTGGGGTCACCATCACACACCATAACACAAAATGATTTGTGTTATGGTGACCGAGGGTCAAACTTGCTGACTGAGAGGGTCCCTGCAGGAGGCCCGGGAATGAGCAAATTCCGATGTGCATTTGAACAGTTTCCTGGGGACAGAATCCAAGACTTCCACCTGAGTCCCAACCACAAGGTAGTCAGAACTGGGTCAGGCTAACTGGGCACATGCTGCACTGAGGCCAGGCAGGGCCAGCCTCCAGCCTTTCCCTGGGGAACCCCGACTGCTCTGGGCTGGTACCACCCGCCACAAGCCGCCTGGACTCTCACCAACACGGGATGAGACAGACACTCGCATAGTGCCCTCTGAGAGCGCGTGCCCCTGGAACCCAGGAGGGAGGGCTGTGCCCGGGACGGGGAGGGGCAGGAGGAGGAGGACAAGTGTGTACCAAACAGACTTGGGGTGAGAACACGTTAACTCAGCTGACCTTCCTGCAGCCAGGGTGTCAGTTATAAAATCGATGCAGAAACACAGAAAAGCGTCACGGCCACCCTAGACAAGCATGATGGGGTACACCCCGCTCCGAGGCCACAACCGCATGAAACACCCCCGTGTGGGTGCAAAGTTATCCTGGCAGATGTGGTGGAACACTTGGGGTATGGAAGTTCCCTTTGCAAGATCCTCCTTAATCTTTTTTGTGTTATCTTCCTGCCATCTCCTCCTGTTAACACAGGACCGGGGCGGTGTCCTCAGCCTGAGGAAGGCGGGTCACCCTCTGGGGCTGCGGTGAGGACCGAGGGAGACCGACGAGAACCAAAGAGAACAAGCCCCAGCGACAGCAGGAGGGCCGCTCACCCCAGGACGTGCCGCGCGGGGACGGGACCACGAAGTCCAGCACCAGGACCTTCCTCCCCAGGACGGCGGCTTCCTGCAAACAGAGACACACGGAGGCCTCGGCATCCCTGACCTTCCGCTGAAGGACGAGACCGGGTCTGTGACGAGGCACAGGCCTCCTCCTGGTTGGCCCAGCCATGGGACAACAGCGGCGGACTGGAACGGCCTAAGAATCGACCGCGAAGGGAGGCTCAAGGCGATCGCCGGGAAGACCACCCTCGGGCGTTGCTTCTTCTCACCTGAGCGCACGAGAGGCCCCCGGAGCCCCCGCCGATGACGATGAGGTCGTAGTCGTAGGCTGGATCCTGCCGGAGGAGCTGCTCTAGTAAACCGCTCTGATGTGCCTGGGGGGATCCAAGGGCAGCACACACGGCTTCCATAAAACCTCAGGGACAGCTGGCCTGCGGTGCAGGTCAGCCAGACTGTGCATTTACCTGGAGGGTGTTCAGCTGGGCCCACCGACTCAGACCGACGCCAGAGCAGACACAGGCACTGGTCATCACCCAACAGCGAGGCTCATGCCCGACGGCGGGGAGGTCGGGCCTTGTCCCAGGTCAGACAAGCTCGCTCCGCGAGCAGCTCTCTGGGCCCTTTCTGCTGGCTCACCTCTGTTCTCCTCAGGCCTTAATCACAAGGGTGAGCTCAACAGGGGGCACTTGGCCTGGCCCCTGGCTCCTGCTCAACTAGAGGCACACGCACCTTGCTAAGCGGTGGACTCCCTTCCTGGGTTAAAAGGTGTGAAAACGCATGAAGAACTGACTGGGTAAAGAGTGAGTGACTCGCGCACCCTCCCCTCAGCAAGCGTGCAGGTGGGCTGAGAGGCCCGACAGCGTGCCAAGTAGGGCTGGAGGTGTCAGCGGGTCTGCACACGACACAAGACAACAGAGAAGCTGACCTCCTACCTTAGCGATTAACTGAGGTTATTCCCACTTTCCCCTTTAAAAACGTCCACGGCCCAGCGCAATCCTGCAAGCTGCTTCTGGGATGTGGGTCCCTTCTCCCCAGACGCTGGCTTTTCTGACTGGAGCGACTTTCCTTTCGCCCAGCACTGGCTCTGAGGACGGCTGGTGAGGGGCGAGCACCCGAGCCTGACTGAAGCCCAGGAGCGGCACCCTCTGCCCGCGTCTGCACTGGCCTTCTCTGCAAACAGTGCTCAGGCGTCACCGGCTGGACGTGCACGGGGGCTTTCCCTGATTTTTCGTAAGTTGACCGAAATCTAAGTCCTTGTGCAGCACGAGCCTTCTGCTCCGTCCGTTGGGAAAGGTCAGGGCTGACCCGGAGGCACAAGCGCTGTCCCACGGCCCTCCCTGTGGCCAGAAGCAGCGTGGACAAGGCCGGCGGCTCCACGTGAGACTGAGCAGCTCTGTCTGTGCGCGGCCGCTGCTCGGTCATCACGCTGGCTCCAAGCCGGCGCGTCCTGCGAGTTGCAGGACCACAGGCCCGGGGAGGCCGCGTGGCCCCGGCCGGCAGCCCCCTACCCTCGGGTGCTCTTAGGGGGGGTGCACAGAGCTGCGGCCCAGGGCCGAGGAGACCTGGTGTCTCTGTAGCCCTTGTGCCGGGTCTTTGCTGCTGCGCAGGCTTCCTCCAGGTGCAGACAGCAGGGGCTGCTCTCCAGCTGTGGGGCGCGGGCTTCTCACTGCGGGGGCTTCTCTTGTCAGGGAACATGGGCTCTAGGTGCTGGGGCCCAGTAGTTGCGACTCACGGGCTTAGTTGCTCTGCGGCGTGTGGGCTCTTCCCGGACCAGGGATCGAACCTGTGTCCCCTGCATCGGCAGGCAGGTTCTTATCCAAGGTACCACTGGTGAAGTCCCAAAAATATAATTCTTAATTGAATCTAAACCTAAGTATTCAATCCATCACCACTGATGATTACCACTTGTGTACACACATAAAGGACCTAGGAGCAGAGTTTGATAAAAGCGAACAGCCAGTTAAAACAAGGCCCTTATTACCCATCGATTCTTATCTGTCTCTGTGTAACTGCATGATTCCTGTTCATTTCTGCATTCCAGGAACCTAACAGAGTTTCACAAAGCTCGCGGGGCCAGCAGCCATGGTGGGAGAGCCGGGCTCCCTGGGCTGGACTGCCAGTGCTGACCTCATTTCCCTAAGCCTCGAGGCGGGAGGAGGCCTCGTCTGTCCCCATTTGGAGGGAGAGAGCAGGGCAGCCCGCCCTTCTGTCCTCCAACCTTCCTCAAACCCTTCTCCTTCTCAGCATCCAAAGTTTTAATTGGTAGAAAAGCTAATTTCTCTTAGAGTAATCACAATTATCTGATAATCATCCTACAGTGTTTAGTCGCTCAGTCGTGTCCGACTCTTTGGGACCCCATGGACTGTAGCCCACCAGGCTCCTCTGTCCACGGGATTTCCCAGGACAGAATACTAGAGTGGGCTGCCATTTCCTTCTCCAGGGGATCTTCCCAACCCAGGGATCGAACTCAGGTCTTCCACATTGCAGGCAGATTCTTTACCATTCTTTACCGTGTGAGCCACCAGGGAAGCTTTCAATTTTACAAGCTCCAAACGACACAAATGAACAGATTTGTGAAAACCATTTCCACCTCTCTGAAATATTTTCTTAAAACAAAATTTGGACAGACAGCCTTCAGAAACACACAGTACTATTTACCTGGAAAGTTTGGTCACAACCACCCACGTGCACTTTATTCACAAAGATACTGGGCACAGTCCTCTGGTTGGTGATCTCTGAGAGTACCTCCTGGACACTGGCCCCCTCATCTAAGGAATAAAAGATCAAAGGCGTTAAGACCCTGCCAAGGTTCCGAGGCGCCCCAAGTCGAGCTGCAGTGCTGCGACACTCAGGTGCCCACGTGCGCGTTGTCAGCGTCACAAAGCGATGACTCAGGGGTTCAAAGAGAGCCGTACAGAATAAACAGCAGACTACCAACTCCTTTTAAAATGAACACTTTCAAATTAGGATCTGATCTATAATCCACTGGCCAGGCAGAGACAGATAAGAATCGTCTTTAAAGAACAAACATGATATATTCTCTAACGGTGGTAACACAGAAAATATATTCAACAATTACATTTGAAAAAATCTTTACGCTCATAGTCCAAAACATACCCTCCACTCCTAAAAACTGAACTGGGCCCTCAGTCCTTCAGGCTCCCCATGTGGTAAACTCTTCAGCAAAGTTGCAAAGATTCAAGGGCATTTCACTTATTAAAGCGACCTGGCTAAAGACAGGGGTGAAGTTTCGTGAAGGCAGAGATTGGGCTTTTTGTTCTCCGTGCACACCCGTGGAAAGTGCATGGGATTCAGAAGCAGGAGGCGGGAACACCGGTGCGCCTGCCTTCCTGGGGCTGCGCTCAGGAGACGGGCAGATTCGCCTCGTTCTGTTTCAATGTCCTCTAGGCTGCTGGACAGCGGGCAGACACGCGTGAGGACTGCCAGCACTGCCTTATATGGCTGCCTTCCACTCCCCCCTCAAATGCAGACGATGTATGCAAAAAATCCACACAAAGTATTTCCACATACAGGTTCATCTTCTGCGGGGTTCAAGGTAGGTGAAATCAGCTCACTGAACCCAGAGAGACGGGAGCAAACTGAACTGAACGAGGCAATACAAGGAAACAAGTCAGTCTTGTGGACGCTGATTACAAACAACAGTACAAACCATTCTACTACTTACCAACTTGATCAAGTTCCAAGATGTTACAGTCAACTCCCAGAGAAGAAAAGAGCTCTTTAACCTGCAAGGAAAATGCGCCTGCGTTCTCCTCTCGCAGAGACCAGACACAGTTACGAAGCGCGGGCAGAGCAGCTCGGACGCTCAAACATGCCCTTCAGGGATGCAAGCCTCGGGCCTCGTCTTCTCCTGTTCTCAGGGCACCTTGCCAGAATGACCTCAGCCCGCCCCTTCCCTTCTTTTACAATCTGCTGTCTCACTTCCAGATCTGCACCTTCCACTCAAACCTCTTTTCTGGAACTCAAGACAAGCAGCATTTCTCCAGCTGGGTGGCCCTGGACACCTCACGTGGAGCCTGCCCCACACCAAATCCACCTGTGCCCACATGCCTTTTCCTGTTTTCTTTCAACAGTCATTCAACCAGTCAACCGCCACACACCCAGGATGGCTCATCCATTGTTCCACATACTCAACACACAGGACACCCTCCCTGCCTGAGGAGGGGAGGCGGATGCCCGCCCTGTCACCATCCACCAGCTGCCTGAACACAAAGCCCTGGGCCCTGCCAGCGGGGGGCGTCGCCAGGAGCTTGTCCAGACCCCTCCTGCAGCCGCTTCCTGCCCCGCACCTACCTGCTCCCACCCACCCAGTTAGCCACCAAGTCTCCACAGCGCTCTGCGTGGAGCGGGCGCCTTCTTCCAGCCCCCACAGGTGATCTCCTGAGCCGGCAAGACCTTCCACAGGAAATTCTCGGCCACCTCCTGGGAGCTCTCCAGTTGCCGCCGCCGAGGTCGGAGCCCACCGTCAGCAGGACTCCCGCCCTTTGGCGACCTGAGCCCTCAAGGGGAAGACGAGGGGCTCCGGCTCCAGGACAGAGGCGCGAGGGTCTTGGCCGGTCTGCCCCTGGCAGATGTCCACGGCTGGTGAGAGCTGATTAAAAAGGGCCACTGACGTCTCTCGAAGTTGAGGGCACACAGCAAATGAGGCAACGCATATTCAAGAGAATCTACTAGATGTCAGTAAGAGTGGGGAGCCTGAGGGACCCGTCTTCCGCCCCTGAGCGTGATGGAGGCACCACTGCAGGTGGCTGCGGCCGAGGAGACGAGGTGCCCGGTTCTCCGGGATCCCAGCCACCCCAAGGCTGGGCTGTTGCCATTTCTATCGCTCAGGTCCAAGTGGCAGAGGCTGTATTACTGGTGAGTGTGGCAGCAAGGGAAAGCTCCCCTCCTGCACCATCTCATTTATAGCTCAGAGTTTCTGGCCCAGGCGAAAACGGCAGGGCCCTGATCATGCTGCCCAGCCCACTGGCAGGACAGGGCTCCGGGCTGGGAGAGGCAAGCCAAGGAGACCGGAGGCTACTGCCCTACCAGAGCCGCTCATAAAGCAGGCTGTCCCAAGGGAAGGGGGTCCGCACCCCACCTCTGGAGAGAGGTCTAAGAGGCCACTTGGGGCAAGGGGGAATCACAAGATTAGAGAGCACCGGGCTCCACCCTAAGAAACTGATCCTCTGACATGGACTGCGGGGCAGCTCACGCCTACAGGTACAGCTGAGACAGCGGAGATGGCAAGTCAGAGGATGCTGGTGGCTCCCTCCTGACAGCAGGCTGAACTGCGGGCCGCCAGTCAGCAGGAAGCCAGAAGGAGACGTTGGAGAATGGCCCTGCCAGGGTAAGAACAAAGTGCAAATCTGCTCAGTAACGACCGCTGCAGAGGGGCCCTGGCTGGTGGCCACCTGGCATGAAGAGCCGACTCACTGGAAAGATGAGGGCAGGAGGAGAAGGAGACGACAGAGGATGAGATGGTTGGATGGCATCACTGACTCAACAGACGAGTTTGAGCAAGCTCTGGGAGATGGTGAAGGACAGGGAAGCCTGGTGTGCTGCCGTCCATGGGGGTCACAGAGTCGGAGCGACTGAACAACAACAACACAGAACAATTTACATCCCAGGGCGCTGTCAGGAAAACAGAGCATCTGAGCCATAATCAGAGGAGTGTAACACCCAGGCATGACGCTGAGAGAGTCAGACAGTGTAACACAGAAGACCAGCGAACCCCTGACACCCGAGTGGCTGCATAGACCCAAGGCCACACCTCCGAGGAGTGGAAACAGACCTCTTGAAAATAATCCGTAAGAGATACGCAAGCAAAGACTGGCCACAGGGAAGGATGGCTGTAGGGTCCAGAGTGGCTGTGACGCATCGCCGGAAACACTGTGCTTTCAACAGAAAAGTGACCAGACGCACAAAGCAAGAGGGCCATGGGTCCACACACAAGAAGAAAGTGGGGAGGCTGCCGCTGAGGGGCCCAGACAGAGCGACGAACAGGCAAAGTCACCCACGTAAGCACGTTCGAGGAGTCTGAGCGAACCACGCTCAGGAGACACATGGAGAAGCACCATGGCAGCGTCTCGCCCAGAAAAGACAGGGATCGCAGACAGGAGCCAGCCGGGCAGGAGCGGCCACGGGAACGCGCGGCGCCGACAGGAGCCAGCCGGGCAGGAGCGGCCACGGGAACGCGCGGCGCCTACAGGAGCCAGCCGGGCAGGAGCGGCCACGGGAACGCGCGGCGCCTACAGGAGCCAGCCGGGCAGGAGCGGCCACGGGAACGCGTGGCAC
>CM035289.1:266201-378603 GCA_020226075.1 Hydropotes inermis
CGCCCCGTCCCCGGCTCCGCCCCGTCCCCGGCTCCGCCCCGTCCCCGGCTCCGCCCCGTCCCCGCCCCACCCTCGGCGCATGCGAAGTAAACCATTGATACACCACCGTGCTGGACTCGGTCGGCCTTCATAAAGAGGCGGGTGTCAGGCCTCAAGGTCTTGATAGGTCAATACGGTGCGCGCACCGCGGGATCGCCGGGTCTCCGTGTGGTCCCCAGGGGTGCTCCCCGTGAAGATCTTACTTCCACTCTTACTTCCATTCCACCAGCCCCCTCAGGCCTCCTTTAGATACATGGTCTTCAGTGAGGTTGGATGTCTCAACCTTTTGGAAGGAGTGAATAAATAAAAACCATCTTTACAAAAGATGGCTATTTTTTAAAGCTTATATCCCACAAAGTAAATAAAAATACTACTAGCAAGACCTAGACAGTGTATTAAAAAGCAGAGACATCACCTTGCCAACAGAGGCCCATAGTCAAAGCTATGGTTTTTTCAGTAGTCATGTAAGGATGTGGGAGTTGGACCATAAAGAAGGTTGAGCACTAAAGAACTGATGTTTTCCAACTGAGGCGCTGGAGTAGAATCTTGAGAGTCCCTTGGACTTCCCGGAGATCGATCAAACCAGTCAGTCCTAAAGGATATCAACTCTGAATATTCATCAGAAGGACTGATGCTGAAGCTGAAACTCCAATACTTTGGCCACCTGATGCGAAGAACTGACTCATTGGAAAAGACCCTGATGCTGGGAAAGACTGAAGGCGGGAGGAGAAGGGGACGACAGAGGAGGAGATGGTTGGATGATATTACTGACTCTACGGACATGAGTTTGAGCAAACTCTGGGGGATAGTGAAGGACAGGGAAGCCTGGCATGCCACAGTCAATGGGGTCACAAAGAGTCGGACGCAACTAAGCAACTAAACAGCAACAACTGGGTTTCTGTTGGCTACCTGGTATAGCTACAACATTTTAAAATGAATTTCCTAGGTTGCTACCCCTCAGTCCCTACTGCATGGAATTCTGGAGGCATTTCAAAGAAAGGGACCCTGAGTTTCTCGGGCTCCAAAATCACTGCAGATGGTGACTGCAGCCATGAAATTAAGACACTTGCTGCTTGGAAGAAAAGCTATGACAAATCTAGATGTCATATTAAAGAGCAGAGACATGACTTTGCCAACAAAGGTCTGTCTAGTCAAAGTTATGGTTTTTCCAGTAGTCGTGTATGGATGTGAGAGTTGGACTATAAAGAAAGCTGAGTGCTGAAGAATTGATGCTTTTGAACTGTGGTGCTGGAGAAGACTCTTGAGAGTCTCTTGGACTGCAAGGAGATCCAACCAGTGCATCCTAAAGGAAATCAGTCCCCAATATTCATTGGGAGGACTGATGTTGAAGCTGAAACACCAATACTTTGCCCATCTGATGTGAAGAACTGACTCGTTTGAAAAGACCCTGATGCTGGGAAAGATTGAAGGTGAGAGGAGAAGGGGGCGACAGAGGATGAAACAGTTGGATGGCATCACCCACTCGATGGGCATGAGTTTGAGTAAACTCCCAGAATTGGCGAAGGACAGGGAAGCCTGGAGTACTGCAGTCCATGGGGTCACAAAGAGTCGGACACAACTGAGAGACTGAACTGAACTGAAGTCGTCCGTGCCAGAATGGGAAACCTGTATGCATCACTGGGGTGGATGGGTGCTCTCCATGACTTATAGCCCCCTGCAGCTGTAGGGTAAATGTATTAAACCCCAATAGAGACATTCAGGGGTCATCTGGGGTCAGGGGTCATCTCCTGACACCTGGCTCACCATGCTCCGGCCGTCGCCTCCTCCTCGCGCCTCGGCTGCGTCGGACACGTTCTTGCCTTAGGGTCTGTGCATTTTGTTTGCTCAGCCTGGATGTTCCTCCTCACCCCCAAATCTAACTTTTTCTAGGGGGTGGTATGAGAGGGAGGCACCTGAGGTCATCTCTCAAGCAGGCCAAGGCCAGTGCAGGTCTCCTGCTGACCCTGCACTCACAGCCCCTCGCAGATGCCTTCTCGTGTCTCCCACCTTACTGCGGAATTGGCGCTATGTTGACAAATGTGATGGTAAGAAGGAGAAAGGGCCACCCACAGCTTCAGCTTATGTTTATTGTTCTCAGTACCCTTGTGCCAAGTTATCTCCTTGGCCCCGAGGTCACCTCTAACTTTCTGTTCAGCCGCTCAGTCACGTCCGACTCTCTGCGACCCCACGGACTTAGCACGCCGGACTTCCCTCTAACCTTAGTTTTCAAAATTTAAGACTTCCACAGTCAGGATCTTTTACAAGAAACCTCGTGGCTGGGACGTGCTTACTCCCGTGTCCCTTCCCGTCCTCACCTCTAGCTTCTCCTCAGCCAGAAGGTGAGTCACCGACAGAAAGGATAGGGTGGCTCATGTTTTCCTCTGTTCCTGGCCTGACATCTAGTTGACCCATCAGAGCTTCACTGGTGGGCCTTTCAGAACTGTGACACTGTTTTTAGGAAACTGCATTTCAATTAAGGTTGGAAAAGCACAGACAGCTTAGCTCTGAATCTCAGCCCCATTGCTTCCTAGGTGGTGGTCTGAGGCAAGAGTCATAGGAGGAGACTGACGTCAGCTCCTACTTCAGAGGGTCATTGTGAATTTAAGTGAGTCAATTCCCTGGTGGCTCAGGGGATTCACCACCTGCCAATGCCCACCAGTGCAGGAGAAGTGAAGTGAAGTGAAGTCGCTCAATGGTGTCTGACTCTGTGACTCCATGGACTGTAGCCTGCCAGGCTCCTCTGTCCATGGGGTTTTCCAGGCAAGAATACTGGAGTGGGTTGCCATTTCCTTCTCCAATGCAGGAGATGTGGGTTCAATCCCTGGGTAAGGAAGAGCCCCTGGAGAAGAAACAGTCCAGTATTGTTGCCTGGAAAATCCCATGGACAGAGGAGCCTGGTGGGCTACAGTCCATGGGGTCGCCAAAGAGTCATACACGACTTAGCAACTAAACAACAAGAAATACATGTAAAGTGCTTAGGACAGCACCTGGTACGTGGTCAGCATACAACTGGTACGGTGTGTGAATATCTCATTATTCACTCCTCCCAACAGCCCCACGAAGGAGAGGGTATCGTCTCCAACAGGTGAGATAGCTAAGGACGGAGATAGGAGCAGGATCTTCCCAGAGTCACATGGATGTGGGGAGGCTGGTGGGACAGACTCCATTCCCGGTCATCTCCTGCTAGAATCGCACTGCAGTTCCCTTCAATTCCTTTTATTATGTAAGTCAGCTGAAGTTGTGGTTTCTGTTACTTGCAAGAAAAAGCATGTTAACAACTAAAACTATTTCAGGAATATGATGTTAGGTGCAGAAAAATTCATGACTCACAATTTCTTAATGGAGTGTATATATATATATATATATATATATATATATATATATATTTATCATAAAATACCCTTCCTTGTCCTTGTTAACTCCTCAGTCCTTAAATTCTATTCGTCCAAAGATTACTGTGGCGAAATCTACTTTCTTTTCTCAGTATCTGTATACATACCGTTTTCTATGCTTTATTTTCAGCATATATCTGTCTTTTTCTTCCATATTTGTCTCCTTGTGCCGGAAATAGCCTGATTAATTATCTCTTATCCCTTGTGAGTTATTAATTAATTGAAGTTAGAGTCAAGGAATCAGATAATAGAGACAAGAAGATATTGATACAGAAAGTAGATTAGTGGTTGCCTCGGGCTGGGCAGTAGGGAGAAGAAAGGGAGGCTTGGGGAGTGAAAGCTAAGGGTTATAGGATCTTTTTTGAGAATAAAAATGTTCTAAAATTGTGGTGATGGTGGGACTTCCCTGGTGGTGCAATGGTTAATCATCTGCCTGCCAATGCAGAGGACATGGGTTTGATCCCTGATCTGGGAAGATCCCACAGGCCACAGAGCAACACAGCCCCTGGTCTGCAACAGGAGAAGCTACCACGAGGGAGGCCTGTGCACACAACTAGAGAAGCTGAGCGCAGCAAGGATGACCCGGCACAGCAAAAAGAAAAAAGAAAAAAATCGTGGATGGATGCATAACTCTGTAAATATACTAAAAGCCTGTGAGCTTATACTTTAAATGGATACATCGCATGGCATATGCATTATATCTTAAGTTGTTAAAGAAGACACGAATAAATAAAACAAGAAAACAATTAGAAAACTAGAAAGAATGCTTAGAAGTTTGACATATACTGTTGTCAAAACTCATTTATATATAAAATTATTGCATATATATAAATAATAAAAGTATTGCATATATACAAATATCATGCAGATGGTGATTGCAGCCATGAAATTAAAAGATGCTTACTCCTTGGAAGGAAAGTTATGACCAACCTAGACAGCATATTAAAAAGCAGAGACACAAAAAAAACACACACACAACAAAAAAAAAAAGCAGAGACATTACTTTGCCAACAAAGGTCCGTCTAGTCAAGGCTATGGTTTTTCCAGTGGTCATGTATAAATGTGAGAGTTGAACTGTGAAGAAAGCTGAGTGCCGAAAAACTGATGCTTTTGAACTGTGGTGTTGGAGAAGACTCTTGAGAGTCCCTTGGACCACAAGGAGATCCAACCAGTCCCTCCTAAAGGAGATCAGTCCTGGGTGTTCATTGGAAGGACTGATGCTGAGGCTGAAACTCCAGTGCTTTGGCCACCTCATGAGAAGAGTTGACTCATTGGAAAAGACCCTGACGCTGGGAGGGATTGGGGGCAGGAGGAGAAGGGGACGACAGAGGATGAGATGGCTGGTTGGTGTCACCGACTGGATGGACATGCATTTGAGTAAACTCCGGGAGTTGGTGATGGACAGGGAGGCCCGGTGTGCTGCGATTGACGGGGTCGCAAAGAGTCGGACACGACTGAGCGACTGAATTGATGATGTGCTGTGTGCTGAGTCGCTTCAGTCGTGTCTGACTCTTTGCGACCACATGGACTGTAGCCCGCCAGGCTCCTCTGTCCATGGGATTCTCCAGGCAGGAATACTGGAGTGGGCTGCCATTCCCTCCTCCAGGGGATCTTCCTGACCCAGAGATCGCTGTCTCCTGCCTTGGCGGGTGGGTTCTTTACCACTAGCGTGGCCGGGAAGCCCTGCACAGAGGCCCTAATAAGCAGAGCCAGGGACGGCAAGGGGGCCACCAGCCCGCCAGGAAAGGGGCGGGGGGGGGGGGTCCGGGTCCCCTTTCATCGGCAGAAGAGCCTCCCGCCGAGAGCACGTGGCCTCCGCCCCGGCCCGGGGTGACTCTGCGGGGAGAGCGAAGTCCGCTGCGGGGCCCCCGCGGAGAGATGCGCAGCCCCGGGGGTTCTCGGACAACCGGGCCGGGAAGGGTTAGGCTCTGACGCTGGAGCGAGCAGGAACTGGAGCCGACCGGCCGCCAGGCGGCAGTGGCCGCTCAGGAAGGGAGCAGTGGGCGGTGCGTCCTCTCCAGACACCTGGGCGCAGGTGCGACCCCGCCGCCTGCGCCGGCGCACCTGGGCGCCCGGGACCGCGGGGGCCCGGCCTCCGCAGGACGTCTCACCGCTCAGCGACGCCCGCTTCTGCTCTTAAACAGGTCGAACCTGTCTCGACTTCACCGAGAAAACAGGTTAAAAGCACGCTTTGTGAACCCTGGAGGGTTCCGCGGAGCAGCGGCGCCGGGTGGAGGCGCCCCGATGATCTCAAATTACCTGGTCCTGCGCCAGAAGGCTCGGGCACAGGCACCGTCGTCAGGAAGGACGGATAAAAAGTGTGCTGGGCTTGGCCTATACTGACCCACCCGTTGAAACCCCAAAACTGCTTCCGATTGTCTGAGCTACCTGGGTTACCCCCCTTTCACAGACAAGGAAACTGAGGCCCAGACAAGTCGTGACTAGCTGGAGCCCACATCTTAGTAGGTGGCCAAGGGAGATTTTATTTTTTGGGCTCCAAAATCACTGCATATGGTGACTGCAGCCTTGAAATTAAAAAACGCTTGCTCCTTGGAAGAAAAGCTATGACTAACCTAGGCAGTATATTAAAAAGCAGAGACATTACTTTGCCAAAAAAGGTATGTCTAGTCAAGGCTATGGTTCTTCCAGTAGTCATGTATGGATGTGGGAGTTGGACCATAAAGAAAGCCAAGCACTGAGGAATTGATGCTTTTGAACTGTGGTGTTGGAGAAGGCTCTTGAGAGTCCCTTGGAGTGCAAGGAGATCCAGCCCATCCATCCTAAAGGAAATTAGTCCTGAATATTCATTGGAAGGACTGATGCTAAAGCTGAAACTCCAGTACTTTGGCCACCTGATTCGAAGAGTTGACTCATTGGAAAAGACCCTGATTATTGGGAAAGATTAAAGGCAGGAAGAGAAGGGGACAACAAAGGACGAGATGGTTGGATGGCATCACTGACTCAATGGACATGAGCTTGACTAAATTCCGGGAGTTGGTGATGGACAGGGAAGCCTGGTGTGCTGCAGTCCATGGGGTCACAAAGAGTCGGACATGCCTGAGCGACTGAACTGAACTGAAGGGAGATGCAACATGAAGTCGGCAGGGGGTGGGGCTGAGGAGGAGAAGGCAATGGCAACCCACTCCAGTACTCTTGCCTGGAGAATCCCATGGATGGAGGAGCCTGGTAGGCTGCAATCCATGGGGTTGCTAGGAGTTGGACACGAGTGAGCAGCTTCACTTTCACTTTTCACTTTCATGCATTGGAGAAGGAAATGGCAGCCCACTCCAGTGCTCTTGCCTGGAGAATCCCAGGGACGGCAGGGCCTGGTGGGCTGCCATCTGTGGGGTTGCACATAGTCGGACACGACTGAAGCAACTTAGCAGCAGCAGCAGGGGCTGAGGAGAGGGAGAGACAGTGAGCTGAGGGGCAAAAAGGCCGGAGCAGGATGCCTGCCGGGGCAGCGTGGAGCTCTCCGCAGCCCACGACTGCAGGACACCCGCATGACATGGCCCCTCTCCCCAGAAGCCTGGGCAGGGAGGCGCCACGCCCTCTGGGAGCTGGGCCCAGGACTCGCACCCCTTGTAAACAGCTTTGGACCACGGTCTGCCATCAGCCCAAACTCTGACAGGTTCTCAGGGCCCTTGCACAGACCATAGTTTGTAATGCTACACTTGTGTGATTTTCCGATTAATGTCGGCACACCCGTTCCCCAGGCCAGAAGTCCCGGGAACTCAGGGAGCAGGCCTTGGGGTCAGCACTGGTGGGTGCTGGGCCTGTGGCTGACTCTCACGGAAGGTGGGAGTGGAGCCAGAGAATAGAAGGTTCGCGGTGGCGAAGGTGCAGGGTGGGGGCCTGGGGCTGCGGTTTTCATCTTGTCTCGCCTGTGCCCGTCTCAGGCCATGGCTCCCTCCTTGGACACAAGTGTGTCCTTTAGCTCAGGGGAGCCGGAGGGCTGCTTGGTGGCTGTAGACGGTGTCCAGGGGACAAGAGTGAATGGAACCTGTGGCTCCTGCATTGCAGGCAGGTTCTTTACTGAAGAGCCATGGGGGAAGCCCCCAGATGTGACAAATGGGTAGGCAGGGGCAAGAATTAGTGCCTAAATAAAATCAGCCAGCAGGAATGCCTACATACTACTGCCTGTGATTCTGACAGATGGTAGTAATGGGCAGCAAACCTGTAGAATAGAAAACCTATAAAACAGGCCTCAGAGCACCATTCTTTTGTCAAGTTGTGATGAAGGATACCTGCAGATTCAGGGCAGGAACTAACCAGCCAGAGAGTGTGCGTGAATTTCTTAGGTCTGGCAGACAAGATGTTTATAACACACACGAGAGTGCAATTCTAAGTGGCAGAGACATCAAGACTGGGCTTGGAGGAAGATCTGGGTTTTTCTTCATTTACAAAGCCTGTGAATCTGGCACTATACTGGATTTATCCCAGTCTCAGAGAAGCAAAGGGCTCCCCCAGTGGCTCAGCAGGTGAAGAATCCACCTGCAAGGCAGGAGATACAGGACACACGGGTTTGATCTCTGGGTTTGGAAGATCCCTTGGAGGAGGAAATGGCAACCCACTCACACATTCTTGCCTGAAAAATCCCACGGAGAGAGGAGCCTGGTGGGCTGCAGTCCAAAGGCTTGCAAAGAGCTGGACATGACTGAGCCTCAGAGAAACAAAAGACATGGGTCCTGAATCTTATGAAATCCAGAAAGGGGAGGACTCAGGAGTCCAAAGAGTGGCATTTCGGGGCTCGTCCTGTGGGAGTGGGGCTGGGGCTATAAGTTTCTGTTCATCCCACCAAGAAGCTCTGGGCTAACCCTACCCATCCACCTTCAAGTCCCTGGATGGCTGAGAAAAATCAGCCGTGAACACACAGTGGCACCCACAGGAGCCTCCTGGATCATGCCCTTACTTGCCTGCTGCGTTCACCTGTGCCATGCTGGGTTTCTTTTTTGTGGCCACTTCTGCCATCTGGTCTCATTTTCTTGGCTCAACCCTTGGGCTTTAGAAGGATTTCGACACGTCTTGGCTTTCTCCTTCTCCTCTTTCTCCCCCTAGGGAGGACAAGGACACCTCCACCTAGCTTTGATTCCCAAGGACCCACCAAGCAATTCCTTTGTGGAGCTACCTAGCCAGCCTGTAAACCAGGGGGCAATGGGAAGGGGTGCCTGGGAGGGGGGAGGGGGGAGAAAGGGGGTTGGAAGGCAAGGGTCTGCAGCTTGAGGGCAGACCCCATTCCCAAAAGACAGCTGACTTTCTGAGCTCTCACTGTCCCTTCAGCACTGATGCCACTAAAGGCTCAGACCTACTCACACGCCTGTGAAATGATTCAAGACTGAATGTGAGTAACAAGAAAGCCTTTCCAGCATGTTCTTTAAAGAGTAACAAAACAAAAGAGCGAGGGAGGAAATTTTATAGAGAAAGCAGGACAGGGATTCTGAATGTAATTAATGGCTTCAGACAGATGCACAAGTCTATAGCCTTTGTTAAAAAACAACAACAACAAAAAGAAACAAAACCAAAGAAGGTCAAAAACTTGATTGCTAAGTTAGGGAACACCAAAGGTCAAAAATGGAATATTCACATTCTAGGAAAACTAAGCAAGGAATTATCATAAAAGGAAAAAGAAATAGAAAGCATGAAATAAAAGTCAAGGGACATGAAGGACACATAAAAAATATTGTAAAAGCCATCACACAGGAGGTCTGGAAAGAGAGAAAAGAGAGATGTTCTAAGAAATGATGGAGGACTTTCCCCCCAAACTGAAGAAATGCAAGAATGCTGAATCTGAGGGCCCCTCAGGAGATCAAAGCGGCAATAAACAGTATCTTCAAAGTTCTGTATAAAGTTCTATAACTTTATATGAAGTCTAACTATTACGACGTTATCATTTGTTGTGATGGCAAAATAAAGACATTTCCAGGCATGCAAGAAGCCAAATATTTAAGGCCCACAGACATTCTCTAAAAACACACAATTGCTGGGCAATGAGCTCTATGGAAGAGAAACAGTGATTGGGTAAAACAGTTAAAGCTTTTTGTTTTTTTTCTTTTTTAACACATAAATGAGTGTTGGGACTTCACTGTGGTCCAATGGCTAAGACTCCATGCTCCCAATGCAGGGGGCCTGGTTTCGATCCCCGATCAGGAACTAGACCCCACATGCTGCAGCAAGACCCAAGACCTGGTGCAGCCAAAGAAATAAGTAAAATAAATACTTAAAAACCAGAGTCAGTGAGTGTTGGTTGTTTAAAGTAAGGTATTTTAAATGACCAGAGAAGGCAATGGCAACCCACTATAGTACTCTTGCCTGGAAAATCCCCTGGACGGAGGAGCCTGGTAGGCTGCTGTCCATGGGGTCTCGAAGCGTTGGACACGACTGAATGATTTCACTTTCACTTTTCACTTTCATGCACTGGAGAAGGAAATGGGAACCCCTCCAGTGTTCTTGCCTGGAGAATCCCAGGGACGAGGGAGCCTGGTGGCTTGCCGTCTATGGGGCCGCGCAGAGTCAGACATGACTGAAGCGACTTAGCAGCAGCACAGCATTTTAAATGACAATGTGATACACCACCTGGAACACTGGCAGTGTCCTCAAACTCTCAACAGTCATGCCCTGTGCCGGGTGAGCATCCAAACGCGGTGCGTGGATACCTCTTCCAAACGATGGGTGCTGGGCTGTGCACGTGGTTTGCGACGCCCACACCCTGGGACAACGCAGACGTTCGTGACACAGCTGCAGGAGGCGCCTATGCACGGCTCGAGGACAGCAGGAGCGCCACGTGCTTCTGCGCCGAGGAGGTGCAGGGGCTGACGCTGAGCGGAGAGAGCCGGACGCGAGGGACCGGCCGCGAACTGAGACGCACAGGCTGGGAGCCTTTAGACACCGGCGATGACGGCAGGGCCCTGCGGTTTACCTATGGTCGGCCTGATGGCGGCGTCACAGAGGCTTGATGAGACCTGATGGTGCTCTGTGCCGCTCTGCGTCCTGTTGGCAGGGGTGTGTTCACCTTGAGAGATCCACCAACTGTGCACCTCAGATGTGGGCATGTAAAGTATGTGTGTTACACTTTAATGGAAAAATAGCATAATCGTGGAACACAAATTTCAGAGAACTGGTAAACGGAGTGGACAGCTGTGTTGTCTGACTTGTTGGGGTGATTTAACTGTAGATAGTGGTTTCTAAACGTAACCTGAAGTAAGCACTGTTAAAGGGTGAGAGGATTAAGAAAATTCAGTTGGTATAACAAAATGTAAGAAAGGGGAGAAAAAACAGAAAGTATAATACACACAAAACCAAACCAAAAAAAAGGAACAAAGAATTCTAATAATATCAGTCATCACATTAGGTGTGAATGAGTTACCTTAATTAATTAAAAGAAAAAACTCTGGCTGGATAAAAGTACAAACTATGTGAAATAAAGATCTAAAAGAAATAATCCAGCAAAAATGAACATGAAGGAAAGAAATGCTAATAAAACAAAAAAGAAGGTAGTTTTAAATTCAGATGAAATATGATTCAAGGTCAAAGTGTTTAATATAAAGAGAAAGGGGTATGTCATGTTGAAGACAGGGTAAACCGATGATCATTTTACTGCATTTAAAGCACCACTTGTAAATATACACAGCCAGAACACGGCAGAACTACAAATAGAGAAAAACCAGATTCTCAATGTCTTAGTGCGAATTTTGACAAAACTCTCATAGAAAAAAGTAAGTAAGAAGAGGATTTGAATAAAATAAGTAATGAGCTTAATCTAACCATCCTTCTACTCAACTGACAGAGGTTAAATATTCTTTTAACCACAAATGGAATATTCTGAAAAACTGACCTGTGACATAAGGGAAATCTTATTCAGCTGCAAAAAGCTGTATTATTTAGGCTGATTGAAATGCAATAGAATTAGAAATTAATAAAACATCTTAATAGCTCTTGATTAAAGCAAAAATTAAAATATATAATGTGTGAACTATTTATGTCTAAATGATCACAGACATACCATATCACAGAATCTTTTTCTGCAACAGCAGTACTCAAAGGAATAGGTGGGCCTTATATGCATTTATTAGAAAAGATTGAAAATAAAGGAAATGAACTTTCAAATCAAGAAACTACTTAAAAAACACTAAAAAATCCAAAAAAGCAGAATGATGTAATTAAAACTAAAGTAGAAATGACTGAGATACAAACAAGAGCAATGCATCTGATCCACGAAATAGTTGTTTCGATAGATGAAGAGACAAAAGAGAACAGCTCAGGAAAATAAAGCTGTGTGTCAATCTCCATCATAAACACAAACGCAGAACACCTAAATAATGCGCCACATAGAACGGAGAGCCGAGGGTTGTACAGACGACGGGGTTCTGTCCGTACAGTCCCTCTCGGCCTAACCGTCACTCTGTGTCTCCTGTGTCTCGGTGTGATTTCCCGGCCCCGCCTGCTTCTCCCGCTCCTCTCCCTGGTAATTGCGTGTCTGTGCATGCTAAGTTACCTCAGTCATGTCTGACTCTTGCAACCCCACGGACTGTAGCCCACCAGGCTCCTCTGTCCACGGGATTCTCCAGGCAAGACCACTGGAGTGGGTTGTCCTGTCCTCCTCCAGGGGATCTTCCCTATCCAGGGATTGAACCCAATCTCTTACATCTCCTGCACTGACAGGTGGATTCCTTGCCACTATAGTTGTGTATATATCTGTTTATTTTTTGCCTGTTCTGACTGTATCTCTTCTGAATGTATTTGTTTTGTGAGTCTCTTGCCCTTGTTCTCTAATTTGTCTTTTCTCTAGTTCCACATTTTTTGTTTCTTTCTTTGTGTCTAGATGTTTCTGTGAAAGCCTGTTTTCCACTTTTGTTTTTAACTTTTTCCCCCTCTATTTCTCTCTTCATTAAAAAAATCAAAAAATGTAAATATTATGTTTTTTACTAACAGAATGTTACATGTTCTTAATTTAAATTATGATGAACAGAACAGAACATTTTTTATAGTGTCATAGTTTAAAATCAATTGGGTTTTTATTTTTTTAGTTAGCAAATTCGGGACTTCCCTGGTGGTCCAGTGGTTAAGACTCTATGATTCTGATGCTGGGGGTGTGGGCTTGATCTCTGATCTGGGAACTAAGATCCCATATGCCTTGAGACATGGCCAAAATAAACAGTTTAGCAAATTCACTTCAACAGTATATTAAGAGCCATCTCAGGAATGCAAATAGGTGTCAACTTTAGAAAAAAATCTATCAGTTTAAATCACTGCTTTTCTAGAGTACAAGAGAAACCACATAATTATTTTCATAGAGAACAAAAACACTTTTGAAAATGTTCAACATATGTACTTTTATGATAAAAAAACAAAATTAATAGCAAATTAGGTTCTTAATATGGTAAGAGGCATTGAAACTCTACAGTAATTGTCACCACTTGGTAATGAAAGAGAGTCACTGTTACTATCATTGCACTATTCAACCTTTCTATTGGAGATTCTAGCCAGTACGAGGGGAAAATGTCATTAATACTGGAAAAAAAAGAACAAAACTGAGATTATCTGCAGACCATATGATCATCTACCTAGAAAAATCTCAAGGGAATCAACTGGCAAACCAATAAGAGTTTAGCAGTGCAGCCAGATATAAGATCAGCATAGAAAAATCAATAGCTTAATTACATACTAGCAAAAACCAATTAGAAAATGAAATGAAAAATGAACTCATTCTTAAGAGAAACAAATTCTATAAAATATCTAGAGAGAAACCTCATAAAAATGTCTAAATACTAAATAAAGAAAGCCACCAAAGTTTACTGAATGGCCTTCAAGAAGAGTTAGCTATATCAAGTCTCCCGTAAATTAATCTATAAATCCAACAGAACCCCAGCTGAAATCTCAGGAAGACTGGTAATGATATATAACATGATGGTTTCTTTCTCTCAGAAGGGAAATCTCCAGAGATGGTCAAGAAAATTTAAAAGGCAAAACAACCAGGGGAGTTTCCTTGTGAGACATTCAAAATACTTGATGAAGTTATAGCAGTTAAATCAGTGGTGAGTTGCTCTAAAAATAGCTAAAGAATAGAGAAACAAATCTAGATGTACTCTGTACATGTGGAAAATAGTTTACCATGAAGCTGGCTTTTTAAATTCAGTGGCAAAACAATGAAATCTTCAATAAAGGATAAGAACTATATACAAATCTATATAATTGGTGGCGATATATATGAAAACAGTCTATCCGGCATAATGTGTGCTACATCACTTCAGTCGTGTCTGACTCTTTGCAACCCCATGGACTATAGCCCGCGAGGCTCCTCTGCTCACGGGATTCCAGCCAAGAATACTGGGAGTGGGTTGCAGTGCCCTCCCCCAGGGGATGTTCCCAACCCAGGGATCAAACCTGTGTCTCTTAGGTCTCTTGCCTTGGCAGGCAAATTCTTTACTATTATCACCACCTGGAAAGCCCAAAAGAACATCAATGACCAGCATGTAAAAAAGATGCTTAACTTTAGATATAGTAATAGTTAGGGAATTGCAACTAAAATTAATAGAAAGTTTTCTTCTCTCTCACACTGGTGAAAACCTAGGAAGCCTATCTTGCAGCAAACACAAGGCTTCCACTTGGAAGGTATTTTTGTTTAATTTGGCTGAGAGGGGTGCTAGAGATGATGGGAGGAAAGGGAACGGTCCCCAGTCAGTTTCTGGCGTGGCCCCAGCTCTGTGTGGGACCTTGAATGCAGAGAAGGCACAGGCAGCTCTGACGGAGGCCCCTTTGGCTACTCAGACCCCAGCCGGCACTCCCAATGGGCCCCTACTTCCCCTAATAGGTGCAAAAGGCTGGAAAACCACTGTGCCAAGCAGGCAGCCAGAATGACCACTAACTCTAGGAGGAATCGTGTCAACTTGCAGCTCTTATTATGGCGCAATGTTGTTTCCCTAGTTTGTGCATACATCTTAATGAATTCACAGAACCCTGTTAGGAGTCCTGTGATGGGGAGGGGTGCGGCTGAAGGAGGTGGAAGTGGGCAAGCCAGTGCCAGGATGGTCTCCCATCAGGTCTAGGAGTTGGGGCCGCAACCCCTCCTCCCCTCTTCCTCACCCTTTACTGGGCCTTCATCCCAGCTCCCAAGCCTCACACCCAAGGGCCAGGCAGACCACACACCAAGGAAGGCACTGAAGCCGGTGGAGCCTTAGAAAGGGCTTGATCCTCTGAGATGTTTGGACCAGGGTTCAAATCCCGTCTCTGCAATCTCATAGCCCCTATCCGAGCCCCACCTCGGGAGGTTTCTTTGGATGCTGGATAGTGTAACAAGAACTAGTGGTAACTGAATGTTTCCTCTTTGTCAGGTGTTGTTCTGGGCCCCTGTGCTGTCCTGTATCAACTCTGCCAACACCACATCACCGCCACAGGTAGGTACTGTGCTTATGCCCATTTCACAGATGGGGACACTGAGGCAGACGGCTGTGGAGCGGACTTGCTGAAGCCACCATTCGGGCAGCGCAGCCAGCACTGACGTGAAGGTCCCTCCTCCCAATCACTCAGATTCTTGACTCTCTGAACCTGGAGCGGCTGGCTCACCAGTAGGGGAGCCTAGTCAGTCAGTCGGTCAGCGACTAGGCCAGCCTGAGCACGAGGTCCGTCCCAGGGCCTGTGCCAGGTGCTAGGAACTCCGGAAAGAATGAAGCGGATGAAGCCGACACAGTCCCTAGGCTTTGAAGAGTCTTGGGAGCTGTGTGGGCGGTATTGCCTGGGGAATCAACCATAAACAAATAACTGGCAACAATGACCCAGAAAGTGATCTTATCAGGAGGGAAGAAAACACAGCAGTGTGAGGTGAGAGGCGGGGGATGGGGGCGCGACATTCCGGGGGAACCGCCGAGGCAGGTCCGGTGGGCGGGTCCCCGAGGCTGTGGAGGTGCCCGGGCTGCTCCGCGAGCTTGGGCCTGGCTGTGCCCGCCCCGAGGTGGAGCCCCTACACGGAGCGGGCCGGAGTCGCTGTCGGAGAGACGGGAAGCCCAGCCCAGGCTACAGCTGGGGCGGGTGGGGCACGCGCACATGTGCAACTGCGCGTGCACGTCGGTGCCTCAGCGTGTACCCGCGCGCGCCGTGTGCGCGGGGGCATCTAAGGAGGAACTGCTTCGCGACCAGACAGCCATCAGCAGGCCGCTTCCGCTCCGCCGCCCGGCCGCAGCCTGTGGCACACGTGCCTTCGCTGAACCAAGCCCCTCTCTTCCCACTGAGCTCGCGGTCCCCTAGTCCCCGCGGCCCCGTACAGCAAGCTGCCCGCGGGAGAACCGTGGCGTGGGCTGCCCGTCCTGGGCCCGCGCTGGGGCACAGGCTCTCTTTCGGCTTCCGGGTGCCTCTCCGGCCGGTTCTCCCCCCAAGCATCCTTTCCTGAGGCCGAAGCTGCAGCAAAAAGGAACCTGGCGTGGGGGAGGCAGGTCCCGCCTGGAGGCAGGTCCCGCCTGGAGGCTTGCTCCCCAGCGACACTCCTTGGATGTCGGGAGAGCCTGCAGGGGACCTGCAGCGGTGGAGAGGCCTCCTGGTGTTGGCGGCTGGTTCCCTCAGACCCGGGGAGTGATTGGCTGGTCAAAGCCACCCAGGCCACCCTGCCCCTCTGTCGGGGCCTGGCTCTGGCTGGGGTGACCAGTGCCACTCCAGAAGAGACTGGCTGCTGGGAGATTCTTCTGTTACTCAGAGGGACAGTGGCCTTCTGTGGCCAGTCTCTCCCTCTGGGCCGAAGGAGGTGGGCACGGCGGGTGTGATGCTACTAGCCCAGGCCTGGCACCTCCACACCCACACGAGGAGAGACGTCCAACCTGCCCAGGCAGGCAGATGGGAAGCACCTCCATCCTTCACAGACCCAGACTCTCAGCCCTGACTCCTCCCCGTGGGAAGCACGTGCTCTGAGCAGGCAGGCCCACCTCAGAGAGGAAAGGAGAGAGTACCCACCCGAACTTCTACCGAGTGTCATGCTAATGCCTGTTTCTCCCTGTGGAAAGAGGAGGCTGGAGAGAGGAGGTTCCCCCAACCACCAGTGTCTGCCAGGGCAGGGCAGTGGGGAGGCCGCTACTGTCTCCCTCACATTCAGATGGTGGTGAAGGGCAGGCTGTGCTTCGGAGTTGGGCCTTGTCAACCATCTCCACGGCTACTGCAACGATGTCCTCCATTGCGGGGTTGCAGAGAGCTTCACAAATTTGATGGCATTTTGGCTTTCTCCTGAGGTATTCCCCCAATAGACAACTTGCACCAGAATCCCCTACTCAGGCTCTGTTTATAGGAGAGAGATGGAGGATGGAAGGGATGCAGGGAGATTTGCTAATCAAAGTAATCTGAAGGAAACTGGCGGATGTCCCTGTCATTGTGGAGAATAAAAATCCTCTTAGGCTCCCCCCTGCCGGCCACCAGCTGCTCTCAACTCAGCAGCTTACTCTCTCTTCCACCTTCTCCTCCTCATCCTTGCCCTTCCAGGTTCCAAGAGGCTCCGGATGACCCTTACTATTTCATAGAACAGTCAGGATGGGAAGTGGCGTGGTCCAATTGCGGGCTGGAAAAGAATTTCCAGACACAAGACAGAGTGACAGAGAAATAAAGTTTGTTAGAGTGGGAGACACTGCTAAAACATTGGGTTGGCTCAAGGGGGAGCCAACAGTTGAACAGGGGGTCCTTGGTCCCTTTTTATACCCAGGGTGCAAGGAGCGGGATAGGGGTCTTGCCTGTCATTTGCTGACTGGATGAGGCAAGTCTTCTGGGTGAAGGAAGAGTAAGGCAAATACCGTCTCCTTACCGGGGTAGAAGGGGACACAGGTTATACTGCTCAGGAGGACCTGACATTCCTTAATGGCTACAACATAGGGGAAGGAACGACTAAAAAGGGTCTATTTCTTTTTCTGTTCCTGCATTCCAAGATCCTCCTTGTTTTGTTTTGTTTTTTCTGTTTCTTCCTCCTTGGGACACCGCAGGGGGTGCCCCAGTTCCAGATTCCAAACTCCGCTTGGGGGGGTCACCGCGTCCATTACACGAGGGACCCAGTTGGGCGTGAACACGACGCTCCGGCACGTCGCGTGTCTCCTGAATGCTGAGGACCGTTTCTCGTCCTCCTGCTGGCAAGGCCCTGGCCGCTCTGGCCGCCCTCCTCAGGTCTGCTCTGCTCCCTCACGCTCTCCGAGCTGGGCCCTCGGCCTCCTTCTCCCGCTTCAGGGGCCTCGCGCGAATTTCCTCCTCCACGGCTTCCTTCCCTGAGAAGAGCGTCCGCCAGGTCCAGCTTCTCTGCCGCATCGCGACGTCGTCGTCTTCCTCAGCGCCGAGGACGCTCAGTCACAGGCCCGTTCTTTGCCTTTTCACCGCGAACCTGCGGCGGCTCCGCCTGCCCGGTGCGGCCTCCGCGGTGTGCTGGCCCCTCGGCCCGGCCCCCTCGTCCACCCACCCCGCCGCGCGCTGTCGGCACTCGGACGCCGCGCCTCGTGCTCCCGGTCCGGCGGGAGGCGCTGCGAGACTACAGCCCCCACAATGCCCGGCGGCCCGCGCCGGGATTGGCTGGACTGCGAGCGGCCGCCAATAGGACGCGGCTTTGTTGGCAGGTGGCGCCGGTCCCGTGAGCGCCGGCGCTCGGGAGCCGCCTCCCGCCATGGGCAGCGCCGAGAGCCGCGAGGGCCGTAGGGCGTCTTTCGGGATGGACGAGGAGGAGCGGGTCCGGGTGCTGCAGGGCATCCGGGTGAGCGGCCGGCCGGCGGGAGGGCGTTTGGAGGCGTGCCGTCGCTCGGCGGCGAGAGGACCGCGAGGGGGAGGGCGCTTCGGGCCTGGTCTCCTCCGGGTGGCAGGAGGGGCGGAGATGGGGGGCGGGGCTTCGCTGTCTGGCCCGTAGCCCCGGCCGCGTCCTCGCCGCCTTCGGACGACAGTGCCCGTAACAGGAGACGAGCTGCACCCTTTGGGTTCCGGAGCAGCGCCGACGACCTGACCGACCACCTCACGTGCCAGCCCCTCCCCCGTGCCAGCCCCTCCCAACCCCTGCCCCCAGCTCGCTGGCCTCAAGGCCGCCTCGTCCGTGGAGGTGCGACCTGCTCCGCTCGCGACCCCCGCACGCGGCTGTGTTCGCGCCTCCAGGTTCCCTCAGATCTGCTCCTTAGTTCTTGTGGTTGAGGTCTCACCTCAGCATCCTTCTGTGAGAAGGTCTGAAGCGCCTGCACACCCCCGCGGCCACACACGGGTTTTCGTCGTGGCTGTCCCTCACCACTGTTTAAAACTTATGTGTAAAACTTATGTGCAGGCTTTAGTTCTTAGTTGTGCTTTCTGCCGCAGGGTCTCCGCCTTGAGGCCAAAGCGCTTGTCTGACTGCAGCCTCCCCAGGCTCACGTTTGAGTCCTCAGCCCGGGCGTGGGCAGCGGTACACCCTTTGCGGGTATCCTGTCAGTTAATTCTCCACAGCCCTCTGAGAAGTCGGCTTCTGTTGGCCCATTTTGTGGATGGAGGACAGCTGAGGCACTGAGGCCTGAAGTACCTCTCACGTCAAGCTAGCAAGTTGGCACTGAGCGAGGCTGACTCCAGGAGCCCCCTTCCTCCCGCACCTGTGCCTCGCATGTCGTGGGTGCTTTCTAAACCGGTGCTGAGTGATTAAATGGAGAACCCAGTGAGGCATGCACTAAGTGTCCGTGGAAGGCGCCCAGCCGGGCCTTGGTGAATTCACTAATTAGGGAGGTGGCTCAGAAAAGGAAGTCAGGGGCTCTGAATTCTCCAGTGATGCTCATTACCTGTGTGACCTGGAGTGAACAGCTTTATCTTTTGAGTCTCAGTCACTACATCTTAAAAAGAAAATATGGAGACGCTGTGATAATCCTAGATGCTGCCTAGGATAAGATGATATGTGTGCATGTGTTTAGAAAAAGTACAGTGTTTTGTGGGGTCCTCTATTCTCTGCCTAGCCTACTTAGCATATTTGGTGCTTACTAGGTATTATCCAGTCTTGACCTGACTTGAGGCAAAGAAAAAATGGGGAGAAGATGGCTCAGCTCCTGTGTGAAGGTTAGAGGCAGTACCTGAGTCAGAATTTAGAAAGATGCTCACTTTCCCACTGTTGTTACCTGGTTTGGGGAGTGTTGGAAACTTTGGTCAGTCAGAGGCATCTGAGGGAACTCCTTTAAGTTGATAGAGGAGCATCATCTCTTTTGGGTTTTATGACAGATAGGTACATTTTAATTCTAGTTCTTTTAGCAGTTCTGCAAAGTATAAATTCTCCTTAAAACTGGAGAATCAGGCTTAGAGAGGTTAGGGAACTTGTTCAAGGGGTTACTTCTGGGACTTTAACCCAGATCTTTCCAGGACAAGCAATAGTCTTTTCTCACAAGTCCAAGCTCCAACGCACGGACATCCCCAGTGATACGTAAAGCACTGTGAAAATTGTGACAGTCTCTCACTGTCTAGGTATGGTGCTGGTACCCTGCTTATTTCTACCAGAAACTGTTAAAACTAGAGGGAGCTTTGGGCACACTCATCAGAGAATGACTTGTGCAAAGGCGTACAGGTGGGTGATAGCCCCAAGCTGTGAGAGCCCTTTCTTCTTTCCTTTTCCTCCCTCCGTTCTTTCCTCTGTTCCTTCCATATGTCCATCCATCCATCCATCCTTCTATCCACTTGAGAGCCGAGTTTGAGAGAGGGAGACCAGAGAAAGGAGGTGATGGCAGTGCAGTGGTTGGCATAGGGTTCTCATGCCAGCAAAGTGACTTGAGATTGAGGAGTCCACCTTGTCTCTAAGCAGGTGAGTAAAAATCACTGGAATAGGTTATTGGATAAATAAAATGAGAAATTAATGTACTAGAAAGTGAATGCGAAAGAACACCTGCCTGCTCCTTCAGAGAAAGTTAAGCTTTCCTAAAGACCTCTTGTACTTAAACCCCCAGGCCTGGTCCTGGAAAGCCCTCTAGTTCCCTTAAAATCGTGTGCCAAGGCCTTGCTAGTTTGCACACTTTAGTTGCTCAGTCATGTCCAATTCTTTGCAACCCCATGGACTGCACACTTACTGGCATACATTTACATATTGAGTTCAAGTCCTAATTCCAAGGACGGTAAAAAAAAAAAAAATTAATGCAAAATGCTGCAGTTATATTCTCCATTTTTTTTTTTTCTGAGCAAGCATGTGTGAAATAGATAAAGATGTAATTTCAGTTAGTATGTTTAATGTCATCCTCCAGTAAGAGGAGGTATGCACATGGCCAGAATGTCCTATATGTGACTGTTCCCGGTGCCCCTCGCATAGCCATCTTAGGTGACTCAGTTAAAGGTGGTTGCCTGTCAGCATGTTCAGTTCAGTCTGGTTCAGTCACTCAGTCATGTCCAGCTCTTTGCGACCCCATGGACTGCAGCACCCCAGGCTTCCTTGTCCATCACCAACTCCCGGAGCTTGCTCAAATTCATGTACGTCGAGTTGATGCCAACCACCCATTTCATCCTCTGTCGTCCTCTTCTCCTGCCTTCAATCTTTTCCAACAACAGGGTCTTTTCAAATGAATTAGTTCTTCACATCAGAGGGCCAAAGTATTGGCGTTTCAGCTTCAGCATCAGTCTTTCCATTGAATATTCAGAACTGATTTCCTTTAGGATGGACTGGTTGGATCTCCTTGCAGTCCAAGGGACTCTCAAGAATCTTTTTCCAGTACCACAGTTCAAAAGCATCAGCTCTTCCACACTCAATTTTCTTTATGGTCCAACTCTCATATTCATACATAACTCCTGGAAAAAATCATAGCTTTGACTAGACGGACCTTTGTCAGCAAATTAATGTCTTTTCTTTGCTTTTTAATATGCTGTCTAGGTTGGTCATAGCTTTACTTCAAGGAACAAGCAGCTTAATTTTATGGCTGCAGTCACCATCTGCAGTGATTTTGGAGCCCCAAAAATAAAGTCTGTCACTGTTTCCGTTGTTGCCCCATCTATTTGCCATGAAGTGATAGGACCGGATACCATGATCTTAGTTTTTTGAATGTTGAGTTTTAAACCAGATTTTTCACTTTCATCAAGAGGCTTTTTAGTTCCTGTTTGCTTTCTGCCGTAAGGGTGGTCTCATCTGCACATCTGAGATTATTGATATTTCAATCTTGATTCCAGCTTGTGCTTCTTCCCGCCTGGCATTTTGCATGATGTACTCTGCATAGAAGTTAAATAAGCAGGGTGACAATATACAGCCTTGACATACACATTTCCCAGTTTGGAACCAGCCTGTTCCATGTCTGGTTCTAACTGTTGCTTCTTGACCTGCCTATTTCTCAGGTGGCAGGTAAGGTGGTCTGGTATTCCCATCTCTTTAAGAATGTTTCACAGTTTGGTGTGATCCACACAGTAAAAGGCTTTGGCGTAGTCAATAAAGCAAAAGTAGATGTTCTGGAACTCTTGCTTTTTCGATGATCCAGCAGATGTTGGCAATTTGATCTCTGGTTCCTCTGCCTTTTCTAAATCCAGCTTGAATATATGGAAGTTCTCGGTTCACGTACTTTTGAAGTCTGGCTTGGTGAATTTTGAGCATTACTTTCATAGTGTATGAGATGAGTACAACTGTGTGGTAGTTTGAGCATTCTTTGGCATTGCCTTTCTTTGGGATTGGAATAAAAACTGACCTTTTCCAGTCCTGTGGCCACTGCTGAGTTTTCCAAATTTGCTGGCATATTGAGTGCAGCACTTTCATAGCATCATCTTTTAGGATTTGAAATAGCTCAGGCTGGATTTCCATCACCTCCACTAGCTTTGAGTGATGCTCTCTAAGGCCCACTTGACTTCACCCAGGATGTCCGGATGTCTTCACCTGGGCTTCGCTCCAGGAGGTCTGGCTCTAGGTGAGTGATCACACGACTGTGGTTACCTGGGCCGTGAAGATCTTTTTTGTATAGTTCTTCTGTGTTTTCTTGTCAGCATGTAGACTCTTTGAACCAGTTGACCCCCGATCCCCTGCCCAAGTCACTCCCCAAGGCTGCTGCTCTAGCAGTGTCTCCAGGCTCCTTTCACCCTCAGAGCTACACCATCTTCACCATCATTCATTGCTCCAGGAGGCAGGTCTGGAGCACTGCTGAGGGGAAGACTGGAGGAGGTAGTGGGACATGAGGGCCAGCTCCCATGTGCTCACACCAGAGGCCATGTGCCCTCTACGCAGGCTTGGTTACCACACTTAACCCACCACCTCAGCAAGTGCTCACTGTGAGCTGGGCCTGGCCTGGCAGAGACAACAGGGGACAAAGTACAAGGTCTGTCCCCATGGAGACCTCAGCCCAGGATGAGGAACTGACTAAGAAAAAGAAAAAAAAAAAAGAAGAAACCCCCCTGCAAGGGCCATGAAGGAAACAAAAAGGATAAGAGCAATGGGGCTTCCTGGTGGGCTGGTCAGACAGCGCTCCTCAGAGGTGGTGACCGTAATGATGGGCCTGGGCCAGTGGGGAGAGGACTGTCTGTCTGTTGACTCAAACTCTGTCAACTCAAACTCTGAGTTGAGTGGTTTCAGGGTGCTGTGTCATCTGGTCCCCAGGCTGACCTTGTGAGATCTCATCCCTGTTTCAGAGGTTTAGGAACAGGTTCAAGGAGGGGAAGGAACCCCTGGTCACAGCAAAGCTGTGGTAGAGCTGGAAGCTCAGACTTTCCAGCTCCATAGCCTGTGTGCTGGCAGCCACACTGTTGGGATGGTGGAGAGGTGGCCAGGTGATGAGGCTAGGCAGGTGATGCAGGGCTGTTTACACTTTACCCTGGATGCAACATGGTGGTTCTCTAAACAGGTGGAGCTTTGGAAAGATTTTATCTGATGATTTTTTTAATGGCTTTGCTGCAATTTATTTTACATATCAAATTCACCATTTCAGTGTTGTTTTTTTTTAAAGCAAATTTACAGAGTTGACCAACTGTCACAATGGAATTTTAGAACATTACAAAACCTAAAAAGGTCCCTAGTACCTATTTGCAGTCACTCCCCATTCCTACTACCCACACCATGTAACCACTAAACCTTCTGCCTCTGTTTTTTTTTTTTTTTTTGCCTTTTCAGGATATTTCATATAAACACATCACCAATATTTTATGTCTAGTTCCCTTCACTGAGAACAGTGGTCTTGGTGTTGGTTCCTCGGCATTGTGGTGTGTCTTAGTAATTCCTTTTTATTGCCAAATGGCATCTCATATGGACTCGCTGGGTTTATTTATTCAGTTAAACAATGATAGACATTTGAGTTGTTTCTAGTTCTTGACAGTTATGAATAATATTGCTGTGAACATTTGTGTATATGTTTTTTTGTGAACATAATGTTTTCATTTCTCTTGGATAAATAACCTAAGAGTTGAATTGCTAGGTCACTCTTTTCACATTTGGTGAATTATTAGGTTTAACATTTTAAGAAACTGTCAAACTGTTTTCTAAAGTGACTCTACTATTTTACATTTCCTCCAGCAGTGTATGAGGATTCCAGTTTCTCCATATCCTCACCAACCCTTGTTACTTTCTTTTTGTTTACAGCACTTCTAGTTGAGTGTGAAATGGTATTTTGTTAGAATTTGCATTTGCCTAATAACTAATCATGTTGGATGTTTTTTCTTGTGCTTATTTTCCACCCACATATTTTTGGGGTGAAATGTGTGTTCAGATCTTTTACCCACTTTTAATAGCTTTTAATGGGGTTATTTATCTTTATTATTGAGTTGTAAGATTTATTTCTTGATTACAAGCCCTTTATGATGTTATGATTTGCAGATATTTTCTCCCAATCTGTGGTTTGTCTTTTGATTTTCTTAATGGTGTATTTGAAGTGCAAATATTCATAGTTTTGATGCGGTTTAGTTTATTAATGTTTTTCTTTCAGTGGTTGGACTTTGGTGTCATATCCCAGAAATCTTTGCCTAACCCAAGGTTGTGGAAATTTTTGTTGGTGTTTTCTTCTAAGAGGTTTATAGTTTGGCTTTTACATTTATCCATTTTTAGTTAAATTTTGTGGATGTTGTGAAGTAAGGTTCTAAGTCAGGTGTTGGCAGTTTTTCTGTAAATGAAGTATTTACCAGAAAGTAAATACTTTCTCTTTTGCTGAGCAGAAAGTCTTTATCACTATTACTAAACTCTGCCATTTTACGGTGAAAGCAGCTATAGGTAGTATGTAAAATGAGTGGGTGTGGCTGTGATCCAGTAAAACTTTATTTATAAAATATTTATAAAATTTATAAAATCAGGTTTTGAGTTGGATTTGGTTCAAGCACCTGAGCATGTTGAACTCTGTCAGTCTTTTTTTTTTTTTTTGTATGAAATACTTAATTTTTCCAGCTCCATTGTTGAAAAGACTACCGTTTCCCCATCTGAATTACCTTGGGACCTTGGTGAACATCAGTTGACCATAAACATAATGGTTCAGAATTTATATCTTGACTCTTAATTCTGTTTAAATTCCACTGATTTGTTTGCTATATGTCTGTCTTTTTGCCAGTACAAAACTGTCATGATTATTGAAGCTTTGTGGGAAGTTTCAAAATAGGGAAGTATAGGACTCCAATTTTATTCCTTTTTTTCCCACGATTGTCTGGCGGTTTTAAGTCCTTTGCATGTCCACACATATTTTAGGATCAATTTGTCAGCTTCTGTAAAAAGCCTATTGGGATTTTGATGGGGTTTGTGTTGAATCTATAAGATTATGTTGGGAGAATTGTCACTTTAACAATATGGAGTCTTCTAGGCTGTGAATATGAAATCTCTTTTTCTTTATTTAGATCTTTTAAAGTTTTTCTCAGTGGTATTTCATACTTTCAGTGTATAAGGCTCACATTTCTTTAAAAATTATTCCCAAGCATTTTATTCTTTATGAGGCTACTGTGAATGGAATTGTTTCCTTAATTTCATTTGTGAATTCTTCACTGCTAGCATATGGAAATGCAGTTCATTTTTGTATATTGATCTTGTGTCCAGCACCTTTGCTGAACTCATTCATTAGCTCTAGTAGGGTTTTCTGTTGTGTGTGTATTCCTTAAGGTTTATGTAGATATGATCATGGTGCCTGCAAAATGGAGAGAGTTTTACTTCTTCCTTTCCTGTCTGGATGCCCTTGCTTTCTTTTTCATGCCTTGTTGTGTTGGCTAGAATGTCCACTACAGTATTGAGTAGAATTGATGAGAATGCATGTCTTGGTGCTGAATTCAGGGAGAAAACATTGTCTTACACCACTGAGTATGTTAGCTGTATGTTTTTCATAGTTACTCTTTATCAGATTGGCGATTTTATCTTTTAATATTCTCATCAACCCTTCCTCTGCATCCTTATAGCCTGTTTTTCTTCTGTAAGCTTGGGGAGTGCAGACTGCCTTACTCACTAGCTTCTGGATCATTACTATGTGTGTGTTGAATTGTGTCGTTGGATTGGCAACTTGAGGGTCATTTTCACCCAAGCTGGTGACCTGTGACTTGAGAGCCTTACTCTTCTGCTTTTCACTCTTTCAAGGCTTCTTTCCGCATGTGTGCAGTGGACTTCCTTTTCCACCTTGCCGTTACCCAGTGACATGCATCTCGAATGTCTCAATGTGACTGTCAACACTCCTGATTGTATCACGTTACATCACATCCTTTGGTTTAGCACCTGTTAGGATCAGTGTGGAGAACAGGAGAGGCCAGGGCACCTGGCCTGGAGCCCTTACTCCCGGGGGGCCACGTCTTCCTCTTTACGTGTGGGGCAGGGCTGTACTCAGCACAGGTGCCTCACTGGCTTGGTCATGAGTCCTCCCCACTCTCACCCTGCTCAGCACTGACCATTGGTGAGTGCTGTGGATGGCTCACAACAGGAAAACAGCTGGGAGTCGGGTAACCCAGTTCTCTCCAGCTTTGCTGCGAGCACATGTGTGCGTCTGGGTGTGGAGTCTGGCAGTGTGGCTTGGGTGCTGGTCTCAGGCCTGCCACTTTCCAGATGGGTTCTCCTTGATGCTCCCAGAACACCACATCTCCCGGAGCTGAGGTCTCTGGACACAAAGGAGCTGATTGTGCAGAGGAGCAGAGCACTTTCAGTCCCTCCCCCTGGGCCCAAGCTGCTGAGGGCAAGGGTTGTCCTAAAGGTGGGTGGTGCCCTTGTTCCTCGGCTTGGGCTCCCAGACTCACCGTGTGTGGGGACAGTGGAGCTGGTGATCAGGGCACCTCTGGCCATCCTGTCATGTCCTCTGGGTAGTACCATGGTATAACCAGTAATGAATTTACATGGGGTGAGTGCCCAGGTGACTTTGAGGGGTGTCCCTCATGGAAGGTGAAATCTTCCATCTGTGTGACTGTGCAGAGCAGCGCTGAATGTCTTCCTGGGTCAAGGGTCAATTCATGTAAACATAAAGGGGTTGTCCACTTTGGCTCCTATAGGCTCATCTTGAGTCCACTTGCTCTCTTGACCCTGTGGGTTCCACCCTGGAGGGAGGTCACCGTGTGTCTCCTGCGGTCCCTGGTTTCCAGGACCCCACTGCCGTCCCTGCAGAGCGTTTCCTTTTCAGTCCTCCTTCTCTCCGGCACCCCGCCCTGGCCACCTCCTTTGTCCTTACTTGTGAGCTGTTGATGACTGGATTCTAAACCCAGCCCGGAGCTGTCCGGCGCTGCTGGCCGGGTCTCCCTGCGGTTTCCCCGGCACCTGTCATTCACCGTGTCCCCTGGGCTCATGAGTCCCCTGCTGCCTGTCTGGAACGTGTCATGTTCCTCACGTGTGAAGGTCCATCCAGCTGGTCCTCACCCAGGAGGCTGGGTGCGCTTTTGCTCTACGTCCAGTGATAACTCCCTTCCCCTGCTTCTATTTTACCCTTTCTTCTTTCCCCTCAGGAACACTTGATCTCAGTCAGGCCCACCCATCCTTCCCCTGCGTCTCTGATAAATTGTTCTTTCTCCCAACAGGCTTGCCTCCCACAAATCTGTCCTTGCTGGTGCTAGCAGGGTCATGTGTTTTGAAAAGGTAAACTTTACTTTTGAGCAGGTATCAGGCAGTGGTGATAGAACCCATACAGTTGCAATGGAGGTTCCTCCCTTGCGGGTCCAGTGGCCTTGCTCCCAGAGGCGGCCCCTCCAGCGGCTGGGTCAGTGATCATCCCAGGATTGATGCTGAGGATGCAGCCTGCTTCCATCTCATTCTTAGGTTCTTCCCACTGCCTCCAGCAGTTTCCGGGCCTGGCTCATGGGGCCCTGTGTGTGCTGGCATCACCTTCTCCTGTCATCGCCCGTCCCTCGGGGAGGATGTGTGCTCCTGCCCTGCCGTTTCACGCTTCTGTGCTGCTCTGTCTGCAGGACAGTCCACGGGAAGATGACACGCTGCAGAGTGGGTGGCGAGCCTGGGACCAGAAATCAGGGTCGTCGCAGCCTCAGAGCACAGGGCAGACTGGAGACAGTGTGAGAGGTCCCCACAGTCTGGGAGGGGCGGCAGCTCCCAGCTGTGGGAGGAACTCGACCCGGCAGATGCCAGGGGCTCCCCTGAAAGACATCCTTGGGGGATTTGCCCCATCCTTGGGGAACTTCTTCCTCGGGCTCAGGACATGTTCACAGTTTCCCTCTGCACTGTCAGAGGTCACCATCCCGGGTCTTGCAGCCTCTGCTCTGCATGGGACCCGGAGCCAGGCTTACAAGCAGGACCCTTGGACAGAGGTTTAAGTCCCTGGCTCCTTACTTCTTGAATGAAACCATCAGCCTGGGAACTTCAGGGTATTCACAACATTTTGAAACTTGGAGGCTTTGCATCAACTCACTTTTTAGTTCTTTGAGGTAAACATCAAAAGACTGGCCTGCATTTCCGTGCGGCAGCCCTTGGCTAGAGCTATGAGGTCGCCGCCCTCCCTGGGGTCTTCTCTCACTGCGCCCCTGCCCCGCTGTACTGCCAGGCCGCCTCATCCGTTTGTGTCGCCTGCCAGGCCCCTGGGGCGCTGGCAGTCACTGCCCTCCAGGACTCTTCTTGTCCAGATACTTGGATTTGATCTGTGGATCTAATTTCATCTCACAGACAACTGAAGGACTAGCCAACAGAATCTCCACGGCAACCGCTGCAGCAAAGCAGAGGCATCTTAGAGTCGCAGGAGGGCAGAGCCACCTGGGGCTGGATGTCCAAGCCTCGTCGGGAGCCTGTGCGGTGCTCGGCCTGCTCGCAGGAGCTGTGGGCCAGGGAAGGAGGGTGCAGCAGGCACCCAGAGGGTCCTTGGAAGACGGCGCGTGAACGGCCGCGGCGTGAAGGCCCCCACCCCTCATGCTGTGTGAAGCCGTGAGGACGTCACCTGGAGCACCCAGAGCCTTGCTTGTTGCGAAGAACGGTGCTTGGAAAGCAGCCTCCTTGCAGCCGCCTCTCACACGTGTCTATAGGGGTCGCTTTCTCAGACTAAAAGCTGTTAATTTTCATGTTGATGTTTTCCTAATTAAGTAGGCTGTTGGTGAGCACAGGCGTGCTCCGCCTTCCACTGCCTACCCTGGGCTCAGTAAAGCACCGTCCACGGCAGGAGAGGTGGCTTGCTGACCTTCTCCTCCTGGGACCCTTCCTCCTGGGACCCGCCCTGCTGTGAGAACCGACTTGTCCCCTCGCCGCAGCCCGGCTCCCCGTGGCTGCCCTCACCGAGCGTCCCTCAGGGATCTAGATCTGCCCGTGGCCTCTGTGCTGAGGCCCGTCTGTGCTGCTCTGGGGCAGCTGTGTCGCCGCCAGGCAAGCACGCCCTCGTCTTTAGAGGGGTGGGCCCGGCCAGGATCCTGGCAGGTGGAGGTGCCCACATGCCTGGGCCAGGCTGATCACATCCCTGTCTTTCAAGGGAGCCCCTGGCATCTGCCGGGTCGAGTTCCTCCCACAGCTAGGAGCTGCCACCCCTCCCAGACTGTGGGGACCTCTCACCCTGTCTCCAGTCCGCCCTATGCTCCGAGGCTGCAGCGACCCTGATTTCTGGGCCCAGGCTTGCCACCCGCTTTGCAGCGTGTCATCTTCCCGTGGACTGATGCTGCTGGGGTGGACTCAGGACGTGCACACACAGTGTGTTTTGGGCTCAGTGAGGACGCGCCCTCTCCAGCGAGGAGGGGGGTCACCTGCCTCTCACCCATTCCTCGAAGGCTGCCGGATGCATCTGTGTTCACAGGCCAGCAGTTGCCGCCTTCCTAAACCCTTCCAAGCGCTCCCAAGCCTCCATGGTGTGCCGCCTCCCTGTCTCTGTAGGAACGAGGCCCCACTGTGTGCGCCGTGCTGTGGGTCACCCCGCTCTGCGCCTGTGTCCATCCAGGTGTGCGGTCTCTTCACTGTGGGCCTCGGAGCGGCCCTGTGCGGCTCAGCTGTGTGACCACCCGCACCGTGAGCTACTGCCATGCCACAGAGGGGCACGTGGAGCAGACGGGGGTCCCTGCCCGGGGTCAGGCAGCCAGCGGTTGCTTGGTTGGCTTCTGACCCAGGCCCATCTGGCCCCACAGCCCCTGTCCTCGCTCTGCACCAGCCGCTTCAGCGTGCTGGGCCCCGTTTCCGGGTGTGGAACAGGAAGCTTCCAGAAGGAGGAGCGGGTCAGGGCCCCACAGCTGGGTGTGGGTGGGCTCCTCCTCCCCAGCGCTGCTCGGGGTTGGGCCCTCCGCCCCCTGACCGTGCCCAGCTCTGATAGCACAGTGACTGGTGGGCCTCAGGCCCTGAGTCCCCAGACCCATCTGCTCTGGGGCCTCCGTTCTGGTTTTGTTGGTGCAGGGAGCGCTGCCCAGATGGTGTTTATTCTCGCATGACTACTGTGTGTGTGTCTGTGTGTATTTGTTGATTAAAAATATTCCTTGCTTTATTTTGCAGCAACATTAAAAAATATTACAAATCTCCTCCTGCCCCTGAGAAGCTTGCCAATGTTTTCCTTAACCCCTCGCTCACCAGGTGGTGCAGTTTGGTGGATCCCCCTGGGGGCCTGGGACGAGGAAACCAGAGCCCCCTCCACTATGCAGAGCTCCCCCGCCTACCACAGCCTCCCTTGCTCCAGGCTCAGTGGGCTTTTGACCTTGGTCCTCCTCTCTAGCCTAACACATGGCTTCCATCAGGCTCTCAGACAGGCTGGACTTGGCTCCTCTCAGAGGCCTGCACTCACCCTTCCCTCTGCTCGGAATTAGATCTTTTTTCCCTGATTCTTAAGATGTGAGCCTGGCAGGCCTCCTCATGTCAGGGCAGGGGTCCCCATTAGTGCCGTCTCCTCTGAGGGGTCTTCCCACCATCCCCATGTGTGCCCGACCCTGCAGGACTGTATTTTATTCTTTCTCAGCACTCACCACTCTCATGCTTCTTGGATTTTAATGACATGTTAGTTTTGAAATAGAGATATCAAATACTATGTGGAAAAACCCACCTCTTAGCCTTTTCTGTCTGTCAGTCCCTGTTTCCGCCTTCACCCAACCCCAAGGCAGCTAGCCTCCTTTCATCTCTGGAGAGTTGCCTGTTCTGCATACTTCACACAAGTAGGGTGTGCAGTGTGTGGACTCCTTCACTAAGTGTGATGCTCTCAGGTCATCATGCTGTGGCCTGTGTGAATTCTTCATCCCTTTTTGTGGCTGATACTCCATTATTTTTACTCATCCCCCATGCCAGTTGATGGACGTGTGAGTTTTTTTCCACCTTTGCCTGTTACTGATGATGCTGATGTAAACTCACAGGTGCAGATGAGTGTGAACGTGAATTTGCATTTCTCTTGAGCGGGTACCAGGAGTGGAACTGCCAGGTCTAACAGTGACGCTGTGTTAAACTTTCGAGGAACTTGCAGACTGGTTTCCATGGTGACAGTACTATTTATTTGCCACCAGCAGGGTATTAGGGTTCTAACTTGTGCATGTCCTGGCCGACACTTGCTACTACCTGAAATTTTTGAGTATGGATATTGTAGTGGGTGTGAAGTGATATCTCCTTGTGGTTTGAACTTGCTTATCTCCCTTGTCTAAGGATACTGGGCATTCTTTCATTTGGTTTTAGCCATTTATGTATGTTCTTTAAAGACATGATCTTTCAGATTCATTGCCTATTTTTAAATTTGATTATTTTTCTTTGTGTTGTTGAGTTGTAGGAGTTCTTTTTATAGGTACATATCCTTGTCAGATAAATGATTTGCAAACTCTGTGTGTGATCCCTGAGCTTGCTTCATTGTGTCCTTTGGAAACCAAAATGCTTTGATTTGGTGAGGTTCAGCATATTTGCTTTCTCTTCGATTGCTCCTGCTGTCAGCATCATGTCTGTGAAATCACTGCCAAAGCCAAGGTCGTAAAGATTTACCCCTCTAGTTTCTTCTGAGAATTACATTGTTTTAACTGCTGCATTTTGATCTCTGATCCCTTTGGAGTCAGGTTTGGTATATGGTGTGAGATGGGGGTCTAACTTCATCCTGCTGCACCTGGGCGGCCAGGTGTCCCAGCACCGTCTGTTGATGAGACTCTTCTTTACTCATTAAGTGGTCTTGGCACCTTGTCAGTCAGTCAAGCACAGATACATAGGTTTGTTTCTGTATTCTCAGTTCTCTTCCACTGCTGTGCTTACTAGGTCTTCTCTTGTCCCGTAATCATCAACTAGCTATTTGATTAAATACCAGAGGGGCTCAATTTTATTATTTTAATTTTAGCTGCTAAAAAATGTTCTTGGTAAAAACCTGCAGCACAGAAGTGCCAGAAGTGACAGTCCTGGCCTGTCTGCTCCTGCCCAGGTGCAGGATATGCCTCAGGAGCATGTGAGGTGCACTTGAGTGGATGCACACGCTGGAGAACGTGTGTGTGCCAAGCCTGCGTGTCTGCCTCTTTAATTGTGAATCTTTTTCACAAATTCGAGATGCACGAGACGTCCTCTGACTCTGACAGGGACGTGTCTTGCCTGCCTTTCTTGATGGCTGTGCAGTGTCTCACAGGAGGCATGTCGTGGTTTCTCTAGCCACTGCCTGTCCTGCACATACGTGTCATTTCTTCTTCCTTTGCGAGTCCAGCGCCTCTGTGCACTCGGGCAGCACTTTCCTCTCCTGGACCCCTGAAGTGGAGCTGCTGCCATGCTCTCCACCCTTAGGTCCTCTTTTTAACACGTCCCTCCCTGTGCGCTGCGATGCTGTGCCTGTACTAGGCGTTCAGCAAAGTGACTAACGCTCTCAGGGGCTGTTACTCTGGCCTCTTCCCTAGCTGTTTCACTCTGGCCCATCTCACTTCCTCCATGAAGGAAAGCCTTGATTATCTAGTTGTCGTGGGGGAACCAGGGTGATGAATCAGGCCATGCTAGATTTTCTGCTGTGAGTGTGGCCCTGGGGGAATTGGAAGGGATGGAGAAGTGACCCCTACTCTTGGCGTATTTGCAGACCTTTAGATGAGGCCAGTAGGATGTGAGGCACTTACCCAGAGTGTACCCCTTGCAGCAAGTAATGGAGCCGGCAAAGGGATTGAGACCCCCAGGGAATTAGACTTTGGAGGCCAGTGGGATTTGATTATAGAACTTCCACAGGACTGGGGAGACAGAGAAACAGACTCTTGGAGGGCCCAAACAGAACCTTATGCACACCGGGATCCAGGAGAAAGGAGCAGTGTCCCCATAAGAGACGGAGCCAGATTTGCCCATGAGGGTCCAGGAGTGTCCTGCAGAGGCGTGGGTCGAGAGGGCCTGCTGCGGGGTCAGGGCAGAGTACACAGTACAGGCGCAAGTCCTTGTGAAGGAGGTTGCCGTTACTGCCATTGCCCCTGCCATAGTTTGGCCTGAGGCCAAACAACAGGGAGGGAACACAGCCCCCCACCCCCACCCCCCCCCAACAGTGGAAAACTGGATTAAAGATTTACTGAGCATGGCCCCGCCCATCAGAACAAGAGCCAGATCAGATTCCCCACAGTCTGTCTCTCCCAATGGGAAGCTTCTACAAGCCTTTCAATCATCAGAGGGCAGACAGAATGAAAACCACAGTCACAGAAAACTAACCAAACTGGTCACATGGACCACAACCTTGTCTAACTCAATGAAACTATGAGCCAAGCCATGTAGGGCCACCCAAGAACAGATGGGTCATGGTGGAGAGTTCTGACAAAATGTGGTCCTCTGGAGAAGAGAATGGCAAACCACTTTAGCATTCTTGCCTTGAAAACCCCATGAACAGTATGAAAAGGCAAAAAGATAGTACACGGAAAGATGAACTCCCCAGGTCGGTAGGTGCCCAATATGCTACTGGAGATCAGTGGAGAAATAACTCCAGAAAGAATGAAGAGATGGAGCCAAAGTGAAAACAACACCCAGTTGTGGATGTGACTGGTGATGGAAGTAAAGTCCGATGCTGTAAAGAGCAATATTGCATAGGAACCTGGAATGTTAGGCTCGTGAATCAAGGTAAATTGGAAGTGGTTAAATAAGAGATGGCAAGAGTGCATTTCGACATGTTAGTAATCAGTGAACTAAAATGGACTGGAATGGGCTAATTTAATTCAGATGACCATTATATCTACTATTGTGGCCAAGAATCCCTTAGAAGAAATGGAGTAGCTCTCATAGTCAGCAAAAGAGTCCGAAATGGAGTACTTGGATGCAATTTCAAAAATGACAGAATGATCTCTGTTGTTTCCAACTCTCAATATCACAGTAATCCAAGTCTATGCCTCACCCAATAATGCTGAAGTTGAACCGTACTGTGATGACCTACAAGACCTTCTAGAACTAACACCCAAAAAAGATGTCCTTTTCGTTATAGGGGACTGGAATGCAAAAGTAGGAAGTCAAGAAGTACTGGAGTTAACGGGCAAGTTTGGCCTTGGAGCACAGAATGAAGCAGGGCAAAGGCTGATAGAGTTTTGCCAAGAGAATGCACTGGTCACAGCAAACACCCTTTTCCAACAACACAAGAGAAGACTCTACATGTGGACATAACCAAATGGTCAATACTGAAATCAGACTGATTATATTCTTTGCAGCCAAAGATGGAGAAGCTCTGTACAGTCAGCAAAAACAAGACTGGGAGCTGACTGTGGCTCTGGTCATGAACTTCTTATTGCAAAATTCAGATTTAAATTGAAGAAAGTGGGGAAAACCACTAGACCATTCAGGTATGACCTAAATCAGTGGAGTGGGAGAGAAGGTCCTTAACTTGGTGCTGTCCGTGGCGGGACCCTGGACGCCCCCAGGGAAGGGTGGGCCCACAGGAGTGGTTCTGAGTGGAATTCAGTGCATTACGGGAGTTGGTCTTGAGGAGGTGGTCTGCTTAGAAATTCGGGGTGTGAGTGAGGGACGTCTTCACTTCCCCAGGGTTCTTAATGTAACCATTCCCCTCAATCCCTACCACAGCTGTCTGAAAATGTGGTCAACCGCATGAAGGATCCCGGCCAGCCGTCCGGAGTCGGGCCGTTGGACCCTCCAACTGCTGCCCTTGGCTCCTCTGGAGGCCGAGAGAAAGGTAGGCCAGGGCGGAAGGTCTGGGCGCGGTTGGGTGGAGAGGTCCTCCTGGAGACAGTGCCCTGAGCCCTGGGTGGTGCGTGCAGGAAGCACTTCCCAGGAGCGAGGGACCCGCATGGCGCACTCCCATCCAAGGACAGCAGTGTCCGCAGAGCCTCCAGGACTGCCGCCGAGTCAAGGGCAGAGTCCCCCACTGTGCCAGCCTCTCCGCACGGGCGGAGGCAGTGAGGGGGTGGCCTTGGTGTCGTCCTCAGAGCTCTGACCTGCCCTTTGCCCTGGGGTCCTGGCCCTGCTCCTGGGGTGGTGGCACTGGGCTCCGGGAGGGCTGCCACCCGGCCCCCAGGTCCCCCACAGCCCACCCGCAGCTCCCTGCGCTGGGCAGGAAGGGCCTTCATTCCCCACTGGCACATCTGTCATGGGAGGAAAAGCCTGTGCTTTTCTTGAAGTAATTCCTGTTAGCAAACACACACAAAAGTGAAGTCACTCAGTCGTGTCTGACTCTGCAACCCCACGGACTGTAGCCCACCAGGCTCATCGGTCCATGGGATTTTCCAGTCATGAATACTGGAGTGGGTTGCCATTTCCTTCTCCAGGGGATCTTCCCAACCCAGGGGTTGAACCCGGGTCTCCCACACTGAAGGTGGACGCTTACCATCTGAGCTACCAGGGAAGCCTTAGCAAGCACAGTGGAACAACGCATTTGAGAGTGGAGAAAGTACAGTGCAAAAATATTAAGACGTTACAGACTGGAAAAGTCCTTGTGGCAGCTGGTTAAATGCAGAGCTTGTCAGTGAGGAGCTGGGCTCCCCCCTGCAGTGTGCATGCGTGCTGTACGTCGAAGGGCTGGAGGGACGCAGCTCACAGTGGAGCTGGGGTGCCAGCTCGCAGGGGGCTGCTGCCTCCTGTCCGCTTGGCGTGAGCTGCGTGCTGGCCCTGTGGTTGTGAGCCCTGTGCTGGGATACCGCCCAGCCTGTCGGGAGCTGAGTGTGTGACCCTGCGGGGTTCGGTGTCGCCTGCCCGTGAGACATGGGCGCCCATCAGGGCCCGGCGCACAGAGGCGAGGGCTCGTTACTCGGGGGGCTCCAGGAAGCCGGCGCGGGAGCTGGACTTTGAGGTGCGGCCCTGCAGATGGGGTGGCGGGGGCTCAGGCGCGGCGCAGTTTCACCCATTTCAGGACCCACGCGTGGTCTCCTGTCTGGAGTGTGAGGCATAGGAACGGCGGCCTGGGCTGCTGGCTGGGCCTCGTGACACCCCATCCCCTGCACTGTTTGCCTTGGGGCTCCCGGCACGCTTTAGGGACTCCCTGGCAGTCCAGTGGTTGGGACTCTGAGCTTCCACTGCAGGGACGTGGGTTCAGCCCCTAGTTGAGGAGTTAAGATTCGGCAAGCCATGCTACATGACCATCAAAATAACAAAGCATTCTGATGTTTGACAGTGAGTGAAAGGGGGACTCTCCTGAAAGCTGGAGAGTCGTCAGTGTGGATGGACTTCCCTGAAGCGGCCTGACTTTAGGGTCCTTTTCACTGTGCTGTAAGGCGTGTATCTGATCGGCTGCGCCAGGTCTCAGCTGTGGCCCGTGAGACCACCTTTGGGCCGTGCGGGGTCCCTCTCTGCTTGCGGTGCACAGGCCCAGTAGTCACGGCGTCTGGGATCTTAGTTCCCCAGCCGGGAATCGAACCTGCATTCCCTGCATTGCAAGGAACGGATTCTTAACCTCTGCACCACCTGTGACGTCCCTGCTTTTACTTTCAAAAGCAGTGCTTGCTCTTTACTAATAAAGAAAGTTAAAAGAAGTTAAACTTTTTTAATTTTTCTTTTTAATTTATATAAATTTATAATTTATAAATTTCTTTATAATTTTCTTTATAAATTTTCTTACTTTAATTTTTCTAAATAGAAAAAGAAGTTAAAATTAAACCCTTAAGTCACACCATACCCCAAGTGCATGTCTGAAGTCAGAGATCAAAATATAATGAAGAAACTTTAAATGAAGAAGGGTGGGAAATATGACTAAAATTCGAGACAGTTTAGAAAAAATGAGTGAAGAATGAGTGAGAATCTAGCAAAGTATGAGCAGAGTTCACCTGCCAAGGGCCGTGACGCCCTCTGACGGGCTGCAGGGAAACGTGCAGAGACAGTCACATCCGTGACAAGGGCCCAGCCCCTCGGACGGTTGTTCCCTCGTGGCATCACCAGCGCAGGACTGGCAGGATGCCGTGGAATGTGGCTGTAGGGGTCTGGGCATGGACTCTACAGTGGGTGCCCACATTACTTTTGTAGTCATGAGAAAGGAAAACTATGTAGAAAGCAAAAATGTGATAAATCTTACTTCAGGAGAGTGTTGTCAGTCAGTCACTAAGTCCAGGGAGCCTTCCATCAGGCCCACACCAGCAGTGCCTCCTGCATGCTCCTGGCAAGGCCCCAGCTCGCCTGCCCGGCCTTCTGGAGAGCTGTGTGCCCAGTGAGGCCCGGGGGGCTTCCCCAGGGGGCCTTCCCGAGGGCCTGAGCCCCCAGCCTCTGCGGTTGGCAGCCATGAAGGTCTTGGGAGCAGCACCCACCTCCCCACCTTCCTCCCAAAGCCTGGTTCTCCTGCTGGGTCTCCTGAAGCCTACGTGGACGAGCGTGGACGCCTGCAAGTGGGTGGAGACATTGGCCAAGGTCTCCGCTGTGTGGGAACCATGAAGCTGAGGCCACGGGCACAGTGGACCCTCACTGTCGCTGTGTGGTGGAGGAGGGGAGTGAACGGGTTTGCTTGGAGATCCCCGGGCTCTTGTGCAGGAAGGTGGGCCTCCCATGATAGCCTGAAGCGCTGTCACACTCGAGGTGACGCAGGTGGAAAGGTGTGCAGACTTCCTTCCCAGGAGCTCAGGCCGCGTTCAGGTCAGAGCCCTAGGGAAGGGGCCCAAGAGACACAGGCCGCGCCCCCGCTGACCTCTCAGTGTGGAGGCGAGGAGCTCCCCTCAGCCGGCTGGCCTCCTGTGGAGGGTGCCTGGGTTCCAGCAGCTGAGAGGTAGAAGGGGGGTGTCGGTCACTGTACTTGGGCGTCCACACTGACCCAGTGACCCTGCCACCCTGTCTGTACAGACACGGACCAGGGGCCTTCAGGGCGCCTCCCTCCTGACAGCAGGGCAAGCCTGTGTTCTGTGTTGGCCCAGGGCACGTCCACCCAGGGGGCGTCCTCCCGGGCCCTCTCCTGGGTGACCACCGTGACTGCATCCATCCGGGGGGGCGTCCTCCCAGGATATTTCCTGGGTGACTACCATGACTGCATCCATCCGGGGGTCATCCTCCCGGGCCCTCCCCTGGGTGATGCTGAGCCTCCCTCCATCCGTGGGTTGCTGCTGACCTTTTCTTACCCATCTCTGCAGACTTGAAACCACCCAGGCCGGAGTGTGGCAGTGGCCAGGGACCCCTGAGAGTGCAGGTGGATCCCCTTGAGAGGTATGCTGAGGAGCCGCTCGCCCCGGGCCTACGCCTTCCTCACCAGGTGCCTTCTCCTCACCCAGAGGCCACGGATTCTGGTCCCTCACGTTGTCTTACGTCGGTGGGACGCCAGGCCTGCGGTTTTGGTGGCACTGGTCCTTGTGTGATGACAAGAGACTCCGGGTGGGGGAGGGCGGGGCTCCGTGGCCTTGTGGGTGTGCACAGCCGTGTTTGGAGGAGCTCGCTCGTGGCCTGGCTGCAGGTGTGGGCGCCTCCCCAGTGCAGGCCTCAGGCTGGTGAGCGCCCTGGCTGGGGCAGGGCTGGCAGGCAGTGGCGGAGGCCCTGGGTGCACTGTGTCTCCAGGCCTCAGGGTCCCCGGGGCTGATGTGGGGTCCTCGCGGTGTGGCTCAGCAAGCCCCTGGCTGGTACTGAGGGGCTCGTCTGCAGCCACGAGGTTGTGCCTCTGTAACAGATGCAGACAGCTACCCTGGCGGGGGGGGGGGGGGGGGCGGGCCTGGGTCAGCCCTGCTGGGCGGCCCCCTCTGCAGGTCAGCGCAGCCTCGTCCGTCCTGTGATCTCAAAAGGACCCACCTTCTGAGAGTGTCTAGTCCCTAATCCCCAGAGGTCTCCTCCAAGCAATTAACCAGAATATTATTTAAAAAAAATACTTTTAAGCATTTTAAAAAACGTTCAAGTAATACGTGCTATTGGAAGACTTAGGATATATATGGAATGAAAAATTCACCCGTAGATTCATCATCCCGTATTAACATTTTGGACTGTTTTTTTCAAATGTCTTTTTTCCTCTAGTTTAGCCTTATGTTTTTCAAAGTCGTGTAAAATTTTACTATCTTGCTCTTTTTACCCAGTCTTCTAATTGTCTTCCATTTGTCACACCTGCCTTGTGAGCGTTTTTCCTGCTGAAGGCCCATGTCTGGTCCTCGGGCTTGGGGCAGTGGTGCGGCAGAGAGTGTGGCACTCAGGGTCTCTGCCTGCTGTGCCCTCTGGGCTGAACTGCCGCGGCCTTTTCCACTCTTCAGTTGTTTAACCCCCCAATAAAGAGCACTTCTGAGACCTTCTCAGCCGCTTGTTTCTTTCTCTAGGATTTTACTAGGGAGACTTAGAAACAGGTCCAAGGGGAGGGACGCGTTCAGGACGGAGAGTTGACCATTGAGAACCAAGGCTACTGCTCCTGACCCTGCAGTCCTGGGGTGGGGCGGGGAGGTGGGCTGCCCCCTGCCCGTCTCTGAAGGGGCCCCGGATAGTGGGGTTGGACCCCTGCCTTGCGGATCTCTCATTGGGCATTGGGTCTCCGGTTCCTCAGCTGTCTGAGGACATGTGGCAGTGTCCCCCCAACCCCTGGGGACCGTCGCTGGTGCCTGACCCTTTCTGGTAACTGTGGTGTCCCGTCAGCCCTCACGTCCCTGCCCCAACCGCTGCGTGAGCTGCGCCTGCATCTGTGTCTCCATCTCTCCTCTGGCCCAGGTGTGACCGGGAGCAGGCTGTGCTCCAGCACGAGCTGGTCCGTGTGGCCACGACAGACAGAGAGCCATCTGCAAAGCCCCGGAGCGTGACCCTGCGGCGTGGGGAGGGCAGTGCGGACCAGCAGAAGCAGCGGTCGGCCCAGCTGGTGAGTTCAGGTCCCAGGCGGCCCTCCTGGCTCCGCTGGTCCAGGCAGCAGAGTTCGAGCCCTGGGCCTGCATCGGGCTGAAGTCACGGCTTCTCCTCCATGGGGAGGGTGTCCTAGGGATTGGGAGCCAGGGTCCTTTGGCCGGGGCTTTGTCACCGTGGAGACGGCCAGGTGGGCGGGGCCTGACCAGGACGCGCAGGGCTCATCAGTCTGGACGGAGGCCTGGTGAGCACTGCAGCCTGTGTGTGGCTCTCACCAGGGTCCTGGGCATCACAGCTCCCCTCCAGCCCCGCCCCCAAGCATCCCCAGAGGAGACCCCTCACAGGGGGAGGGGTGTCCTGCCTCCAGCACAGTTTCTTTCCATGAAGGGCAGCTTTAGAGTGAAGACTCCCCTGGATGCCCGGGTGGATGGTGCCCTCTGCCAGCACGCGGAACCCACGGGCCCTGAGGCCACCTTATCTCTGCAGGCGCCCCTGAGTCCTTGTGAGCCCCCACTCTCCACTGGTCACCGTCCACTTCCTAGTGCAGCTGGAGGCCCTGCTCCCTTTGGGAGCTCACTGCTTCCTGTTGTGGGTCCTTAGGTGGGATTCTGGCGGCCGTTTTCCCTGCTCTGGTCCAGACAGGGTCTGGGCACAGGGCCCAGGGTAGCCAGTCATGCCCGACCCAGGTCGTACAGTGCTGGGAGTGTGGGGGCCGGTCTGGGGCTTCCACACCGTCAGGGGCGCCGACCAGGAGAAGCGTTTCTGGGAGGCTGTGTGGCTGCCGCCTCCTGCACCTCTGGGTGCCTGGGCTTTGGCAGGAGGTCAGGCAATGGATTAGCCTGAGCAGACGCAGAGACACACAGTCAGAGCTCCGGTGGAAGGGAGTGAGGCACCGTCAGAGCTCCAGTGGAGCTCTGGCGGAGGGTAGCGAGGCTGCGGCATCGCCTGCAGTGGGTCTTGTGCTCGAAGCTGCTTTAGCAGAGGTGGTGTCAGAACTGTACGTTGAGAGTTTAGGAAGGAGGGGAAGGATGGGAGCAGAACGTGAGTTGGGCAGAGGGTTTTCTTTCCTTCCCGGGGTCCTTGCAAGTGGGACAGGGGATCCTGGGCCCTGGCTGGGCCCTTCTCCTCCCTGCCTCCTGACCCCAGGGGTCCCGACCCTGCTCCTGCCGCCAGCTGGAGGGTCCCTGTCCAAGATGCTGAGTGTCGCGGGCATTCAGCGTGCTCCTTGCTCTGGCTTCTGTAGCATGGCTGTTTAGTCCTCTTCTGTGTGAGAGAATGATTGAGCTCTTTACTGGAGAAGGTCCATAAAACTAATGACAAAAAATGGCAGTCCTGTCCGTGACCTGCTTCTGAAGGCCTGTTCTGCAGGCGGGGTTGCTGCAGTGAGCTGCTGCGTGTGGACACATGGTCCCCCCGCGTGCGTGTTCCCGACCCTGCCTCCATCGTCTGAAGCACGGGAGGGTGGAACGAACGGGCCTTTGGAGCTGGAAACAGAGAAAGGCTTATTGCAGGGAGGGCAGAGCAAGGAGACGGGGGCTCAACTCCTCCCCACCCACAGCTCCTGGGAGGGTTTCAGGAGAGCATTTTTAAAGGTCAGGTTGGGTGGGGGTGGGTGGGGGGGTCGCAGGGTCTTTGATCAGCTGGTGCACAATTCTCTGGTGGACTGATGATTAGGTCACAGGCCTTTCTGGCTCCTTGGTGGTGCTTTCAACATCTGTAAGCAGCTCAGGAATGCGGTTGGGGCTGTTATCTGCATACCTCTGAGAGGAGCTTGGCAGAGCAGGGGTGGGGAAGCCTGCCCCTGAAAGCCCCACACCCGCCTCCCCTGGTCTTCCCCACTGCTGTCCTCTGCACCTGGCCCCCGGGGCCCTGGGCGGGTCCCGATGGGCCGCAGGTGCTAAACTCCATCCCTGTTCCAGCTCCCTCCTCTGCTGGCTCTGTTCTGGGGGCCACGTTCACCCCACGTGGTGCTGTGCCAGCCTGTCTGCACGCACTGACTGTGTCCTGCCTGCCCCGCCCCCCTCCCCATCTTCCCTGGCCCCTCAGGAGTTGCCTTGTCCCAGCGGCCACCCCTCGGAGCTGCCCTGTCCCCTTGTCCCGGCCCTCAGCTGTGGCGTCTGGAGATCAGAGTTGGTTTCTCAAACTCTTTGCAGTCTGGTTTTTACACCCATTGGCACTTTGATCTCAGACTCAACAAATCTGGTGACTCTCTTCACGTTTCCCTGTGGATTCCTTGACAGGAAGCTGCTGCCTGGCCTTTAACTCTCCTCTGCGCCTGTTTCTGCCAGCTCCTCCTGCCTACCACCCTGTCCTGTTCTGCTGGGGGCTGCGGGCTGGGCTGAGCGGGACAGACCCTAGAGGGTGCACGTGCAGCAGATCACAGGCAGGGAAGCTTGAGGCGCCCGAGGGCCAGGACCTTAGAGGAGGAGCAGGACCCGTTCGATGGACACCCACGAGGCCTTCTCTGGGGAGCAGACCCGAGTCGTGGTGGGGGACACCCAGGGTCCCGGGGCCGGAGGCTCAGTGAGCTGGGGAGCTGGGGCCACGCCTGGGGAGAGGGCAGCGCGTGGAGAGGCTGGTGGGCCTGGGGGCACATGGCCGGATACAGTCGTGCCTGGGATGGTTTCCAGAAGGTTCTGTGTGGAAATCAACAGGAGACTGCCAGAGTCCTGCTGAGAGGCTGCGGTGGCCTGGAGAGAGGGCGGGAGGGGGCCCGAGCAGCGGGGGACAGGTGTGTGGGGCAGTGGGCAGGCGGGTGGGCATGTCGTGGCCACCAGCAGGGCCGGGGGCCCGTGCGGCCTCCTGTCGGCCCTCGTGCCTCAGGCAGGCGGGCTGTCCCAGGTCCCAGCATCCGTGAGGAGCGGGAGCAGGTGTGTGAGGGGGAGGCCCCATGCAGGGCACTTCTTCCGGGTGGCAGGCTGGGTCGTGTGGTCCTCTGGGAGCCTGGGCTGCAGTGAACGCGCTCAGTCAGGTATTTGAGGGCCGGGCGTTCTTTGGATGACTGTGCGGGTTCTCTATGTCTGCAGGGTGGAGAACTGAAAATTCTGGTGGTGTCCAGCACCTGGTGTTGGAGGTTGTGGCCTAGCCTGGGTCCAGGAGCCAGACTCCTGGGACAAGCCCTGCGTCCTGGAGCCAGGCTCCTGGGACGAGCCCTGCGTCCTGGCTGTCCTCCTTGGTGGCCACTTGTCTCTTGTAGGCCCTTCTCCTAGGGGACGGTGGTCGTGCCCGGGAGCCCCTCGGTTGTCTGTGGAGTCTGAGATCACGCACAGGAGGTGCTTGGCTCCTTGGGCGGACAGAACATTTCCCTCCTGTCAGCTTGGTGGTGTCCTGCTTCCTTGCAGCCCTCACTACCCCGCCCAACCCAGAGACCCCCCTCATGCCTCATGATGCTTGCTCCTTTGCGGGTCTGGAGAGGGGTCTCCGTCCTAGAGAGTTTACGGCAGAGTCCGGCCCAGACGGGTCCCTGGTTCCTGCCGGTGCCCCGCCTGTGCTCGAGGGGCTGGGAGTCCAGGTGGTCCTGCCTACGTGGGTCTGGGAAGGTGGGGAGAACCGGGCCACTCTCCTGTTTCTCACGCCCTCACCGTGGCGGGCGGTCACTGTGGCTGTTGCCACACCAGGGTTGGTGCCCTTGGGAACCGGGCCACATCCTGCAGCCTCTCTTGTCCCGCGTGCTGGGCCCACGAGGGGGCAGTCCTGGGCCCTGCTGGGTGGGGGGAGGGGACGGCTGCGGGAGTCGCGGGCAGGAGGACGGGACCGCGGGAGGCTGTGCCCTGCCTGGTCGCGCCTGCGCCTGCGCGCGAGGCCCCGGCCTGTGTCCTCCCGGGGGCGGGGCCGGGTCTGTCCAGCGGGAAGGGTGCTACCTGCCCTCCAGCCCCTCCGTGGGGCTGCCCGGTGGGGGGGGCTCTCGCTGTCATGTTCTCTCCAGGAGGCCCCGGCGGCCATCAGGCAGCAGCAGTGGGACCGGGTGGAAAGCTCCTGTCCATAAGCCGCTTACTCCTGGAGCAGCAGAGTCGCGGCTCTCCCGGCCAGCGAGCAGCCTGCGGCGCCCCCCGAACTTGGGGGTCTCCCCTGCTGGCGGCAGGGTGCGGATGAGGTGGCTCTTCCCTTGTCAAGTGCCTCCGTTGGGCCCGGCACTGTGGGCAGCATCTCCTTGGCTTTGCTGTGGTGGACCAGTGGACGCTGGGGTATTGGCCACCCCGGGGTTTTCCATGGCCCAGAGGTCAGTCAGCGTTGGTGACAAGACCTTCCCGGAGCCTCCAGTGGCAGGAAGCCTCCAGTTTGCCACTGAACTCCAGTTTGCCACTGAACCGGACTCCCTGCTGAGGGTATGGGCGCTTTGCTGCCCTCTCCCCACAGCTGATGAGGCAGGGTCTGCAGGCGCGCACCCGGAGGCCACGGCCCCTGCTCAGCTGTGGAGCGCCTTCAGCTCACTGGCCGCTGGGTGGGTCCCGGGTGAATGCCACAGAGCTTGGCGCTTCGGCCTGAGGAGGCCTGGCCTTCTCCCAGATGGAGACAGCAGCTCCTGCCCCTCCCCCGCCTCCCCTCTCTCTGCAGATGGGCACACCGCCCAGAGCCTTCCTGTGCCACCTTCCCGAGGCGTGGGAGTCGGGCTGCAGGCTTGGGCCTCTCCGCTGTGGGCTGTAGCACTCCAGCGCGTACCTGAGCCCAACCACCCTGGACCTGGGACATCAGGAGACCTAGCAGAGCAGCTGGGCCCTCTGCAGGGGCAGCTTCCCTTGGCTGAGGGTTCCCAGGGGCCCCGACATCCTGTGGCCCGGGCTTCAGTCTCTTTACAGGTGGATGGAAACGGGCACTGGTGTGCCCTGTACTAGGGGACGCTGCCTCCTCCGGGCTTGGGGTCAGGCCTGCTCCGTGTCCCCGCTCGGCTGTGGCGGGCACTCAGGCCCCATGCCCACTGGACCGGGACACCCAGCAGCCCCGTCTGGGCTCAGCGCCCTTCCAGGAGCTGCTGCTGGCGGAGGAGGAAGCCGGGCGAGAGGCCAGCCTGTCCAGGAGCGCTCTTACTGGCGGCTCCTCTGCGCAGCGAGCTGCCTCCAGCGGCTCGGCTGCCAAGTGGAAGCCTGTGTACAGACTCCGAATGGCTTCAGGGGACATCGCTTGCGCCTGTGTCACTGATGCTGGGCCCCAGGGTTCCCCTCAGGGACCACGTTCCTCCACAGGAATTTGGTCTTCAGCCACCGCAGCGAACTAAAGAACTAAAGAGACTAAAGAACTACTAGAGAGCCTCTCGATGAAAGTGAAAAAGCTGGTTTAGAACTCAACATTCAAAAAATTAAGATCGTGGCATCCGGTCCCATCACTTCATGGCAAATAGATGGGGAAACAATGGAAACAGTGACAGACTTTATTTTTCTGGGCTCCAAAATCACTGCAGATGGTGACTGAAGCCATGAAATTAAAAGACGCTTGCTCCTTGGAAGAAAAGCTATGACCAACCTAGGCAGCATCTTAAAAAGCAGACGCGTTACTTTGTCAACAGAGGTCCGTCTAGTCAAGCCTATGTTTTTCCAGTAGTCATGTATGGATGTGAGAGTTGGACGATAAAGAAAGCTGAGTGCTGAAGAATTGATGCTTTTGAACTGTGGTGTTGGAGAAGACTCTTGAGAGTCCCTTGGACTGCAAGGAGATCCAACCAGTCCATCCTAAAGGAAATCAGTCCTGAATATTCATTGTTGAAAGGACTGATGCTGAAGCTGAAACTCCAATCCTTTGGCCACCTGATGCGAAGAACTGACTCATTGGAAAAGACCCTGATGCTGGGAAAGGTTGAAGGTGGGAGGAGACGGGGACGACAGAGGATGAGATAGTTGGATGGTATCACTGACTCAATGGATGTGAGTTTGAGTAAACTCGGGGAGTTGCTGATGGACAGGGAGGCCTGTGTGCTGCAGTTCACGGGGTTGCAAAGAGTCGGACACGACTGAGCGACTGAACTGAAGCTAAACTGAAGGCAGGCAACTTTCAGGCTGTCCCTTGGAAGGGCCCTGGGTAAGGAGCTCCCAGTGAATCGGGGTGTGGCCACCAGGAGGAGGCAAGGCTGCAGCTTGTGGCTGTGTCTGAGGGGCGGTCGTCTTCTGGCATCTGGGGAGGGAGTCTGCAGGGAAAAAGGAGCCTCGGGAGGTGGAGAGTAATGCTCTTGGTACCAGGGTGAGCGCGGGGTGGACGTCGGGCACAGAGGGACCAGAGGACGTCCAGGAGGGCAGGGTACAGGACACTCCAGTCCCGAACGTTCTGCTCTGGCTGGCGTGCGGTGGAGGGGCCTTGGCGGGAGGTGCTGTGCAGTATTGGACTGTGTGGGGCTGGTTCCCAGCTCGCCTGGTGCAGCTTGTCCCCCTGGGGGTCTGGGGCCCAGGGAGGGACAGGCCTGTCTGAGGACCTGAGCCACCACCCGTGTCCGGAAGCCCCTGGCGTTTGTCCTAGCTCTGGGCTGGCCATGCTGGCGAGAGTTGTCTCTGGGGCTGGGCTGGCGTGCTGGCGGGGGTCGTCTCTGGGGCTGGGCTGGCGTGCTGGCGGGGGTCGTCTCCGGGGCTGGGCCTTACACGCAGCCTTACACGCTCATTGAGATCTTGTAGTGTCACCAGGCTCCCCAGGGATTCTTCAGTGTATCTGTGTTTGAGTCACTGTAACTCTCTCTTTGACAGCCTGATTATTTAGGCCTGACAGGTAGGCACAACTGTCTCATTAAGTTCAGATATATTTGTATGACTTGGGGGGGAAATGGAATATGCCATTAGTCTAAGAAAAGAGTAGCAGTTGTTCCTTTTACTTGCAAACTCAGTGTGTGAGAGTTTGTTTTCATTAAATGTGTGAGGTCTGCACGCAGCACCCTGGGGGCTCCTGCTGTGACCTGCTCAGGTGCTGCCTGCTGCAGGCATCCCGGCCGGCCCCTCCTGACTCCAATCCAGGGCTGGATGCCCTGCCCATGGGGCACGGACATACTCGGTCCTGCCGTGTGAGGCTCCAGGGGTCACCGCTCAGAGCCCTGCGGTGGGCCGGGCCCCAGGTGACACCCCTGCGTGTGGCCAGGATCCTCAGCCTTCCGAGCTGCTCTGTGGGCTGGAATCCCGGTCGGGGAATGGTGCTGAAGGCTCTGGGGTGGTTCTGTCAGATACTTCCGCTCTGGGGGTAGGTGCTCACCACTAACACGCGTCTTGCTTGCCTACAGAAGCCCTGCCAGGGGCCCCAGGTGCTGGGGGCTGGCTGGCCCTCATCCTGGTGCAGGTGTGGGCAGCTCCACTTTCCCCACTCCTCCTCGGGGGGCCTGGGCACAGGTGGTGGGCCCTGGAGGCTGCGCTTCCCCAGCTCCAGGGGTCACAGCGCCGCCGTGAGCCCAGGGCCCTCTGATCTGTCAGGCCCACAAGGGTAGGGCAGCCCGAGGCCGCGGCTGTGGGGAGCACACAGGCTTGCTGCCCTGTCCCCGCAGCACGGCGCTGGCCCTGCGTTCTGTGTGTTCCACGATGGGGAGCACACAGCAAGCCCTGGAGAACGGGCAGGCAGTAGGTGCTGGAGGGGAAAGCAGGGGTGGGAGGGTGGAGGTTCGGGGCGCCGCTCCGTCTTCTGAGGTGGGATCCATGTTAGCACACGACTCGTTAACTCTCTGCCTTCCCTGCGTTTGTATTCTCCTGCAGCTGTTGCCTCGAAAGGTCGCAGGGTGTTTCCCTCCCCCCACGGGGCCGTGGGTGTGCTGAAAACTGGCGAGGTGGCGGGTGAGTGGGGTGTTGGGGAAGTGAAGGAGCCAGCAAGCAACTTTCCGGTGGGAGAATGGGGGGTGGCGCTGCTCTGGGGAGGCGGGGAGTGGGTGGTGAAGGCGGGCGGGGCCTGTGGGGGCAGGAGCAGGGCATGCAGCAGGTGCTTACTAGCTGCGGCCTCCTCCCATCTGCCTCCTGGGTTCAGCTGATCACAGCCCCTGTTGACCGGGGCCTGAGACCTTGTGTGTCCTGTCAGGGGAGGCTGGATGGCGTCCCAAGGGTTTGGGTTGTGCCCTCGTATGCCTGCACGCTGGCCAGTGGTCACACGCTTCTATATGTTCCTCCTGTTTATTTCCTCATGGGTAAGAATCCTTAAAAAAACTCAGACAGTACTGACGATTTCCTCCATTAAATGGCAGTTGTACTTGGGGACACTGCCTGCAGAAAGAAAGGCTCTGTCCCATCTCGAGACGGTTGGGGAGAGAGACCGTGGGGTGAGGAGGAGCCGGGCTCCTCTGGGAAGACTCCTGACTCCGGTTCCCGACACGCAGACCCTCCCTGTCACCATCCTCGCCCACGGCCTGGAGAGGCGTCTCAAGGACCGGGTGGGAAGCGTGGGGCTCACCGAGCACAGGGCGTCCTGCAGAGACTCCATGCGGTGGCACAGCCAGAAACGTGAGCCTGTTCTAAGGCGGCTTAGAGGACAGCTGGCCAGGAGGGCTGGGCCCCCAGCGCTCACACGGCCCCTGCGCTGCCTGCTCTGGGGGTGCTGAGCTGGGTGTGGGGGTTTATGGGAACCTTTACACATTGGCAAGTGTTCAAACTTACAAGAGGAGAAGGAGTTGGAGGAGAAAGAAAGTATTTGGCCTCAACAGACCCAGCCAGACCTGTACGCCGACTTCCACACTGGCTTGGGTGGACCCACGTCAGGCCTTGTTGGGGCTGCAGGCTGTCGGCAGGTCTCTGAGCTGGAGCTCAGGACAAGCTGACCTCTTCTAAAAGCCCCATGTGGCCCTTTTGTAACCTTAAGTTTGTTGTCTCTGAAACAGGCTGCCAGCAGCTGTTGCTCCATGTCTGTTGGGAGCTTTAAAATCTTGATTAAAAGGCACAGCTAAAGCGAGGAGACCCTGGGTGAGTTGGCAGGTCTTCCTATGGCCATCAGTGCCCGTCAGCAGATGCCACCCCATGTCCCCTCCAGCCGGCAGCTGCCTGCTATTTTTAGCAGCTCTGTAACTCCATTAGCCATACCCCACCTCCCAGACTCCTGTCTGTATGTTTAATTATATAAATGGCATCACAAATCACAGTGGTGTTGAACTCCATCTCATGTCTCAGAGCAAATCAGAGCATGTTCCACTGCATCTCGTTGACCGGCCATCCAGCCTGGAAGTAGGCTCAGGGAAGGGCGAGGCTCTCCTCTGTGGAAGCGAGCTGGGGAGAGGGTGGTATGTGGGGAGGGCCTTTTGGGGGGCCTCGTGGGTTCGCTCCACGCCTTTCCTCCCAGCTCGAGGTGAGCTCTTGTTTCTGTTATGCCAGTTCACGGCTGACTCGTCCTTGGCCCTTGGGTCTGTTGCTCCAGCTCCTGTGCATGGCGGTGCCCGGGCAGGGAGGTGGCCGTCTGCAGAGGCCCCAGTGGGAGGACGTGCTGACCTCACTCAGGCCGAGGCCGGGCGCCCGCCCCCAGCGCGTCCACCCTCTGCCTGGCTTCGTCACTGCTGCTGAGTTCAGGGAGCTGAGCTGAGCTCTGTTCTTGGCCTCTGGGGTGGCCTCAGGCACTCTGGAGGTTTCTGCTCTTCCTCTGGGCTCTGCAGTGGCTTAGCTCCTCCGCGCCCTGCCCAGCCCTGCTGCTGACCTCCCGCGTCCAGCTTCTCCCTGGCCTGTGCCTCTGATTCCGGCTGCTCCTGGCAACCATTCCTTTGGGGCCACTTGATGGGGTCCTCTTCCTGCTGACCGCTTCCTTCCGTGCTGACCGCCGTGCTGACCGCTGGTCCTGTGAGGTCCTTGCAGGTGCTGTCCTCTCATCCACATCTTCAGGGACCCCATCTCCTGAGAACGACAGCATCATCCTCCCTGACGATGGCGAGCTGACAGTGCCCTGCGTCTGGCACGGAGGCCGGGTGCGTCCTCGAGGACTGACAGCCGGACATCTCAGGCTGGGTCCTGGGGCCTCCCCCTGTGGGCATTTGTGCCTCCCGGTGTCCCTCTGTCTGTAGAACAGCCACCAGCCCTGGGCGTCCTTCCATGTCACTGGTGGTGCCGAGGGGTCCAAGCCTGGGGTTTTCTAGCGTGTCCCTGAGCTTGGTGCGTCTGATCATCCCTCACGATTAGGTTCAGGTCAGAGCTTGCATTCCTCTGGGTGATGACCTCAGGGGCATGTGATGCCACCTGTCTCTGTGTGTGGGTCAGGCTTGTTCGCTCGGGTGGGGTGAGGTGGGCTGGACTTCTCTGTCCTACAGCTCCTTCTCCCTCGCAGAAGGGTCAGGAATCTGGGGTCATGCTTTGGGACTGTGGGGTGCAGAAGTCTGAGTCATGCTTTGGGACTATATGGTGTGCCGTTTCCAGCCTTTTAGCCAGGGCCTTTCTACTCTATTCATAGCATTCTTCACATTTTAAAATTATTCTTTTACTGTGGTAAAGTATATATCTCATAAACTTTGCCATTCTAACCATTTGATTGTAAAGTTCAGTGTCGCTGAGATGATTCCAGTGCTGTACCACTATCACCACCATAGCTTTGCAGAACTCTTCACCTTTCTACACAGAGAACCTGTCCCCGTGGCCAGGAGCTCCCAGCCCGGCAGCCCCTGTTCCATGCAGTGTCTCTATGAACCCGACCGCCCCGGGGACCGTGTGTGAGTGGAGTCACACCGACAGGACTTACTCTTTCCTGACTGGCTCGCCTTACTCGGCATGATGTCATCAGGGGTCATCCATGTTGAGGCAGGTGTCAAACCTCCTCCCTTTTAAAGGCAGAATCACAGTCCGTTGCGTGTGTAGACCCCGTTTTGTTTATTCATCCACCTGTCGCAGACATCTGGTTGCCTCCACCTTTTGGCTGTTGTGAATATTGCTGCTGTGAACATGGGTGTGCAGATATCTTTCCCAGACTCTGCTTTCAGTTCTCTTACTGTATGTATCCAGTAGTGAAATTGCTAGATCATATGGAATTCTATTTTTAATATTTTGAGCATGAAATTCTCATGCTGTTTTCTATAGCAGCTGCACCATTTTACATTTTTACCAGCAATGTATGAGAGTTCCAATGTCTCCACTTTCTCACCAACATTTATCCTTTTCTGTTTCCATTTTGTTTTTTTAAATAGGCATCCCATTTTTTGAAAAAGCCACTCAGGTGTGAAGTGGTATTTCACTGTGGTTCTGAGCTGCGTTTTTGTGATAAATGATGATGTTGAGCACCTTTCAATGCACTATTCAGACGTTTATATATCTTATTCAGAGGAATGTCTATTTAGATTCTTTGGCCCTTTTTTACTGTTGTTTTAAAAATATTATTGTAAGAGTTCTTTATATGTTCTAGATATAAGTTCCTACTCATATATGATTTGCAGACTATTTTGTGTTTTGTTTGATAACTTCTTGGTAATGTCCTTTAGTACAAAAAGTTTTTAATTTCAAAGTCCAGCTTATTTTTTCTTTTGTTTCTCCTGCCTTTAGTGTCACATCTAATCTATTTCCAATTAAAAGATCATGAAGTTTATCCCTGTGTTTTAAGAATTTCATGGTTTTGATCCTTGGTCCATTATGAATTAATTTTTTATATGGTGTGAGGTGGGGGTAACGCTTCATCATTTTGCAGGGGGACATCCAGCTATCCCAGTGTCATTTGTTGAAGGGACTGTTTTTTTCTCCATTGGATTGTTTTTCCCCCTTTGTCCAGCATCAGTTGGCCACACATATATGGGTTTATATGCCAGTATGCCAGCAAATTTGGAAAACTCAGCAGTGGCCACAGGACTGGAAAAGGTCAGTTTTCATTCCAATCCCAAAGAAAGACAATGCCAAGGAATGTTTCAAACTACCGCACAGTTGCACTCATCTCACACGCTAGCAAAGTAATGCTCAAAATTCTCCAAGCCAGGCTTCAACAGTATGTGAACTGTGAACTTGCAGATATTCTATCTGGATTTAGACAAGGCAGAAGAACCAGAGATCAAATTGCCAACATCTGTTAGATCATCAAAAAAGCACCAGAGTTCCAGAAAAATATCTACTTCTGCTTTATTGACTACGCCAAAGCGTTTAACTGTGTGGATCAGAACAAACTATGGAAATTTCTGAAAGAGTAGGAATACCAGACCACCTGGCCTGCCTCCTGAGAAGTCTATATGCAGGTCAGGAAGCAACAGTTAGAACTGGACATGGAACACAGACTGGTTCCAAATAGGAAAAGGAGTACGTCAAGGCTGTATATTGTCATCTTGCTTATTTATCTTATATGCAGAGTACATCATGCAAAATGCTGGGCTGGATGAATCGCAAGCTGGAATCAAGATTGCCAGGAGAAATACCAATAACCTCAGATATGCAGATGTCACCACCCTTATGGCAGAAAGCGAAGAAGAACTAAAGAGCTTCTTGTTGAAAGTGAAAGAAGAGAGTGAAAAAGTTGGCTTAAAACTAACAGTCAGAAAAAGAAGATCATGGCATCTGGTCCCATCACTTTATGGCAAATAGATGGGGAAACAATGGAAACAGTGACAGACTTTATTTTCTTGGGCTCCAAAAATCACTGCAGATGGTGACTGCAGCCTTGAAATTAAAAGATACTTGCTCCTTGGAAGAAAAGCTATGATCAACCTAGGCAATGGTTTAAAAAGCAGAGGCATTACTTTGCCAACAAAAGTCTATCTAGTCAAAGGTATCGTTTTTCCAGTAGTCATGTATGGATGTGAGAGTTGGACTATAAAGAAAGCTGAGCACTGAAGAATTGATGCTTTTGAACTGTGGTGCTGGAGAAAACTCTTGAGAGTCCCTTGGACTGCAAGGAGATCCGACCAGTCCATCCTGAAGGATATCAGTCCTGAATATTCATTGGAAGGACTGATGCTGAAGCTGAAACTCCAATCCTGATGCGAAGAACTGACTCATTTGAAAAGACCCTGATGCTGGGAAAGATTGAAGGTGGGAGGAGAAGGGGATGACAGAGGATGAGATAGTTGGATGGCATCACTGACTTGATGGACATGAGTTTGAGCAAGCTCTGGGAGTTGGTGATGGACAGGGGAGCCTGGCATGCTGCAGTTCATGGGTTCGCAAAAAGTCATACATGACTGAGCAACTGAACTGAACTGATATGGGTTTTTTTTCTGGACTCAGTTCTATTCGGGTGGCCTCTGTCTACCCCTACGGCAAAACCACACTGTTTTGATTACGGCAGCTTTGCAGGAAACTAAGTGCAAAGTGTGTCTTTCAGTGTTGTTCTTCTTTTTCGAGATTGTTTTGGCTGTCGGTCCCCCTTGCAGTTCCATATGAACTGAAGGATTGATTTTTCATTAACAGGAAAGAAAGATACTGGAATTTTTATAGGGATTGCATTGAACCTGAAGATTGCTTTATACAGTTTATTAGTGTCCTAATGCTGCCGTAACAAAGTACCACAAACTGGGATGGCCTAACAGACAAGTGAAAGGGTTCTCAAGGCCATGATGAGTCTGATGCACCTTAGGAAGAATCTGTTCCGTGTTGTTCTCTTACCTCCTGGTGTTGACTGGGAATCCTTAATGTCCTTGGCTTGGCTTCAGTCTCTCTCCCTCTTCACATGACTGGCCTCCCTCTGTGTCTTTTTGTCCATATCTCCCTCTTGTAAGGACACCAGTCATGTTGGATCTAGGACACACCCTGATCCATTGTGACTTCGTCATAACAATTATGTCTTTCCAAGTAGGCTGCATTCTGAAGTTCTAATGGACGTGAAGTTTAGGAGGCTACTATTAAACTGTTCCCTGGTAGCTCAGCTGGCAAAGAATCCGCCTTCAATGCAGGAGACCCTGGTTCCATGCCTGGGTCGGCGAGATCCACTAGAGAAGAGAGAGACTCCCCGCTCCAGTATTCTTGGGCTTCCCTGGTGGCTAAACTGGTAAAGAATCTGCCTGCAATGAGAGAGACCTGGGCTGGGAAGATTCCCAGAGAAGGGAACAGTTACCCACTCCAGTATTCTGGTCTGGAGAATTTCATGGACAGTATAGTCCATGGGGTCACAAAGAGTTGGACATGACTGAGTGATTTTTCACTTTCGTTTTCATTAAACTGTTAGTATTGACATGTTAGGGCTTCCCAGGTGGTGCTAGAAGTAAAGAACCCACCTGCCAATGCAAGACATTAGAGATGTGAGTTCTGTCCCTGGGTTGGAAAGATCTGCTGGAGAAGGGCATGGCAATCCAGTCCAGTATTCTTGCCTGAAGAATTCAGTGGGCGGAGGAGCCTGGCAGGCTATAGCCCATAGGGTTGCAAAGTCAAACACAACTGAAATGACTTAGCATGCCTGCACGCACTGGTGTCTTAACAGTATTAACTCTTTGCAACCATGAATATCAGGTGCTTTTCCATTTATTGAGTTCACTTAAATTTCACCAGTGTTTTGTAGTTTTCAGAGTATAATTCTTTCATATTCTTGTTAAATTTATTACCTGGTATTTTATTCTTTTATATGCTATTGTAAATGAAATTACTTCTTAATTTTATTTTTGGATTGTTCATTGCTGGTGTGTGGAAATGCAGCTGATATTTGAGTGTTGGCCCTGTACCCTGCCAATTTTGCTGAATTCATTAGTTTTAATAGCCTTAGAGTTAATAATAGCTGTAACTATTAGAACTAATAGCTAATGGAAGTGTTCACCTATTCTTTACTTTTCTGAGAGTTTTTAATATAAAAAGGCTTTGGGTTTTTTCAGATGCCTTTTCTGCATCAGTTGAGATGATTACATGTGTTTTCCCTTTTTTTCAGTTAATGCAATATATTATATCAAAAAAATTTTCTCATGTTGAACCAGCCTTGCATTTCTGATATAAATCCATCTTATCACGGTGTGTAATTCTTAGACTGTAATATTGAGTTTGGCTTACTATTGAGTGTAATAGTATTTTGTTAAGGATTTTGCCTCTATGTTCTTAAGGGATATTGGCTTGTATCTTCTTTTCTGATGTTGTTGTCTGGCTTTCGCATCAGAGTTATCTAGTCTCATACAAGAAGTTAGAAAGTGTGGCCTTCTCTTTCATTTCTGGGAAGAGTTTGGGAAGGATTGGGATTAATTATTTTACTGTTTAGTAGAATTCACCCGTGAGTCTGTCTGGTCCTGGACTTTTCTGTGTGGGAGGTTTTTGATTACTGACTTCAACATCTTTCTTCTGATAGGTCTTTTGAGATTTTCTATTTATTCTTGACTCTGTTTAAGCAATTTGTGTATTTCTAGGAATTTGTACATTTCTTCTAGGTTACCTGAATTGTTGGCATACAGTTGTTTATAATGCTTTCTTTCACTCCTTTTAATTTTTGAGGTCAGTTCCCACTTTTATTTCTCGCTTTAGTCATTTGTGTCTGTTGTTCGGTCACTAAGTTGTGTCTGACTCATTGCGACCCCATGGACTGCAGTACGTCAGGCTTCCCTGTCTTCCACTGTCTCCCCGAGTTTGCCCAAACTCATATCCATTGAATCAGTGATGCTGTCTAACAATCTCATCCTCTGATGGACTCTTCTCCTTTTGCCTTCAGTCTTTCCCAGCATCAGGATATTTTCCAATAGGTTGGCTCTTCTCATTGGGTGGCCAGAGTATTGGAGCTTCAATTTCAGCATCAGTCCTTCCAGTGAATATTCAGGATTGATTTCCTTTAGAATTGACTGGTTGGATCTCCTTGCAGTCCAAGGGACTTTGAAGAATCTTCTCCAGCACTACAATTTGAAAGCATCTATTTTTCGGCACTCAGCCTTCTTTAGGGTCCAACTCTCTCATCTCTATGTGACTACTGGAAAAACCATAGCTTTGATGAGATGGACCTTTGTTAGCAGAGTGATGTCTTTGCTTTTTAATGCACTGACTAGGTTTGCCATAGCTTTTCTTCCAAGGAGCAAGCATCTTTTAATTTCATGGCTGCAGTCACCATCTGCAGTGATTTTGGACCCCAAGAAAAGAAAATCTGTCAACTGCTTCTGCTTTTCCTTCATCTATTTACCATGAAGTGATGGGATTGGATGCCATGATCATAGTTTTATGAATGTTGAGTTTGAAGCCAGCTTTTTCACTCTCCTCTTTTACCCTCATCAAGAGTGTCTTTAGTTGCTCTTCACTTTCTACCGTTAGAGTGGTATCATCTGCATATCTGAGGTTGTTGATATTTCTCCCAGCAATCTTGATTCCAGCGTGTGATTCATCCAGCCCAGCTTTTCACATGATGTGCTCTGCATGGAAGTTAAATAAACAGGGTGACAGTTTATAGTCTTGTCATACTCCTTTCCCAATTTTGAACTAGCCTGTTGTTCCCTGTAATGTTCTAACTGTTGCTTCTTGACCCCCATACAAGTTTCTTAGGAGATAGGTAGGATGGTCTGGTACTTCTATTAAGAATTTTCTACATTTTGTTGTGATCCACACAGTCAAAGTGTTTAGCATAGTCAAAAGCAGAAGTCAGTGGTTTTCTGGAATTCCCTTGCTATCTCTGTGATCCAGTGAATGTTGGATCCAGTCCAATCCAAGGATCTCTGGTTCCTCTGCCTTTTATAAACCCAGCTTGTACCTGGAAGGTCTTGGTTCACACACTGCTGAAGCCCAGCTTGAAGGTTTTTGAGCATAACCTTACTAGCATATGAAATGAGCACAATTTTATGATAGTTGGAACATTCTTTGGCATTGCCCTTCTATGGGATTGGAATGAAAACTGACCTTTTCTAGTCAGTGGCCACTGCTGAGTTTCCAAATTTGCTGACATACTGAGTGCAGCACTTTAACAGCATCTTTTAGGGTTTGAAACAGCTCAGCTGGAATCCCATCACCTCCACTAGCTTTGTTTGTAGTGATGTTTCCCGAAGCACACTCGATTTCACACTCCAGCTAGTGGAGGTGATGGGATTCCAGTTGAGCTGTTTCAAATCCTGAAAGGTGATGCTGTGAAAGTGCTGCACTCAACATGCCAGCAAATTTGGAAAACTCAGCAGTGGCCACAGGACTGGAAAAGGTCATTTTTCATTCCAATCCCTAAGAAAGGCAATCCCAAAGAATGCTCAAACTACTGTACATTTGCACTCATCTCACATGCTAGTAAAGTAATGCTCAAAATTCTCCAAGCCAGACTTCAGCAATACGTGAACCGTGAACTTCCAGATGTTCAAGCTGGTTTTAGAAAAGGCAGAGGAACCAGAGATCAAATTGCCAATATCTGCTGGATCATCGAAAAAGCAAGAGAGTTCCAGAAAAACATCTATTTCTGCTTTATTGACTATGCCAAAGTCTTCAGCTGTGTGGATCACAATAAACTATGGAAAATTCTGAAAGAGATGGGAATACCACTTGACCTGTAGGTCAGACCACTTGACCTGCCTCTTGAGAAACCTGTATGCAGGTCAGGAAGTAACAGTTACAACTGGACATGGAACAACAGACTGGTTCCAAATAGGAAAAAGGAGTATGTCAAGGCTGTATATTGTCACTCTGCTTATTTAACTTAAGTGCAGAGTACATCATGAGAAACGCTGGGCTGGAGGAAGCACAAGCTGGAATCAAGATTGCCAGGAGAAATATCAATAACCTCAGATATGCAGATGACACCACCCTTACGGCAGAAAGTGAAGAGGAACTAAAAAGTCTCTTGATGAAAGTGAAAGAGGAGAGTGAAAAAGTTGGCTTAAAGGTCAACATTCAGAAAACTAAGATCATGGCATCTGGTCCCATCACCTCATGGGAAATAGATGGGGAGACAGTGGAAATAGTGTCAGACTTTATTTTTCTGGGCTCCAAAATCACTGCAGATGGTGACTGCAACAATGAAATTAAAAGACACTCCTTGGAAGGAAAGTTATGACCAACCTAGGTAGCATATTAAAAAGCAGAGACATTACTTTGCCAACAAAGGTCCATCTGGTCAAGGCTATGGTTTTTCCAGTGGTTGTTTATGGATGTGAGAGTTGGACTGTGAAGAAAACTGAGTGCCGAAAAATTGATGCTTTTGAACTGTGGTGTTGGAGAAGACTCTTGAGAGTCCCTTGGACTGCAAGGAGATCCAACCAGTCCATCCTAAAGGAGATCAGTCCTGGGTGTTCATTGGAAGGACTGATGCTGAAGCTGAAACTCCAGTGCTTTGGCCACCTCATGCAAAGAGTTGACTCATTGGAAAAGACCCTGATGCTGGGAGGGATTGGGGGCAGGAGGAGAAGGGGACGACAGAGGATGAGATGGCTCGATGGGCATTGGTTTGGGTAGACTCTGGGAGTTGGTGATGGACAGAGAGGCCTGGCCTGCTGTGATTCATGGGGTCGCAAAGAGTCAGACATGACTGAGCAACTGAACTGATTGACTGACTGACTGACTGACTGAGGGATTGAACCTAAGTCTCCTATATTGGCAGCTGGATTCTTCACCACTGAGCCTCCCGGGAAGCCATTCTTGGAGATAGTTTCTGTCAATTATTTCCCTTTGAATGGGCTGCACTTCTAAGTTTTTTTGTATGCTGTTTGAGCTTTTTGGGGTTTTTTTTTTTGCTGTTGTTACATACTGGACATTCGAATATGATAATGTCACAACTCTGGAAATCAGGTTTTTCCTCTTTCCTTATGACTTTTCCAAACTATTTTTGCAAAGACTATATTCTTTTGTGTGTAGTTACTAAAATCTCTATTTCTTTAGCTTATCTTCAGTGAGTGTTTTGATAGACACTTTCTTTTATGAGAAAGGATTAAAACAAAACCAAAAACACCAGAAAAATAGAAGAAGAAAAGAAAACCCAAGCCCTTTCCCAGTCCTTGCAGACCGACTCTGTGCTGGGGAACCCTTTCAGCACTCAGCCAGCTTGTGTTGAAATAGAGATCAGCCCAAGGTGAAAGGTTAGAGGCTTCTTAACTCTTGCCTGAGCATGTGTCTTACTCCTGGCCTAGATATTTCTGTGTACGTGGTTGCTTTGCGAACCTGCAGCCTGGATCCGGGCCCTGTGCTGGAGACCACGGGGAGGGCGCTGGAGACCACGGGTAGGGCGCTGGAGACCACGGGGAGGGTGCTGGAGACCACGGGGAGGGTGCTGGAGAATGCCACTGAGTTTTCCTGCTGTTTTCTTGCTGCCTTTGGCTCGATTCAGCATCACTCGGTGGCTGTTAGTTGGCTCTGAGAGTTTCTGCTTTTTTTTTTTTCCCCGAGTTTTTGTGGAAAGATGAGAGCTTGGAGCTGCTTTCTCCATTGCTGATTCTTACCTGAATCAATATGCTGGTGGCTGCAAAATGGTCCTTTTGTATATTTATAATTTCCTTTACATTGTTAGTTGTCAGTGTTCTATTAATAGAAAAAGGAGCTTTATTTTCTGTCACTTTTATGTATCTTATTAGAATTGAAATGGATGTAGGTATTTAACTAGCTCATTATTTTAAATAACTTGAGTGAGATGTAACGTATATACAATGAAGTCCATACACTCTTGAGTGTCCGCTTGATGGCCCTGGCAAGTGTAACATCTAACAGCTGCCTCACAACCACCTCCCTGAGATCACAGAACGTGTCCTTTTTCCTAGAAGTCCTCCCGTGCTTCTTTGTGTGGCTTTTTTGTTTTTACCGTTTTTGGGGAATAATGGTGGATCCGCAGGAGGTTGCACTGATGGTGGTGCAAGGCCCCATGGATCCTTCCTGGAGTTTCCCCAAGAGTTACATCCTGCCTAACTGCAGTGCAGTGTCAAAGCTGGGAATCATGCACTGTCACAGGTAGTTCTGTGTCTTTTGATCGCACGTGTGCATGCCAGCAACCAGGAATCTAGGCCCCCCATGGCCTCTGTGACAGCACCTGGCAGGGGGGAGAGACTGGAGACCAGCTTCCCCACCTGGGGACTGGCCAGGTGTCAGCCTACGCTCGCCTCCTTGCCTCCTCAGAGGAAGCCGGCAGGGCCAGCCTGGTGAGCGTGGGCTGCGGTGGTTCCTGTGTCACATGAGCCAGGTGGCTCCCATCTGACGGTCTGTGTCTTGCCTGGCTGCTCTAGCTGGGAAAGCTGGCTTTCCTGGGCTTTTGGTCACTCCCACTGGCATCCCCCCGAGTGTCCCCCAGTCCAGGATATAGAGAGCAGACAGGAACCAGGGAATACACTGCCCTGTCCTGAGACCCTAGCAGGTGCCCCATTCTCTCCAGCTCTCAGGTCTGTTTTGTGTGTAATGTTCAGAAGCCTGAGCTGAATGGCCAGCGGAAGAGGAAGAAGCTGCTATCCCCTGCAGTGTCTTATTTTTTCAGACTCAGAGATCAGAGATTCTAGACGCCTGCTGCCGGCCCCTCTCCACAGCGTTCCTGCCGGCGGTGTGGGAGGTTGCGTGCTGGCACCGGGGATGGCTGGCCTGTTTAATCTTGGTGGATCTGATGGGCAGCGGTTGGCGTCGCACAGTGTCAGTCCCCATGTCCTCGGTTGTGAGTGGGGATGGAGTGTTCTTCGTGTTCACTGGCCTGAGCTTCTCTCTCCTCGTCGTGCCTCTTCTTGCTCTCTGAGCGAGAACGGAGAGGTGAGTGAGTGGTCCGCTGCTGTGTCGGTGTGGTCCAGCCAGGAGACAGAAACCACAGGGGTCATTTGAACAGGGAATTTGATATCGAGAATTGGCGACTAGGTAGATGTTGACTAGGTTATTAGAAGGGTGAGATGGGGCACAGAGGTGCTAGGGAGGCAGCCACCCCAGTAGGCAGCCACTGCCTCGCACTGCGGCTCAGGGAAGAGGTCTCAGTCCCCAGAGTGGGCACCTTGGAAGCCTAGGGTTTCAGGGAGGGTGTATGAAGTCTGTCCTGTAGGTGTGGGGAAAGCTGCAGACTGGAGTCAGCTGCTGTGGCCCAAGGCCCCGCACGGCTGGGGAAGGGGTGCAGTGAGAGAAGGGGCGGGGGGGGGAGGCCAGAGGACGGGGTGGGTGCTCCACTCCATCTGCACCCCCTTCTAGCTCCCTCTGTTGGACACACTCACAGAGGGCAGCTGGTCAGGCCCAGCATCAGAGGTAAGTGAGAGGGGGGGCTTGGGCCTGAGACCCGCCGGGAGACACGGCAGCTGGGGTGGCCCGCAGGTGGGGACGGTCTTCGGCTCCTGGCTGTCCAGTCCGGGCCGGCTCAGCTGTGCAGAGGCCCCGCAGCAGGCTTGCTTGTAAAATGTCGATGTGCACTCTTGCCACCTCCTGTTTGACCACTTCCAGTTTGCCTTCGTTCATGGACCTAACATTCCAGGTTCCTACGCAGTATTGCTATTTACAGCATTGGACTTTTATTTTCATCACCAGTCACATCCACAACTGGACCTTGTTTTTGCTTTGGCTCCGTCTCTTCATTCTTTCTGAAGCTATTTCTCCACTGATCTCCAGTAGCATATTGGGCACCTACCGACCTGGGAAGTTCATCTTTCAGTGTCCTATCTTCTTGCCTTTTCATACTGTTTATGGGGTTCTCAAGGCAGGAATACTGAAGAGGTTTGCCATTCCCTTCTCCAGTGGACCACATTTTGTCAGACCTCTCCACCATGACCTGTCCGTCTTGGGTGGCACAAAATCACAGAAAACTAAGGGATCTGATCCCGGGGACCACAGCCTTGTCTAACTCAATGAAACTTATCTCCACCTAAGTAGGCTATAAACTCCCCCAGGGCGAGAAGAAGTCTTTGTCTTCTTTATCTTTGATTCCCTCCTTGAGAGCCCGGGATGTTCCTGCTGCCTGAGTCTCAGCCTGTCCTGTGGGAGCCTCTGCACTGAGGCTGCACAGGGCCTGGGCTCTTCCTTTTCACTCTTGTTTTACCATCTGATTATTTGAAAGGAGTCTCACTGTGCCCTTTGTGTTGGTAACACAGTTTCCCCTGGCAGTGTGTGTGTCAGATTCGGGTCTGCCCCCCAGAGCCCAGGGCATCTCCTGGATCTCTCCACGCTATGCCTTCTGTACATGATCACGGTTTCCCACTTGTGCTAGCTATATAGTTTTAAAACCAACTTGAGTGAAGAAGCGAAGGTAGAGTTTAAGGACAACAGTAAATGTGGAAATGCACAGATGTTGCAGAAATCCTCGGGGGCAGTGGAGTAACGAAGGTTAGAGAAGCACTCACGGGGAGGAGGGCAGCCTTTATTTTTTTTTCTGTTAGTTTCTTTCACCTATAATTTTATTTATGAATAGAGAATACATTGACTTTGTTCAAAAGCCAACAAGTACGAAATGCCATTCAGCACTTCCTCTGGCTGCCTGGCCTCCTGTCTTGGGGTAAAGCTGACCTGTCTTGGGTCAAAGCTGACCCGTGCCCTGGTCGCTCGTCCAGAGGTAGTTGACGCGTTTGCAGGAAAAAACCTCCGTGGTCTCTTACCCTTCGCCTGGTTCTTCCTTGCCTTGGAGGGTTGCCCTTGACTCTGGCTGGCTGTCCACATGTGCGGGGCCCTCAGTGTTCTGCACGCGGGACCCTGGCCGTCCTGTCTGTGTGGACGTTTCAGCCGTGGGGTTCATCAGGCATGTGGGAAGGCTGTGCTCACGGGGAAGTGCTGCTGTCCTCCCGGGTCAGCACGGCCTCTGGCTGCAGGGCACAGAGCTCCCAGCTGCGGGGAGACGGGAGGCCCAGCGGGCATCGTCATCCTCCACAAAAGACAGCTGCTTCTCCACACCCGAGACCTTGGTGCCCACCCCTCCCCCCCACCCCAGGTCACATTGGGCCAGGTCCTCCCCCAGCATCTTAGGCAGGATGGGGCGGGCTCACAGATGGACCTGTCTCTTCATTCTGGCAGCACTGCTATCCTGGGACTCATGCTCACATCTCCTTGGCCTGACCTGCGACCCTGACGCCCTCAGACCATTGCTGGTGTAGACGGTGGGTCTCCGGGGCTGGTTGCAGCCATCATGGCTGTCCCTGAGGCCGGCAGAGGGCCTGCGTTCCCCCAGATCAGCTGCAGGCCTTTGCAGCTGATGTAAAGCTTTGGGATGTGGGTACAAGGCCAGAATAGACATTGTGCTCTGGGACATCTCTGCTGGCGTGGCCACGTCTGAGCTCAGGGCTGCGAAGCAGTGAGTTCTGATGCGGCCAGGGGTCGCTTTGAGACCCAGGCTCTGTGCAGTAGAGCTGGGTCTTGGGGCTTTTGCTTTCAGGGTGCTTCCCCCAGGACTGTGTCCTTCGGGGGAAGGACAGAGTGGTGGTCTACTGGGAGAAGAAACCAGAAATACCTTGCTGGGGTCAGTGGAGTCTGCCTGTGTGAGTGGCTGGGCATCATAGAGAGCCCGGGTGGCTGTGGCGACTCCAGCGGACAGCAGGAGCCCCCATGTGCCCCCTGCCTTCCCTGAGTGCCCCACTCTCCCCTGCTCTGCCCAGCTCTCCCTGGGCCTTAGTGCTCCCTGCAGCCACTCGGGAGTCGGTGTGGGGACCCCTGGGCTGGGCGGAGGGTTAGGGAGGCCAGGTGTGCTTGCCTGCGTGTTGGCCCTCTTGTAGCTGTGCTGGTGCCCACGAACCCGCCGCTCCTGGCGAGGCGAGGAACAAGCCGAAGATTAATTGCCCTTTTTAAATTGTAATTATGTCAGTCACCAGCCCCGTGAACGTTAATTCTCGATTTACAGAGTGAGTAATTGAATAATGAGGGGCCGCCTGCTCGCTGTGCTGGCTGCCCTGGCATTTCTGCCGTGTGGGCCCTTCTGTTTCTGTCAGTCTCTGGATGGCGCTGCCCCCTGGGGATCCTGGGGCCAGCTCTGCCCTTCTGCATGCGGGCTGCCAGCCTCACCTGTCTCTGCTGCTGTCACCAGCCCTAGAGACAGGGGTCCCATCCACGTCTGACTCCAGCCTGACGTGCGTCTGATAAGGTCCTGCCAGAAGCAGAAGCCTGCCTTGGCTGACACCCACGAGAGCCCACGTGTGTGGGAAGGACCCTGGAAGGTTCCGGGAGGCTCGCGGCAATGGGAAAAACTGAAGGGCGGGGAGGCCTGGAAGAAGAGTGTGCTCCTGGGGGGCGGTTGGTCCTGTGGGACTCGGGCGGGGGGTCTTCCCTGGCCTGGCCAGGTGCCCCCCCCCCCAACACCAGTGGCGCCCCTTCCGGAGCCAGGGGCTGCCTGTGGTTGACGGTGTCCCCACCACCCGCCCTGCCATCCGGCACCCTGCTGTCCCAGGAGCAAGCCTGAGGAGACAGGCAGGAAGGCCTGATGGGCACTGACGTCTGCCTTGGGCGGGCCCGGCCCCCTTGGGTCGCCGCTGTGCACGGCCTCTGGGCTTCGCTGACCCTGCGTGCCAGAGGCCGCGTCCCTCCCACGGGCTCCGGGGCCCATCAGTGCTGGCACCGCGCGGCTTTGGGGGCTCCCAGGCGGGCCTGCGCCTTCTGGACCAGGAGTGTGCCAGGAAAGCTCTCAGCGGGGTGTGCGCCTCCGACAGCCCTGTCCTCAGCTCAGTCCGCATCCTGTGAGCTTGTCTTTTCCAGGGAGGACCTGCGGTGGGAGCCACACGTACCTGTGGTCAGCAGCTGTTATTTCTGAGAGTTGGGGTGCAGGCTGGGGCCTGAGCAGCTGTGCAGGCCGCCAGGTCAGGCTGGGGCCTCTGTGGTACACACTGGGGTCAGAGTCACAACCGTGACCTCAGTGTTGAGGGGCTGAGTCTGGGGTTGTGGTTCGTGGAGGCACAACCGCACGTGGGGCTCTGCCTTCATGCGCGGCCGCCCTGGACCTGTGCTCTGACGGGGTTCTAGGGATGGTCTCTGCTGTGACTTTCGCCCACCAGTCTCCTTCCTTCCTCTTGTTTATCTCTGTGTGTGTGTGATGCTTTATTTTCTGAAGTCACTTTTCACTCACTGCTTTGTGCAGTATCGGCTGCATCCCCGTGTCGTGCAGCACATCCTTGAGCTCATCTCACACCCAGTGGTTTGCACCTTCCACTCTCCAGCCTAGACTGGCCCTTCCCCCACCAGCTACCATTGGTTCCTTCTCTGTGTCTGTGAATCTCCTTCTTTTTTGTTTTATTCACTAGTTTGTTCTCCTATTTTTTAGATTCTTTGTCTTTCTCTGTTTCACTTAGCACGAAGCTAAGTCCATCCGTTTTGCCGGTAGCGAGATCTCATTCACGTGTATGACTGAGCTGTATTCCCGCATACATCCCACATCTTTATCTGTTCCTCTGTTGGTAGACACTCAGGTTGCTTCCATACCTTGGGGACTGTGAATGCTGCTATGAAAATGGGTGTGGGTGTATCTTTTCAAATTAATGTCTTTGGTATATATGTATTTTTTTATATACCCAGGAGTGGAATTGCTGGATCAGATGGAAGTTCAGTTTTTCATTTTTTGAGAAACCCTCATACTGTTTTCCACAGTGGATGCGCCCGTTTACATCCTGCCCAACAGTGTACAAGGGCTCTCCTCTCCACACCCTCTCCAGCATTTGTTATTGGTTCTTTTTGATGATGGCCATTCAGACAAGGGTGAGGTAATGGCTCACTGTGGTTTTGATTTGCATTTCCCTGATGATTAGCAGTGTTGAGTGTCTTTTCACATGCCCGTTGGCTGTTTGCATTTCCTCTTTGGAAAAATGTCTATTCAGTTCTTCTGCACAATTTTTTAACCAGGTTGTTTGTGTTTTTGATGTTAAGTTGTATGAGCTGCTTATATATGTTGGATATTAATCCCTGTTGGTCATATCACTGGCAGATATCTTCCCCCATGTAGTAGGTTGCCCTTTATTTTGTCGCTGTGTCACAACTTTTAAATTTAATTAGGTCCCATTTGTTATTTGTTTATTTTTACTTTTATTTCCTTTAGGAAAGAGATCTAAAACAATACTGCTGTAATGTATGTCAGAGTGTTCTGCCTATGTTCTCTCCTCTAGGAGTTTTATAGCACCTTGTCTTACATTTAGGTCTTTAATCCATTTTGAGTTTATTTTTGTATACAGTGTTACAGAATATTATAATTTCATTCTTTTACATGGAGCTATCCAGTTGTCCCTGCACCACTTACTAAAGAGACTTTCTTTTCTCCATTGTATATTATTGCCTTCTTTGTGGTAGATTAACTGACAAAGGGTTTGTTTCTGAACTCTCTGTCCTGTTACACTGATCTGTGCATCTGTTTTTAGAGTGGCCTTTCTTGTTTCTTGGCTGAGCAGCATGTGGGATCTTAGTTCCCTGCCCATGGGTAGAACCCATGCTCCCTGCAATGGAATCTTCACCCCTGGACCAACAGGGAAGTCCCTGCATATCTGTTTTTGTGCCAGTACCATAGTGTTTCCAGCACTGTGGCTTTGTAGTATAGTCTAAAGTCATGGAGTGTGACTTCTCCAGCTCCATTCTTTTCTCTCAAGATTGTTCTGGCTATTCAGGGTCTTTTGTGTTTTTATGCAAATTTTAAAATAATTTGTTCTAGTTCTGTGGAAAATGCCATTAGTATGTTGCTACGGATTGCGTTGAGTCTGTAGCTTGCTTTGGGTGCTGTAGTCATTTTAAGAACATTCCAATCTGGAACATGGCATATATCTCCATCTGTTTGTGTTGTCTTCAGATTTATTCATTAGTATCTTATATATTTTATTTTTTCCTCTCTGTAGACTCCTTCCCCTTAGCTTATATTTGCCCGAGATTCCCAAAGAACTTTATTTTCTACCCGCCTCTAGTGGTGTGGATGCTGTGCCTCCCCATCTATTGTCTTTGTGATTATGTGTGTTTATTTTAAAAAAATCTAAGTTCTGAAATAATCTTTGCTCACATAGAAGTTGGAGGAACAGTGCAGAGATCCCACATTCCTCCCGAGTGATGACACTGTCCATGCACCACAGCCTGGGGTCTCTCCTCTCAGCACAGTGATGTTTGGGACTGGACAGGCCCTTGCTGGGGGCAGCGTCCTCCACGTTGTGATGCTTAGCAACACCGCTGGCTTCCATCCATTAGATGCCAGTGGCACCCCCAGGTAACAAATAGAATTGTCTCCAGGTATTATCAAGTGTCCCCAAAGCACCCGAGGTGAAAACTACTCTGTGTTAGTTTTCTTTACTGTTCTAAGAAGTTGCTGCTCACTTCCTGGCTGGAAACAGCACTGTGGCTGTGGGGTCAGAAGTCTGACGTGCTGCCAGATTCTGGGCTTGGAGTCCCTGGGCTGCAACCACGGCACCAGCTGGAGCCTCAGTCCTTGCTGGGGCTCTGGGCGAGAGGAGGCCTCATGCTCCTCTGGCTGTTGGCAGAATCCAGTGCCTTCCCACGAGCCCTGCCTTCTCAGGCTGGCAGCAGGCGCCCACTTCCTCTCGGGTTTAGATCTCCCTCAGCTGGTAAAAGTTCCGTGCTTTTAAGGGCTTCTGTGGTGGCCCTGGGCCTGCCGGTTAGTCCAGGGTAATCTCATCCCCTCCAGCCTGGGGATTAGGGTGTGAACACGGTTGATGGGCCTGCCCATCATGCCGCATTGGACAGCAGAGGTCACAGCCAGGAAGATGCGCTGCCGTGAAGTCTCAGCTGACCCTGACCTCCTTCGGGGCCATCAGCTCTCACATGCACTCCTTGTTTATGTCACTACTGGGTTCTGGTGTACAGGTCTGCCAAATTTTATCAGAAGTATTTATCACACACACATTTTTTCATATTTATCACACACACATTTTTTCACATAACCACTCCCATAGTCAAGGACACAGAGCTGTCCCATCAACCCTGTAAACCCCCTTTCTTCAGCCCTGAGGTAGGAACCCGATGTCTCTTGTCTGTGAAGCATAATTTTCTCGTTTTGAGGCTGTTATGGGAGTGGGATTATACGTGTGTCACTGTTGAGGCTGGCTGTTTATTCTGCTCAGTGTAACACCTCTGAATCCATCAGGTTGCTGTGATGCACCAGCACGTTGGCCCGTATGGTTGCCGACTGGTGCTGCATTGTGTGGATGTGTCGGACTGTGTGCCTGTTGGCCTGTGTGAAAGCCGGCTGAGCTGTGTCCAGTCTGACTTTGCAGACGGAGTCACAGCATCTGTGTACATGCCCAGGGTTCTGTGCTCAGTGCAGTCCAGCCGCTCAGGCGTGTCCGACTCTGCGACCCCATGGACTGCAGCACGCCAGGCCTCCCTGTCCATCACCAACTCCCGGAGTTTACTCAAACTCACGTCCATTGAGTCGGTGATGCCATCCAGCCATCTCATCCTCTGTCGTCCCCTTCTCCTCCTGCCCTCAATCTTTCCCAGCATCAGGGTCTTTTCAAATGAGTCAGCTCTTTGCATCAGGTGGGCAAAGGATTGGAGTTTCAGCTTCAACATCAGTCCTTCCAGTGAGCACCCAGGACTGATCTCCTTTAGGATGGACTGGTTGGATCTCCTTGCAGTCCAAGGGACTCTCAAGAGTCTTCTCCAACACCAAAGTTCAAAAACATCAATTCTTCTGCACTCAGCTTTCTTTATAGTCCAACTCTCACATCCATACATGACCACTGGAAAAACTATAGCCTTCACTCGATGGACCTTTGTTGGCAAAGTAATGTCTCTGCTTTTCAATACGCTGTCTAGGTTGGCCATAACTTTCCTTCCAAGGAGTAAGCATCTTTTAATTTCATTGCTGCAATCACCATCTGCAGTGATTTTGGAGCCCAGAAAAATAAAGTCTGACACTGTTTCCACTGTTTCCCCATCTGTTTGCCATGAAGTGATGGGACCGGATGCCATAATCTTAGTTTTCTGAATGTTGACCTTTAAGCCAGTTTTCACTCTCCTCTTTCACTTTCATCAAGAGGCTCTTTAGTTCTTCACTTTCTTCCATAAGGGTGGTGTCATCTGCATATCTGAGGTTATTGATATTTCTCCTGGCAATCTTGATTCCAGCTTGTGCTTCTTCCAGCCCAGCATTTCTTATGATGTACTCTGCATATAAGTTAAATAAGCAGGATGACAATATACAGCCTTGACGTACTCCTTTTTCCTATTTGGAACCAGTCTGTTGTTCCATGTCCAGTTGTAACTGTTACTTCCTGACCTGCATACAGGTTTCTCAAGAGGCAGGTCAGGTGGTCTGGCATGCCCATCTCTTTCAGAATTTTCCACAGTTTATTGTGATCCACACAGTCGAAGGCTTTGGCATGGTCAATAAAGCAGAAATAGATGTTTTTCTGGAACTCTCCTGCTTTTTCGGTGGTCCAGTGGATGTTGGCAATTTGATCTCCGGTTCCTCTGCCTTTTCTAAAACCAGCTTGAACATCTGGAAGTTCACGGTTCACGTATTGCTGAAGCCTGGCTTGGAGAATTTTAAGCATCATTTTACTAGTGTGTGAGATGAGTGCAATTGTGCAGTAGTTTGAGCATTTTTTAGCATTGCCTTTCTTTGGGATTGGAATGAAAACTGACCTTTTCCAGTCCTGTGGCCACTGCCGAGTTTTCCAAATTTGCTGGCATATTGAGTGCAGCACTTTCACAGGATCGTCTTTCAGGATTTGAAATAGCTTAGCTGGAATTCCATCGCCTCCACTAGCTTTGTTCGTAGTGATGCGTCCTAAGGCCCACTTGACTTCACATTCCAGGATGTCTGGCTCTAGGTGAGTGATCATACCATCGTGATTGTCTGGGTCGTGATGATCTTTTTGTACAGTTCTTCTGTGTATTCTTGCCACCTCTTCTTAATATCTTCTGCTTCTGTTATGTCCCTATTATTTCTGTCTTTTATTGAGCCCATCTTTGCCTGAAATGTTCCCTTGGTATCTCTAATTTGCTTGAAGAGATCTCTAGTCTTTCCCATTCTATTGTTTTCCTCTATTTCTTTGCATTGATGCTGAGGAAGGCTTTCTTATCTCTCCTTGCAATTCTTTGGAACCCTGCATTCACATGGGCATATCTTTCCTTTTCTCCTTTGCTTTTCGTTTCCCTTCTTTTCACAGCTATTTGTAAGGCCTCCTCAGACAGCCATTTTGCTTTTTTGCATTTCTTTCTCTTGGGGATGGTCTTCATTCCGGTCTTCTGTACAGTGTCACGTACCTCCATCCATAGTTCATCAGGCTCTCTGTCTATCAGATCTAGTCCCTTAAATCTATTTCTCGCTTCTACTATATAGTCATAAGGGATTTGATTTGGGTCGTACCTGAATGGTCTAATGGTTTTCTCTACTTTCTTCAATTTCAGGGTTTTGTGTACACCTGACCTTCTCCGCAAATACGCAGGAGGGGATTGCTGCGTCATCTGCTGAGTATGTGTTTAACACTGTAAGATGCGGCCAGGCTGCCTTCCCAGGTGGCTGTAGCATCTTAGGTTCCTGATGGCCATGTATGGGTGATTCTGTGCCCGACACTAGCAGTGTTTGAAAGAATAGAATGTCAGTAAATGAGATGTTAGCTGTTCTGGTTGATGCGCACGGGGTTCGCGGTCTGTATGTGCCCCAGTCACTGACGACGCTGCGTATTTGCTCACATGCTCCTTAGCATCTGTAGATACTCTTTGGCAAGTCTTTTGTCTGTTTCCTAATTGGATGGTTGTTTTGTTTTTTGGTGAATTTATTTATTTTATTTTTTTATTAGTTGGAGGCTAATTACTTTACAATATTGTAGTGGTTTTTGTCATACATTGACAAGAATCAGCCATGGTTTTACATGTATTCCCCATCCTGATCCCCCCTCCCACCTCCCGGATGGCTGTTTTTTTCACTGTTCAGTTTACAGAGGCCTGTGCGTGTTGTCCCGTATCAGACACATGATTCGCGAATGTTTCTCTCATCACTGTCTTTCAGAACAAAGCTTTTAAACTTCGCTAAAGTCCAGCTCATGAGTTTTGTCTCTTATGGATCGTGCTTTTGATGTCATATTTAAGAACTCTTCACCTAACCCTCGGTCATGAAGATTTTTCTCCTGTATTTTTGTTTAAAAGGTTTATGGTTTTACATTTCAATTTAGATCTGTAATCTGTTTTCAGCTCTTTTTTGCATAATGAATGAGGTTTAATTTGAGTTTCATTTCTTTGTTCTAACCCTGCTCTGTGGATTCCACAGACCAACTTGCCGCAGTCTCCTGGTACTAGCATCATAGCACTTCAAGTGGGATGGAAGCCTTACCTCATTTATGTGCACTCCCCCTTTAATGAAATTACTTATGCGCAAGTTGAGAACCACCTCCGCCTGCAGCTTTTACTCTCTAGTAACCCTTAACAGCGGAGAGTGGAGTTAGGGGAGTCCCTCCTGGTTCCGTCCCACCCTTTCCTTCATCCCTGATGCCCCAGCCTTTGCTCAGCGTCCCCTCCCTGCCCCTGTCTCTCTCTTTCCACGGTGCTTCCTTCCCTGAGACAGACTCCCTCTGACGGAGCGGGTGTGCGGGGCAGGCTCTTCTCTGCTCCCCTCACTGGTCAGGCCTGCTTCTCCTTCACTCAGAAGGTCCTTTCATGCCGACTTCAGGGTTCACGGCTTCTCTTCTGTCAGCATCTGGGAGACATGCCACTTCTTCCTGCCCCACGGTCTCTGGTGAGAAGCCCACTGTCACTTCATTTATTCTCCTGTAGGTAGCATACTGTTTATCTGTGGCTACTTTCAAGATTTTTCTGTGTCTTTAGTCTTGAAAAACTTGGTTGTGATTTGTCTGGGAGTGGATTTGTTCAGGTTCACCCGGTTTCACATTGATTCAGCTTCTTGAGTCTGTAGGTTTTTTTCCACCAACTTTGCCAAGTTTTAAATCATTATTTCTGCAAATATTTCTTTCTGAGTCACACATTTTCTTCTTTTTTTCTGGGACTGTATTTTTGAGTGTGTGTTTTTTCCCCAATTCTCATTCTAAACCATTCTTTTTAAAGTTACAGTTTTAAAATTTTCTCATATAAAGTTTATAACATCCAAACTTTTTCTGAAAGAATAACTTGATGAAGTAATTCCAGCAAAAGTGGTAATGAACCTGATAAAATATAAATGGGCATTAAAATATTAGTGATTCTGTAACAGGCAACGTAAACTTACATAAAACTTGTATACACACATATACGTGCACACACATATGCATGTGTGACCACTTTTCTGGCTTCTGGTGTCACCAGTGAGATCTGACGGCTCGTAATCCTTCCGACTCTTGTACTTCCCGCAGCAGACTTGCTTTAAGCTGGTTGTACTCCTGGTTGATTTCCCGACTGTAATGTCCTGGAAGAGGGGGTGTCCTGTTCACCTTGGTAAGCCTAGTCTCTGTTGCAGTGCTTGGTGAATTAGACATCAGCAAGTGTTTGTCCCATTGGGTTAAAATGTGGAAAACAGACGCGTCAGGAGAGACGCTTCAGCTGATGTGTTGGGTCCTCTGGTCTTACAGTTTTCCAGCTGGAGGTACTCCAGTCTTGTTTGGCTCTGCAGAGGTGTGTCCATCCTGGGGGCTGAGGGCCAGCCCCCACAGAGGCCATGGCTGTGTGTCCCACCTCCCTGGAGTGCACGGTCTGGCGGGCCGTGCACGGGGGTTCCTGCGGCCCAGGAGGACCTCGGAGGGAGCCCGGGTGTGTGGCATCCGAGGCATGTCCCGTCTCACAGGATTGAAGTCTGAGGCAAGAAGGCTTGTGATGCACTTGATGTGTTTCGTGGGACTCAGTCAGTGTCCACTTTTTCTCCTTTTCGTTTCAACTTGTATTTCAGGAGCTGGAGAATTTCTCTCTGGCTGATTCAAGTATCAGGCACCTCAGTGTTGCTCGTCTCGTCAGATTTTTCCAGAGCGGTCGAGCACAGAGGTGGACGGGAGCAGCACGTCCCAGCAGGTGTGGGGGTGGGGATGCAGGTTGTGGAGGCTTAGTTCTGGCTTGGTTAGGGTGAGGCCTGTGCTTTTCCGGCAGAGGTGGGCTTCTCTGGTTGGCGTCACCCCGTCTGCCAGGTGGAAGAGTTTGGTTCCCTGAGTGGTGAGTGGCCCACAGGCAGGAGGCCCCGGGGCCCATGGCTCTGGGGCGGCAGACGAGGGGTGACTGGCCTCAGTGCCTGCTGTCCTGGGGCCTGGTGGGACCTGGTGCCCGCTCAGGGCCCACGAGCCCCGTCACCAGCCGGACCCGTGAGCGAAAGCCAGGGGTGCAGGGCACGTGGGAAGCAGTCTTGCTGTTTTCTCTTTGCAGTCTGCTACCTTGGGGGTTTGCCAGAGAGATTTTCCTCAGTTCGTTTTTTTTTTTTTTTTAATGAAAAGCTTTCCTGGCAGCTGTCGGAATGCCATGTCCAGGGCACTGAGAGTTACCAGAGACGGCCCAGGTCTCCATCCTGTCAGCGGTCTGCACTCTCACATCTGTGCCCCCGCGGGTGAGGCAAGGCCGCTCCCCCGGCTGGGGCTCCATGGGCCCCAGTGACTGTGCCTCTTCCCTGCTGGGTCCGGGTCAGCACCACCAGGAGGCTGGGCCATGCCAAGGCCACTCAGCCAGGCTCAGGCCCGTCCCTGGGCCATTCTCCCTGCCCCGGGCCTCCCCCACTGGCAGACAGTCTAGGGGCCTGGTGCAGGGTCGGAGTGGCTGGACCTGAGGGAGTGGCGGCCGAGGGCGGGTTCCCCATGTGTGGCCCCGGGCGGCCCGGTGCAGGGGCCTTCTCCCCTCTGCTCACGTGCATCTCGAGGCCCTCTGTCCGGGGGGTCAGGGATGAGCTGCCCTCCTGCTCTGCGGACAGGCACCCTGGAGCTTGACGCCAGCCCCCCTCCTGCTCCGGGCTCTGCTGAGGGAGCGTGTCTCCAGAGACCCACTGGTCTCGCAGAGTGACCGGTGCCTCGACCCCGCAGCCTGACCCTCATCACGTTTCTTAGCTGGGCCAGCTGTGCCTCTACCACGCGTGTGTTTTCTAAGAGGAAATAAATGGAGGCGCAGGAAGTGGTAGCCGGTCTATGCGGTCGGTGAGTTCAGAGACCAGTCACCATGGCAACCTGGTGGCCTTCACACCTCCGTGGTTAGGAGGACGGCCTCTCCTGCCGCCCACGTGACAGCTCGGCTGTGGCTGCTTGAGCCTGGGCGGCAGCCTGGAGCCCCGCTGGCTGGGGCGGGGGCTGCAGATGCAGCCTGGATGGCACCCTGCCTCCCTGGGTCTGAGCCAGCTCTCCGGGATGGCGCCCCCCGGCCCGTGGGTCTGAGCCCGCTCTCCAGGACGGTGACTGGGTCTGAGCCTGCTTTCTGGGATGGCCTGGTGTCGCTCGTGCGCCTGGGGAGGCCTCAGCTCAGACTGCGCTGCTGGCCATCGGGGCTGTGTCTGGTCCGGGGCCTCTGGGGAGGCGGGGCAGGCCACGGATGGGGTTTTAAGGTTGGGTCTGGCAGGTCGGCTTGCAGCTGCTGGTGTAGTCCAGGCAGCCCCGGCGTCTGTCCCCGTGTCTGTTTCCACTGGCTCTGCCCTTCCTGCAGGGCCGGCCTGTCCTCTGAGCCCCTCAGCACATCATGATGGGAGTGGGGCTGCAGGCTCTTCCCAGAGCACCTGCAGACCAGCTGGGTTCCGGGTCCTGGACTCGTGATCCCTCATCTGAGGGCTGCGGTGGCTCTCCTGTACCCCAGGCTCTGCGCCCTGTGGGGCAGTTCCAGCTTCAGCGGGTGGCAGGGCTGGAGCGGCGCGGCCGGGAGCAGGACACCCTCAGCCGCAGGGCCTTCCCGAGACAAGGCCACGCGGTGGGGCTGTGACACGTCGCCCGCCCTGTGGTGCAGGTGGCAGCGCCGACCGTGCCGTCCAGTCTGTGCTCCGCAGCCCTCGCTGCCGACTGGTCTGAAGTGACAGTGGCCGCCTCTGACCGAGGCCTCTGGGGTGTCTGCATCACAGGGGTGCCTGTGTGTGTGTGAGAGTGCCTGCCGGTGGGTGTGTGCCCGTGGCCCCAGAGCCCCACATGGGGAGCCCTGGAGTGCAGCTCAGGCCCTTCCATGGCCATGTCCCCGGCGCTGCGGGCCTGGCTCTGACTCTGATTCTGGAGGGGCTCCCTGCCGAGCAGGAGCCGTGGGTCCAGCCAGCGGGAGGCGCCTGCCTGGTCTTCTCCTGGGCTTCCTCTGTCATGGCAGGCTGTGTGGCTAAGGGGAAGGAGCCAGCGCGGAGGCCGGCCTGGGTTCTGATTGCGGCCCTGCCCCTTGCCAGCTGTGTTGTTGGGGTGGCGGGCACCCGGGAGGTCCTGCGGTCCTGTTTCCCCCAGGACGCCTTCTCTAGGGAGCAGCCCTCCCTCTGCCGGAGGCTCTCATTCTGTGAGCCGGCCCCCTTCTCAGCTGGCCGAGGTTTTAAATGTGTGTGCGCTGTGCTGATGTACGTGCATGTTTCACTGCAGCCTAGGAGGGGCCGTGGGGTCCGCCCAGCACAGGGCCGCCCAGTGGCGAGCGCACCTGGCTGAAGACCTGGGGCGGCCCTGCACCGCGAGGGCCCCTCGGCCCCGCCCGGTGAGCGGTCCCGCAGAGCACATGGGCCGCCCTCCCGCCCCGGGCCTCTCTCCCCACGCGCCGCGCTCCCCGCGCTCTCCCTGTTGCAGCAGCTGTCCTTGTCTGCAGGGACCGCTGCTCACGGCCAGGCCGCGTGTGGACGCTGAGGTGTTTCCAGTTTGGGTCCCGAATGGGTGATGCAGGAACGAGTGCTCCCTACCTGTCTCTGTGGCTGTGAGTGCTGGTTCCTGGTGCTCTTCCTGGAGTGGGACTGCCACCCAGTCCTTTTAAGGGCTCGCATGGATTTCCAGTCCCTCCAATAGCCTGTGAGCTCCTGGGCTCCTGTCCTTACCCCGCTTTCAGTCATATGTTTTATTCTGGAAAGCACATATGCACACGGTTCAGACGCAGAACATTAACCTGGGAGTGAATTCTGGGACTGACTGGCTGCTGACCATCGTGAACCGACTCACCCCCTTCCCTAGTGTCTGATGCTGTCGTTGGGACTCTTCTTGTGGAGAAGTGCAGTTGTGGTCTGCATTTACTGATGCTTATGGAGGTTGAGTACCTTTTCAGATGTTTATTGGCTATTTAAATAGCCTCTGCTGTGAGATGTCAGTTCAAATCTTTTACCTATTTAGAAAAAAATTGGGTTGTCTTTTCCTATCAGTTTGTAGGCGTTCTTTATACGTTTTGAATCCAGCCTTTGTTGAAGGTACATAGCTTGCCTCTCCTCTCCCAGTCTGGGGCCTGCCTCGTTTACTCTCAGAGTAATCTCTTTTGTTAAGTCCCATTTGTTAGATTTTTCTTCTGCATTTATTTCTTTTTGTTTTCTGTCTACAACATCTTTGCTTATATTGGGTCATGAAGATATTTTTCTTTTTTTTTTCTTCTAGAAGCACTTAAAAAATGCCAGCTTATTGTAGGTATAATTCACCCTTTTAAGGCATGCAGGTTATTGTTCTCAGCATGCAGTATTCATAGAATTTTGAAGTAATCATTACTGATTCTAGAACATTTTGTACCATCCCCCCAAACCATTAACATTAGCAATAATGCCCTGTTCCCCCAACCCTCATCCCTAGAAACTGTTGATTTACTTTCTGTATCTGTGGGTTTCCCTGCTCTGGATATGTCATGTGGATAAACTCACGTCATATGTGGTCTTACTCTGGCTACTTAAGCCAAGCGTAATGTATTCAAGGTTCACCTATATTGTGGCATGTACTGGTGTTTCACTCCTTTTTATGGCCAAGTGGTGTTCCACCATGTGGAGAGACCACAGTTTATTTCTCTGCTCATCAGCTGATGATATTTGGATTGTTTCCACAGTCTGGTTATCCTGGATAATGCTTATAAAAATATTCATATGTGGGTTCTTGTTGGACACATGTTTTTGGTGACTCTTAACCTTTCTCCTCTTGGGGCTCTACCAGACTGTTCCCCAAAGAGGCTCCCTGTTTCAGCTCCTCTCTCTGGCTTTGCTGTATCCTGGTCGACCCTTGTTACTGTATGAACTCTTGCCTGTAGCTGTTCTGGTGGGTGTGAGTGGCAGTTCTTTATATTTCATGTGCTCATTGGCCATTGTATATGTTCTTTGAAGGAAATGGCAACCCACCCCAGTATTCTTGCCTGGAAAATCCCATGGCTCTTGCCTGTAGGCTGCAGTCCATGGGGTTGCAAACAATGGGACATGACTGAGCGATTTCACTTTCGTGAAAAGTTTATTCAGATCATTTGCCCTTTTTATATTTGAGTTGTAAAAGTTCTTTCTGTGTTCTGCATACAAGTCCCTTATGAAATAATAATTTTCAGATGTATCCACACATTCTGTGCCTATCTTTTCACTTTCTTGGTGATGTCCTTAGAAACTAAAAGGTTTTAAATTCTGATGAAGCTCAGCCAATCTGTTTTTTCCTTTGATTGTTTGTTGTTTTGGTGTCATATCTGAGGAGGATCTGTTGCCAAATTAAAAGACATGAAGATGTACCCTTATGTTTTCTTCTAAGAGTATTAAAGTTTTAACTCTTAAATTCAGGTCTCTGGTCCATTCTAGGCTTTTCTGTGCGGTGTGAGGTAGGAGTCCAGCTTCCTTCTTTTGCTTGTGGATGTCCTATTGTGTTGGCATCCTGTCCCTCTGAAGGACTGTTGACTTCTGTATCATGTGAACTTGGCACCCCTGTTGAAGTCAGCTGACTGTAAAGATAAGTCTTTATTTCTGGGCTCTGGATTCCTCTCATTGGTTTATATGCCCTCATATCACCACCACACTGTCTTACCACTGAGCTTGTGGAGAGCACTGAAGTCAAGAGATGCGAATCCTCTGACTTTTTTCTTCCTCTTTTGACTCTGGGATTCCTTGAGATTCTGTGTGAATTTCAGGACATATTTTTATGTTTCTACAGGAGAAAAAGGCAGATGAGATTTTGTAGGGACTACACTGACGCTGCTTTTGAAAACCTCCCTCAGCAGGTCTCTAACCTGGCATGAACCGGAGTTTGTGAAGGCGAGGGGTGGGGGGGGGGGCACGCCTTTGTCTGAAAGCTTGCTCTTCCCTCCAGGATTGCAGGGGGCCTCTGCCGTTCACCGTGAACTGCCACGACTGTTTCCAGACTCTGCTCGGTTCAGTTGCTTTCTTTTCTTGGGTCAGTGGTGCTCCTTATTGTTGTAGCTGTATGGTAGGTCTGATCATCCTGTATATTAGACTTCCAGCTTTGTTGTTTGCAAGACTATTTGACTTTTCTAGGTTCTGTGCATTTCTGTGTCAATCTGAGCATCGGTTTGTCAGGTTAACATCTGTAGATTAATTTGGAGAGAGTTGCAGTCAGAACATCCTCGAGTCTTCAGTCTCTCTCCCCTCTCTTCCTCTCTCTCTCACCCTACCTCTGTGTCTAGGCCTTCTCAAAAATGTTTCATAGATTTCTGTGTAGTAATGTCAGATCTTTTTTGTTAGATTTGTATTTCAAAATTACTGGGTATTTTATATTTTTGGATGCTAATAAAAATGGCATTGCTTTTCATTTCATTTATTTTTTTAGCTTATCACTAATATATAGAAATATGACCAACCCTTGTATATTGACCTTGTATCCTGTGACTGATAACCTCACTCATCACTGTATTATTATCAGCTTCTCTGCTGTACTGTGGTCTCCTTCGGTTTTCCTAAGTCATGTCATCTGAGTGTCATGGCTGTTTTACTTTCTCCTTTCAAGTTCCAGGATGGGAATTGTTAAAACTTCCATTTACTTTCTTGCCTTGTTGTACTGGCTGGACCTCCAGTACAAGTGAGAATAAAAATGGTTACCGTCATCGTCTGGGTAGCGTTCTCTTGACTGTGGACGTGGAGGGAAGCCCAGCATTTCACCATTGAGTCTGGTGTGAGGGCAGGTTTCCTCGATGCGCTTTGTCACGTTTCTGGGCTGAGTTGCAGTTCTACCGTGACTGTGTGTGGAGTTTTGTCAGTTGCTTTTCTGAATCTGTTCATGCCCGTATGTTTTACCGTTTATTCCATTAATGTCCTGAATCGCACCTGATGGCTTTAAGGCGAGATTCCCGAGGGTCATTCGGGTGGAGCAGCCTCTGTCCTTGCTGCCTTGCTGAGCTTCTGCTCCCGCCCTGGGCCCTTCTAGGGGGTCTCTTCCATCTCATGCACAGCTTGTTGGGGTGGCCAGTCCCCGAGGAGTAGTTCCACTGCGTGGGCTGTGGGTGCCCTGTGTCTCTGGACGCCAGCGGGTGGGACTGGCAGGGCCCTCTGCCACTCCTGGAGTCCTGCGCAGAAAGGCCTGCGGGCAGCCTCAGCCAGGCCCCGTGATTGCTCCCCTGTGAGCTGAGCCTCTGCCTCCGTCCCTCCCGGCACCCTCTGCCCCACACACGGGGAGGCCATGCCCGGCACTTGCTGCCCCTCACAGCCCCCAGGAGACGCATCCTCCCTGCCTTCAGCCTCTGCTCAGAGAGGCCCATCAGGGACATGCCCCAGGCCTGCCTCCTCGCCTCTCGGGTGAGCTGGACGTTGGCCACAGGAGCCTCCTCGTCTTGGCTGCCAGATTCCAGCTCCAGCAGAGATTGGCCATTAGGGGGGCAATCCTGAATGTCCGTGTCCCTGCCGGAAATGCTCTGCTTCCCATCGCTGAGGCCCCCCCCGCCCTTATGGCATCAGGCTTCCCCTGCTGCCCCTCTGCGGGGCAGACGGGCAGGGTGACCGCAGGCCTCGGGCTCCTGGAGTTGCCCTGTCCCCAGCGGTGTGCTGGTTTGTTCCCTCTGCTTCCTGGGTCCCCAGAAACAGGATGCAAGTGACCTGCACTGGCAGCCTGACCTGGTGGGGGGCTAGTGTGGGACCAGGTGACCCCAACTGCTACAGGCCGAGGAGAGGAGGACGGGCCCCACGGGGCAGGCCCGGCTGGCGCGGTCTGCGTGCTGGGACTCTGGCTTCAGGGTCGTCCCTGTGGTGGAGCAGCTCACAGACTCTGCCCTCAGGAGCGCTCCCCAGGGCCCAGGGTAGTCCCCACGTGGGGAGCCGGGGAGTGCAGGGAGGCAGCAGTGTCCACGGCTCACATGCCCACACACAGTTGACTCTCGGCAGGGTGGCAGCCCGCGCTCACTCCCAGGGCAGGCAGCGCCCCCGGGAGCCGGGCGTGTGTTACAGGTGCTGTGGCCGGATCTGCCCCCGTCAGGACAGGGCGCCTCCTGTTGGCCCGGGTTGGTGACCCCTTCTGTGGGTGGGAAGATCTGCACTGCTCAAGACGGGTGTCAGCGTGTTTGCTCCGAGCAGCGGCAGCCTTAAGTGACCGAGGCCCAGCCTGCTGTGGCTCTCTGACCCGGGCCCTGAGGAGCAGCGGGGGGTCGTGAGCATGGCCCCCGTGTGTGCACGGGGCAGTCCCGGGGAGGAGCAAGTGGGTTAGCTCCCTGGAGACTCTTGAAGGCTGTGGCCTTATGTGGGGGCCTGAGCTGGGCTTCTGATCACATGAGCGTGTCAGTTCAGTTCCGAGGGCGTGTGATCGATGCCCACCCACCAAGTGGCCTGCTGGACGGACAGGGGGACTCGGGCTCCCTGTGCGAAGCGTGGATGTTTGCAGGGGGATCGAGAGATGAGGCAGTGCAGTGATACTTGGGAGTCAGTGCGCTGGGTGTCCAGGGGTGGATTGGGGGGGGGGTTCTGGTTGGCCTCAAGGGAAGGAGTGATGACAGCCAGTCCTGACGTAGCCGTGAAACCTGCCCTGCTGCTGGGAGCAGGGCAGCTGGGAGGCAAGCCGGCCCGGGGTCCAGGGCCTGAGCCAGGTGCCCACCACACGGGGGGGACAGCATGCCCCTGCCCCTGCACTCCAGGGTGGGCGTTTCCCAGGGCCAGAGGGTCCAGGAAGGCAGCACCTCGGAGAGTCCACCCAGCTAGCTGGTTGCGCGCAGGGGAAGAGGTGCCCTGCTGCAGGAGCGGAGCCTGGAGCCCGGCCTGCCTGGGGGGGCAGCATGCTCAGGAGTGGGGGTCCTTCGGTGCCACAGCCATCACCCGCCGGGGACCCACGGTTCTGAGCAGACCCCGCACGCCCTGCACCTTCCCTGTCCTCAGTGGCCAGCAGAGCAACCTCCATCCCGCACCCCCGAGGCCCCCTCCAGCGCCGGGGCCGCTGTTCCGAGTCCCCACACCCTGTGATCGTGCCCGTCATGGGGCCAGTGGGGCGGGGACGGTGCTGCCCAGAGCCCTTGTCTCTCTGGGGCCTCCGGACAGGCACAGGCTCGGGGTGTGACCAGGGCCCCGCCACCCGTCCAGCACGTCCTCTCCCCTCTGAGGGCCTCTCGGCTCACGTCAGGCAGGCGGGTGCTCGGGGAGCCTCCACAGGGGCTGGGCAGGGGGGTGGGCCCCTCGCGCAGTGGCCGGCTCTGCCTGGAACCTGTGTCCTCGGTCCACGGCCCGGTTCCATGCCAGGGCCCTGGCCCAGGCACGGGCTGTGTGAGCCGGTCTCTGAGCTCCGGCCGCTGCAGCCTGCGGAGCTGCGGGTGGCCCCATCCCGCCCCCCCCCCCCCCCCCCCCCCCCCCCGCCCCAGCCTGCCCGTCTGCCGCCCTGGGCAAGCGGGCGGGGTTGTTCTCTGCCATTCCTTTATGAGAGGTGTGCGGCTGAAGGCCGCGGGGCTTCCTCCGTGAGGCTCCGGGCTGCCCTTGTGCAGAGGCAGCTCTCGCCGCCGCTGCAGATGCCGTACGCCTGCCGAGAGGGATCAGGCCATCCTCCTGGGCAGCGGCCTTCTGGGTCGGCTTCTATGAGCTGGGTTTAAAGCACGAATCAGTCAGATCATATCAGGCTCCTGCTCAGAGCTCTGGGCTGGCTCGGATCAGCACATCTGGCCTCCCCCCACCTTCCTGCTCCCCGGGCCAAGTCCGCAGCCTGTTCCCAGGGAGGCTTCTGCCGCCCTGGTGTGGTCCTGGGGGCCGGGGAGAGTCCGTGACGGCGGCATCTCAGCTCTGTGCGTCCTTGCTGGGTGGCTCTGGGAGCTTGTATTGCTCTGTGCCTCGGTTTGCTTGTCTGCTAAATGGGTTTACTTGCTCCCTCCTCACCAGATGGTTGGATGAATTGAAGAAGCAGTTGACTTGCTGTCTGTTGACTTTTTATACAGGGCCAGTGCTTTTTGCTGCCTCAGCCCTGTCGCTGAAGAGTCGCCTCTGATCCCCGTTTCTGTTGTAACTGAAGTTGTACCTACACCCCATGTCTGGGTGCTGCTGAGAGGCAGTGAGGGTGCAGAGTGTGGGGCCGGCGGTTCAGATGCAGGGTCGCGCAGGGGAGCCAGCCTGCAGTTCCCGGGCTGGTTCTGCTCTTACTCTGCTGGGGCGGAGCCTGTGTGCCCTGCAGGTGCCCTCCTGGTTCACTTCTGTCAGTGTTTTCAGAGAGTTAGTCTCTGACTCGGAGAAGGCAAGGCACCCACTCCAGTCCTCTTGCCTGGAGAATCCCATGGACGGAGGAGCCTGGTAGGCTGCAGTCATGGGGCCACTAAGAGTCAGACACGACTGAGCGACTTCACTTTCGCTTTTACTTTCATGCACTGGAAAAGGAAGTGGCAACCCACTCCAGTGTTCTTGCCTGGAGAGTCCCAGGGACGGGGGAGCCTGGTGGGCTGGTGTCTATGGGGTCGCAGAGAGTCGGCCACGAATGAAGCGACTCAGCAGCAGCAGCAGCCTCTGACCGTGACTATGGGTCTGTCCATGATCTTTGGTCTGTCGGATCTGTTTTATGTATGTTTCTGTTATTAGGTGCACTGTTGTTGTTCAGCCACTCAGGCGTGTCCAACTCTTTGCAACCCCATGGACTGCAGCACGTCAGGCCCCCCTGTCCATCACCAACTCCTGGAGCTCACCCAAACTCATGTCCATCAAGTCAGTGACGCTGTCCAATCGTCTCATCTTCTGTCGTCCCCTTCTCCTCCTGCCTTCAGTCTTTCCCAGCGTCAGGGTCTTTTCCAAGGAGTCAGTTCTTCTGACTCCAAAGTATTAGCTTTTCAGCTTCGGCATCAGTCCTTCCAATGAATATTCAGGATTGATTTCCTTTAGGATTGACTGGTTTGATCTCCTTGCAGTCCAAGGGACTGTGAAGAGTCTTCACCATTCTTTGGTGCTTAGCCTTCTTTATGATCCAACTCTTACATCCATATATAACTACTGGAAAAACGGTTAGGTGTGTACACATTTACAATTGTTATCTCTTCTTGTGTAACTCTCTCTTTTATGACTGTGAACTTGCCTTCTTTGTATTATGTGTGGTAATGTCTTTTGTATTAAATTCTCCTTTATCTGATAGTGATACAGCTTCACCAGCCTCCTTATACTTAGTCTGCCCTCTGTATCCTTTTCCCATTTCTAAAAACCTTTTTGCATCATTTTTATGAATCACTTATAGCTGGAGCTCTGCCTTTGCGTGGGGGTGTGTCGTGAGCAGAATAATGGCCCACACAGATGTCTGCACCCTGACCCCCGGGCCTGTGATAATGTCCTTTCTCCTGGTGAACGGGGCTCTGCTGTGTGACTGACTTAAGAGTATGTGACGGGGAGAGGACCCTGTATTACCCTGGGGAGCCCAGTGTCCTCATCAGGAAGGAGGGAGACAGGAGAGGCAGAGGAGGCATGATGCTATCTCAGAGGTCCAGGCACTGTGAGGCCAGGAGCCAAGAAGCAGAGGCGACCGCTGGGTGCCGGGAAAGGTGAGGAGTCTTCTCCAGAGCTGCCAGGAGGAAGCAGCCCTGCGGACACCACAGTTTTAGCTGAATGAGACTCCCGAACCTTCTGCCCTCCAGAACTATATGAGAATCAATCTGTATTGTTTTAAGCCACTGAGGTTTTGGTAAATTCTTGAAATAGCAATAGGAAGCTCACGGGATAAGTCTGTTTGGTGTGATCCTTGGTGTGCGCGCCTTTAAACCCATCATTTGGTACTTGCTTGATTTGTTTCATCTGCCCTTTGTTCCTCTGTTGCTACTTCCTTGTAGATTTTTTCGAGGGAGAGGGTGGAGATGAATCAGTATATTTCAGAATTTTGTTTTATCTTCTCTACTGATTTTTTATTTGTGCCTTTTTTGGTTACATTTTTAGTAGTTATTCTCAAAATTACTTTTTAAAAAAAGACTGTGACAATCTATGCTCAAAAAATGTTCAGTTACTTCAGGAATTATTTAAGAACTTCACAGAAGCGCCCTGCCTGGGATTTTTCTAAGCTTCTCAATCTATTTGTGGCCGTTAATTGATTTTGGAAAATTCTTGGCCTTTATCTCTTCATCTTTTTGCCTGTCTTTCTCTTCTCCTACTGGGACCTCGATAAACGTGTGCTCTGTCGTTTGGTACTGCCCTGCAGGTCTTGGAGGCCCTGTTTCATTCTGTTTTTCATGCTTTGTCTGTTTGTGTTCAATCTGAATAATTTCTAATGACTCATTTCCGTGTTCATGGGTTCTTTGCTCTGTCCACAGTCTGCTAATGAACCACGATCTCCCGCATTTCCCTTTTGTTCTGTTCTGTAGTTTGGGTGGTGTCCGTGATGGTAGAGGAGGGGCCTCTGAAGACCCTCTCTTCCATAAAAGCAATGAAGATGCTCAGAGCCTATTTTTTTTTCAGAACTGAAAATTGACCAAAGGCTTGTAGCCATCCAGAAGGTCAGGAAAAAATGGCGAATCTCAGTAAGGACAGCGAGGCTTACGGCATTTCAAAATGTCCTGTTCCCATCCTCCTCTCCCCAGCTAAGCAGTGACCTTGAAAACCAGCACACATGTTCACGGTGAAGCCCAGCAGCCTGGGCAGAAGAGGACGGGGTGGGTGTGTTAGTCCCTCCATCGTGTCCGAGTCTGTGTGACCCCCCCGGACTGTAACCCGCTGGACTCCTCTGTCCGTGGAATTCTCCAGGCAGGAATACTGGAGTGGGTAGCCGTCCCCTCCTCTGGGGGCCCTGTCTGACCCAGGGGTTGAACCCAGGTCTCCTGTGCTGCAGGCAGATTCTCTACCATCGGAGCCACTGCTGCTGCTGCGAAGGCACTTCAGTCGTGTCCGACTCTGTGCGACCCGGTCCCTGGGATTGTCCAGGCAGGAACACTGGAGTGGGCTGCCGTTTCCTTCTCCAATCTGAGCCACTAGGGAAGCCCAAAACAGACCGGGAAGGGACGGGAGTCCTTCAAAGCCCCATCCCCAGAGGTCAGCATCCTTTTTCCTGCTTGGGGGTTTCCTGGAGGACCCCACTCACAAGACTAGCCTTATTGGCTGTTACTCAGGTTGCCCAGTGGAAGCAGCCTTTCCCCTGGGGGCGTTTGCTGTGAACCATCAGAGCCCGTTGTTGAACATTGTGGCTGCCTGACAGGTGGGGGACAGTTTGGTGCAAACAGTGGGGTAACCCAAATGCTTGGGAAGAAAAGCTAGAGAAAGGAGGGATGTAGGAGGCTCTGAAAAGTTGCTGATGTTTTCCTGAGAAGCTGGAGGCCTCCCACGCTGGGTCAGGCAGCCCTCAGGGAGACCTCAGGGCTTGCACACTCAGACACGCCACGCCAGACGGTCAGAGGCTGTGGTCAGAGACAGGGTCTTGGGCCAGCAGGGGCTATTGGCCTCGGCGAGGGGGGGGTGCCCGCCTCCCCATGGGACGTCTCCACCGCTTCCCCTTTGGTGCCCACCCTTTCCTGTTGGATTCTCCGGTGTGTTAATCATGGTTATTTTAAAGTCCCTCTGCGTTAACTTCAGCATCCGGACCATTGTCGCAGCTGGCTTTGTTGAGTGTTTCCTCTTGTGGTACATCTTTATTGTTTTGTGTGTTTAAATTTTTGATTGAATGCCGAACCTTTTGCGTAAACAAATCAAAACAGTGGGCCCCACACTATGTATTTATCTCAGTGAAGGGTTTTCTTTTGTTCTGTGAGATCTTCGGTGTGGGGGGCTGGGTCTCTGATAAGTGGTATATAGTAGTGTTTCCTTTTTCTTTTCTTTTATCCAAAGTGGGATTTTTTTCTTTAAGGGTAAGATTATTTGGTTTGCGTTTTATATTAATTGTTGACAGATAACAAGTCACACGTTGAGTGGTTTTAAGCAGTGACCACATGTGATGGCACAGTGACCATGTGTGACTGTGCAGTGACCACGTGTGACCGCGCAGTGACCACGTGTGATGGTGCATTGACCACGTGTGGCCACGCAGTGACCATGTGTGACCGTGCAGTGACCACGTGTGACCGCGCAGTGACCACGTGTGGCGGTGCAGTGACCACATGTGACGGTGTAGTGACCACGTGTGACGGCAGAGTGACCACGTGTGACGGCGCAGTGACCACGTGTGACGGCGCAGTGACCACGTGTGACCATGCAGTGACCACGTGTGACGGTGCAGTGACCATGTGTGACTGTGCAGTGACCGCGCAGTGACCGCGTGTGGCGGCGCAATGACCACGTGTGACAGTGCAGTGACCACGTGTGACGGTGCAGTGACCACGTGTGACGGCAGAGTGACCACGTGTGGTGGCACAGTGACCACGTGTGACGGCGCAGTGACCACGTGTGACTGTGCAGTGACCACGTGTGACGGCGCGGTGACCACGGGTGACCGTGCAGTGGCCGTGGGGCTGCACTGGTCATGGCTCAGCCCCTGCCCTGGCCTCTTGCAGCCACAGTCTTGTTCGAAGCCCGCCAGGCTGTTGGGCCGAGGCTCCTCAGCTCCGTGCTGTGGGATTGTCCCCAGAAGGCAGCTTGTGACCCCAGGTGGGTGGGCTCCATGTCTGTGGGCGAGTGGGGGGCGCTGGACCAGGACCACGGCTGCAGCCCCCCCTGGAGCCTGCTGCTTCTTGCCCAGCCACTGCTACGTGTCAGGGTTTGGGGGTCACTCCGGGGCCGAGCGCAGGGCCCGGGTCCCTGGGGACCCTCTTGCCACCTTGTGTGGGCTCTTCTCTTCTTCCCTCTCCTCCCCTCCTCTCCTCCAGCCCCCACGCCTGCCCCCCATCTGCTCAGACCCCCTGCCCCCTCCTCCTCTGCTGCTGCCCCCCCAGCGCCCCCATCCTGAGCAGACACGAGGCCCTGGGCTCAGCTCTGTGCTCTGCCTCGTCTCCCAGCCCCTCCATCACTGTGTCCTGGGGAGCTCGTCTCTGCGCTGAGCCCCGTTTCCTCATTTCCTCTACTGCCCTCAGCTTGGGGCTTGTCTTAGACATTTGGCTCCTTGTTTTGAAGGAATTTTAATTTATGATATTTGCCTGTGTGGGGGCTTGCCTGTTTCATTAATTATTATTTTTTAATGAGAAGTTCATTTATCTTTTTAAACACCTTAAACTTATATGTTTAAATTCCTTTATCAACTGGAAATTTGAACACTGGGTGAATATTTGATAATGTTAAGTAATTCTTTTTTTTTTTTGGTATGCAATGCTGCTGGTTCTGTTTAGGAAAACAGAAGTCCTTATTTGTTAAGAGAAATACTGAAGCGTGTGAACGTGGGGTGATCTGTTGTAGGGACCTGGGGGACAGAGGGTGAACACCAGAGACAAAGCAGGATTTCTCCTCATTTATCATCTGATGTTTAGTGATGACTGGTTTTTCAAAAGTTATACATTTATATTATTCAGTATATTTTAATATTATTGTATTATCTGGGTTTATTTAGTATTATTTTAATACAGTGACACATTTTTACATGATAAAAAGTTTTTAGAAGTCCCGTATCAGTGTCCCGTCATATGAATCTGCAGTGACTGCTGGTTTGCTGACAGCCTTTCTGAGCTTACACTTCCTCATGTGTTTCGAGTTTGGTTTGCAGGCTTGTTTTGAGTTGAAAGTTTGACTGTGGCCTTTCTTTGTTTCTGTTTTCTTGTCTCGTTGCTGAGCATGTTCATGGTGGCCTGCACCCGCCCCAGTACAGCCCGTCCCACGCTGCCCAGGTATGGCCTGGGGTTCACGGGCCTGGAGCCTGGGCGTCTGGGCTGAAGGCCAGTCCGAGCAGACTGAGAACCACGGCCTGACGTGGGATCCTCAGGATTTTCACTGCGGCTTCTTGTTCTGGGGGAGCCCTTGGCTAGGGGGTGAAGCTGGCCCCCTGCCCAGCCCTGCCCAGGCCTGTGGCTTCAGCCTCACCAGCCTGTGTGCCCGTCTGCTCTGTTGGGCATTTGTATCTTGTCTGTGAGCACAGCCTGGCCCCCGTGGTTGTCTCCTCCGCGTGTTTGGAGCAGAGCAGGTGCATGAGTGTGCTCACCTGCTCCCTTGACTGCATCATGCATCATCCCTGCCCTTCCCTCCCCCTTGAGGGACCGTGACCTGTGAGCAGGCCTGCACAGTGGTGACGCTTTACTTCTATGTTGGGCAGAGCGTGCTTTATTCAGTGCTTTTCCCCAGAAGACAGTTGGGAAGCGTCCTTAGGGAGATGGCCACTACCCTGTGAGCCCCTGGCCACTGCAATCGCCTGTTTTCTGTCCGCTGGAATCTGAGCCTCATGAGGCCAGCACCTCCACCGCGCCTGCCTGGGGCCCCGCCCTCCCCGGACCCCGCCCCTCACTGGGGCCCCACCCCTTCCCTGGGCCCCGCCCCCAACCCCGCCCCCCTGCTGCTTCTCAGGCCTGCGTGTCACATTGCCGCTCTGCTCACATTCCGCTCTGACCTGGGGGCCTCCGTGAGCTTGCTGTGGACTCTGTCGTCTGTCCTCCAACCCTGGTCCCTGTGTGGCCGCTGGTCTGGGTGCCGTCGCTGCTCTTTCTGCAGCCCCTGTGCCAGGCCTAGCCTCGGGGTTCTCAGGCGGAGGCCGGCTGGAGTCCCTGACCTGGGAGGGCCCAAGGGCTCCGGGGACACGGCCTCCCCGCGAGGAGCAGGACGCAAGTGCCTGCCCCGCCCGACGCGGCATCCCTGTGCCGAGGCCTGCCCGGGGTCGGGGGATGTGAGAGTCTCCCGCTGGGTGAGGGTCGGGAGGGGCTGGCCGGGTAGCTAGGCCTCAGCCTACCGTGACCCCGGGAGGCCCTCGGCCTTGTGCTCCGGCCATTCTCTTTGCTCCGTCAGGAGGCTGAGGGCAGCTGCACACCAGACCTAGGACACTGGGTTCCCACACTGCTCCCTTCAGATCCCTGGCCCCAGACACAGATGCTCAGCAGGAGGAAGACATCGGGCGTGATTTGGTGGCACGTGTGTGTGGGGCTTCCATGCTGTGAGCCGTGCAGCGCCCATCCAGGCCCCATCTGCCCAGACTCGATCCCTGCTCCCCCGGCCTCCTGCCCCCTGCGGCTCTTAGCTTCAGGGCTGCACTGAAGCCCCTCTGTCTGTGCGTCATCTTGGGGTCTGGTCCCCCTCCTGCACCCGGCTGGTGCTGGGAACACACTTGCACGTGTCGGTGCCGCAGGGCCCTCCCTGGGTGGCAGGTGGCGGCCTGGTACCGCGTGGGCTTCGGCTCCTAAGTCGCCAACAGCTGACTGGATTCTGCTCTCCCCGCAGGCCAGGGAGCTGGAGAGCCAGGAGGCAGAGCTGAGACGCCGCGACGCCTTCTGCAAGGAGCAGCTGGGGCGCCTGGAGAGGCAGGTGGGTCCTGGGGGTCCAGGGAACTCGCCCCTGCGGTCTGCTCCAGGTGGAGGCCTCGCTTGAAGTAGTCTCATGTGGTTGCTGATGCTCGGGGGGCAGCGATCAGCAGCCCATCCTGCTTTTCTGAAGGTGGGCCTCTGAAGTGAACGAGATGCGGAGACACCACCCCTGCCCCCTCCAGGCCCACAGCGACGCTTGGAAAGCCGGTTGTAACTTGCTCACAGTTTGGGGGGGCTTGCTTTGTTGATTGTGATGGCATTTTCAGATGAACGCCTGAGAACGTGGTGGGGGATGGTTGGAAGGTGAGCGTGTGGCTCTCCCTGCGCCCGAGCCCAGGGCCAAGCCCCAGTGCCCACCGTCCCCTGGAGGCTCTGTCTCTGTTTGGAGCTTTGAGGCTGGCGGTGTCTCGTGGGCTTGACTGCAGCCTGTTCTGTGGAGCCTGGCTGTGGGGCAGGAGAGCCCGCTGCCTGCTCCGTGGCTGCCCTCCGGTGCCCTTGGTGTCTGGGGGATGCCAGCGTGTGAGGGGTGCCAGCAGCGGGCCACCCTCCTCTTCTGCATGCTCAGCACCCCGTCCGCCTGCCCCACGTCTTTGGTCACGTCCAGACTTCCTGCTTGTGCTAAGAGGCCCTTCTAAGAGGGGTCTGCGTGCCCGGTCATGGGCAGTTACTGAAAGCGTCCAGGAGCCCTGTGGAGATGCTTAGACACCAGCCCTTCACACGACAGGAGCTGGGGCTCTGGGGGGAGGCAGAGGGGCTGGGGCAGGCCGGGCGGGCCTTCTCCGGGGACAGCTCTGTTCCTGTAATGGGTGCTGTTGCTGTTGTATTTCTGTATAAATGCGGCCTTATTTGTTGAAGGCTCAGACCTTGACATTCTCAGCTTCTGTGCACAGAGCTTCAGGGACTGGCTGTGTCAAGCTCCTCTTTTTTCCTTACGTCTCCTCTTAAGCTTAGACGCTGATGGTGGAAACCTGTTTAGGGGCATTGGAACCACAGCTGGTCATCCTGGACTCCCAGTAGCTGGGAGCTGGTGGGCGGGGGTTGGTGGGACGGTCAGGCTCTTGCCCTGAGGACACCATCTGACCCACTGCACACTTGGCATCACTGGGCAGGAGAAGCCAGGGAGCCGCGGAACGCGGCCCTGTGTTTTGGGGAGCGGACTACATGACCCCTGTGTCCTCGCTGGTTACTCTGTGGGATGGCTCGGCCTGTGTGGTATGTGGTGGCGAGTGTGGGAGGTGTGGGAGGCCCCCGCAGGAGCCCCGTGTGAAGGGCCCGCATCCCGCATGGATGGTCTCCTGTGAGCATGCCCTTGTGGGAAAGGCCCAGGTCTCCCAGCTCGATCCTCTCCCAGCCTCTGGGTCCCCGCGCCCCATCCAGCCCCGCGTTTCCTGATGGCCGAACTGGCTCCTCCTCTGCACTGTGCATCCTCGTCTGTCACCTGCACGATGGGCGTCACCCTGATGGTCTCCTGGCCCGGTGGCCACGCCCCGCCCCCGTGCACGGTTCTCACGGCCTTGTCTGCCCTGCGCCTCCTCGCCCCGCCATGGACTTTGCCTGCTTGGGCCTGGTGTGCCCGTCCCTCTCCCCTCTTCTGGCCCAGCTCAGTCCCCCGTCCCCTGCCCTGGCCCTGCCCCGATGTGGTCGTTTTGCCCCGCTGAGCGCCAGGTCAAGACACCATTCTTACAGGACGCAGAGCAGAGAGGTGGTGGGAAGGGCCCTCTGTAGACGGCAGGCCCTATGCAGGTCCCTGCAGAGGGCAGGCCGTCCCACCTCCATCAGCAGCAGCTCAGGCCCACCTCCAGACGGTGGACATGGGGCCGGGCAGGCTCTGCTCCCATGGCGGGCAGCCAGCCGGTGCTCTCCGGGGCTCACGTGGGGCTGTGTGTTCTGCAGAGACACCGGTGCTCCTGGGGGCATCTTACCTGGAGCCGTTCTGAGTAAATCCGAGTGTCTGCAGGGGTCTCAGAGGCCTCAGAGTTACAGGGTCCTGGCTTTTCAGCTCAAGCAGAGGGAGATTGGCTTATTTACCCGAGTGAGAGTCTCAAGAAAGCACATTTTACGTGAGGTGCTTTGGGATGTACGGAATTCTGGCCTGTACCACCTCTGGGAGGACTGTCCCTGTGGACCCTGTGGGCCTGGCTTCCTGCTATTCTCCCAGGAGGAACAGAGACCGTCCCACCTCCTGTTCAGAGGGTCACACCTGGCAAATGTTGAGCACGTGCTGTTGGCCTCTGATGAGAACGCCAGGTGCCCGTCAGGTAAACACAATGTGGCAAGCACCTGATGCTCGGGGCTGGTGGGGCTAGTGAGCTGGACTGTCGGGACCGCGGTCCGTGCAAGGCGGCAGGTCTTCCCCCGGACCCTGGAATAGCACTTCGGAGGTCTTCCGTTCTATCAGTGGTGCCCTGAGCACGCCCCCCACCCCACCCCATGGTGAGCACGTGAACTTGAGCACATGGGTAGCGCTGTCCAGGGTGTTCCTGCCCTCTCCTGTGACCACCCTCCAGGGAGGGGCCTCCTAGGAAACACACCGGCTTCACAGAGATGGTCTCACAGCAGACTCCAGTCGAGGCAATGCCCTGTTTCTTGTGGATGACTCTCAGATGTGTTAACCACGGAAGGAAGAATGAGAACCGTGAGGACAGTAAGAAAAAACCTGCCTCAGTAGAATTCAAAGAGGGAAAGCAGGCAAGTGACTCAGCAGACAGAGGAGTTGAGCAGAAAGCAGAGGGTGGGTTTAAATGGAATCCCAGAGGCATCTGAGGGGTTTTGAAAGGGAAACAGGCAGATTACGAAGATTTTAAGTTGCTGGGCTGTGCATGATTAACTGCTGGCTGAGATTCTGAGGCCAAAATCTTGGGTCTGTTGAAATGAGAAAAACGACAGTGGTGTTCGAAACTCCTTAGTTTTCAAAAAGAAACTCAAGAAGGATAAATCAGAAACTAAGATTTTTCCCTACAAGCAAGGAGTGGGAATGGGCTCGGAAGACAAGGAGGGTGAGGGACGTCTCTGAGCATATTTTTTATAAGTAGTTTGACATTTGAACCATGTTGCTATTTTGCTTATTGAAAAAATTAAATCAACAGAGATGGGATTAAAAATTAATAGAAGCAGAAATAAATGAACCCAGCTGTCTGTCAGGCAGATTGCAGCCTGCAGAGAGGGAGTACCCGGGGGGGGGGGGGCATGGCCAGGTTCCCCTTCCCTGCTTCCCACCGGGGGCAGCTGGGAGCCCTGGATACGCTGCAAGCCCCTGAGGGTTGAGAGGAGGAGCAGCAGGAGGGCGGCCCGTGCGCTCACACGCCATCCCAGGGACGGCCTCTCAGGCCCATGCTCGTGGCAGACGCCTGCCCAGGCAGGCTCCTGCTCCTCCAGGTTAAGAGGGAGCCCCCAGCAACACTGGAGGTTAGGGGGTGGCCCCAAGAAGTGTTCTTCATCCCTGGAGGCCAGAGACTCATTTCTTCCTGTGAGGACCCCACGTGGCTCAGCAGCACACCGGGGGTCCTGCCCCAGCAGGACTGTGGGGCAGCCAGGGGCACTGGTCCGGGAGGAGCGCTTCGCCCTGCAGACCAGAGAGAGGGTCCTTGCTCCCACCTGGACCATCCGTGAGCCGCTGGCCAGCAGGGCCCCTGGTGCCTGTAGGCCAGAGATGCCTTCCCACCTGGAACACTGCAGGGCCAGGCACTGCCAGAGGACCCCCGGTGAGTGGCTGCTGGGGAGCGCTTTCTGCCCCAGGCTCTCAGGGGAACCAGGCGGGCGCAGACATGCCGTCAAGGCTCTGTTCCCAGATGCCGAGCAGATTCCAAAGGAAACCCGAGGGAAGCTGCACCTCCCCTCATAGTTGTGAGATGTCTGAAAACTGGAGACAGGACTTGAAAGCAGTCAGGGAAGATTGGTGTTCCTGACACTGATGTGATGAGTGGCGGAACCCCGTCTAATATCACTGAAGCCGGAAGGAAGTGAGTGTTCTGTTACCAAGTCCTGAAAGAAAACTCTCAACTGTGAATTGAGAAACTGAGAATTGAAAACTCTCAACTGCTACACCCACCAAAGCTATCCTTCAGCAGTGAGGAGGAGATGACATTCTCAGGCCACAGAGAGCTGGAAGAAGCTGTGGCTGCCCAGTATACCTGTGAAGAGTGGCAAAGTAAGTTCTTAAAGCAGAGAAAATGATAAAAGAAATAATTTGGGAATATGAACAAGAAAGAAATAATAGAACAAGTTAAAAATGCAGATAAATAGAAGATTATCTTTTGTCACAGTAATTTTTAAAATCATATTTGATTGTTAAAAAAGGTAACAAGTTATGATGTGAGACAAATGCGTGTACAGAAATGCACACACACACACGCACACACACGCGCACAGACGCATGCACACACACACGCACAGACACAGACGCACACAGACACGCACACGCACACGTGCACACAGACATGCACACACGCGCACAGACACGCACACACATGCGCACACAGACACGCACGCACACACACATATGCGCACACACGCACACACATGCGCGCACACGCACAGACACACACACATGCACACACAGACATGCACGCACACGCGCACACACACATACGCGCGCACACACACATACGCGCGCACACACACGCACGCAGAGACACGCACACACGCACACACACGTGTACAGACGCGCACACACGCACGTGCACACGAACACACATGCACACAGACGCGCACACACACACGCGCGCACACACATGCACAGACATGCACACACATACAGACACACGCACACAGACACACTCACACACACACACCCACATGCACACACGCACACACACATGCACGCGCGCACACGCACACATGTGCACACGCGCGCACACGCACACACGCACACACAGAGACGCGCACACACACGCACACAGACACACACATGCACACACACACAGACACGCACACACATGCACACGCATGCACGCACATGCACAGTCTGCATCTACCCAAGCAGACTGTAGACAGTGTAGAAGGCAAGGGAATGTAAGGGAAGCGGGGGGTGCAGACCTTACTTTGGGTGGTTGAGCGTCAGTAGCAGCAGGTTGTACGTTACGTGTGTTGTGATGTTACGCAGCGCAGCCGCTGAGAAAGTCAGATGAAGCAGTCACTCAGACACACTATTAATAAGTCAGATGTTTAACCCACGGGAAGAGAGAAGAGAGAAACCGGAGGAACAGAGAGAACAAACAAAATATATAATGAAATGGTAGACTTAAGCTCTGGCTGTCAGTAATCATCCTAAAGGTAAATGATCTAAATAAAGCAGTGAACCCTGGAGGCTGACAGGGAAGATCTCTGTCTCTCTCTCTGTCTCTCTCACACACACACACACGCATGCACAGAGCTGCACTGTCTATAAGAAACTCAAATACAGTGCCAGGTGAAAAGTAAGGGTGAGAAAAGATGCATCATGTAAACATTGATCCGAAAAACTATAGGAGCAGTCATTAATATCAGATAGAGTGCTTCAGAGCAAAGAAAGTCACGAGGCACAAGGGAGGGTGTGACCCGATGAAAGGATCAGTCCACCAGGAGGGCACTGCGATCCTTGCTGTGTCTGCACCGAAGAAGAGCGGCTTCACCTCCGTGGGGCAGAAATCAATGGGGCAGAAGCAGTCTCAGAATAGAGTCTGAGTCCTACACCCTCTTCTCAGCAATAGAGAGAAAATCAGCAAGGATATAAAGGGTCCAAATGACATATAATTCAACAACAGCAAAATTTATATATTTTCAAGCACCTGTGAGACCAAGATAGTCTGTGTCATGGGCCATAATACTAACCATAACAAATTTGAAAGACTCGAAACCAGCATATCAAAATATATGGGCTACAACTTAATGGGAGTTTATGGGAGTTTAATGGGAGATGTATAGCAGTAAACCCATAAATTAAAGAAGTTTCAAAATCTCAAAAAATTAGGAAAAGAACAACAAAATAAACCCCAAGCAAGTAGAAGGAAGGAAATAAAAGATAGCAAAAAATATAATCATGACAGGAAAACGCCAGAGAGAATTAATGGAACAGACACTGGTTCTTGGGGGAAATTGGTGAAATTGACAGCCTCCAGCAGGAGTGACAAAGGCGTGGAGAAGAGACAAGCCCCTTCAGCAGTGAAGCGGGCTGCGTCCCCACGGACGCCATGGCCCCTCGAAGGGAAGGAGAAACATGACCTCGTGCTTGTAGAGTCTGTGATGGAGAAGACATGGGCCAGTTCTCGGAAAACCACAAACTGCTAAAACTCAGCCCAGATGAGGTCGATACACAGAATAGTCCTGTGATCTCTGAAGAAATGGACTTCATGACTAGAAGCCTCCAGGAGAAGACTTCTCCAGGCCACATGGTTTCTCTGGAGAGCTCTACAAAGAAGAATTAAGACCAATTTTACACAATCTCTTCTAGAAAACAGATGCTTAGGGGAAACCTCCCAGTTCATTTCATGAGGCCATATTTGTCAGACAAGCGAAAACTATAGAGCAATGTCTCTCATGAAATTAGACACAAAAATTCTCAACCAAAGTTTACTAACCAAATTCAGCAATGTATGAAAACAGTTATACACCATGTGTTTATACATCACAGTATACAAAGTGGGGTTTATTCTGGGTGTGCACTGGGTCAGTGTCTGAAAATCAATGAAATCTGTCATACCTAACAATTTAAGGGAAAAATCATAGGATCATATTAATTGATCCAGAGAAGTATTTGACAAAAATCAGCTCTATTCATGATAAAAACCTGTAGAAAATCAGGAGTAGAAGAGAACTGCCTTAACTCATTAAAGGACATGAGACAAGAGACAGAGAAAGTCCCCAAACCCTTAGCTGACACCAGAGACAAAGGTGAGACTCTGGAAGTCCATTCCCGTGTGGGCAAAGGGGGGCTGTAAGCAGGCAGGCCCCAGCCTCTGAGCGAGACCGGAAGAGAAAATGGAGGCTATAGGTCAGGAGGGAAGGAATGAAATGGTCCCTGCTTCCTCGTGAGCTGACCGCCTTCGTGGATGGCCAGAGGGGCCCAACAGAAGAAAAGAAACCTGAAATGGATGAAGGCACTAGCAGGTCACCAGACACAAGATCCAGACACAAGAATCCACTGCATTACAGACCGCTGTGTGCTAGCAGCATCTGGATCCGGAGATTAAAGCCAGCAAAAGCAAGATCTGTGAGCAGACCTCATCAAAATCAAAATCAAAACTTTGGTTCTGTGGAAGACCCTGTGAGGAGGATGAAAAGAGGAGCTACAGACAGGGAAAACATTTGCAGAGCACACGCCCAACAAAGGACTGTGACCTAGAATATAGAAGGTACTCTGACAGCACTCCCCAAAATTAAATATGTAAAACCCAACAATCCAATTAGAAAAACCCACCTCGGGGCTATACAGATGGCAGATGGGCACATGAAGAGTTTCCCCGCCGTCGGCTGTTGGATATGCAGGTCAGACGTGCAGTTAGAGGGCGCTGCGCACCTCTCGGGGCAGTGGGCACCTTTCCTTCTGACACGCCGAGGGGTATGCAGAACCCGGCGAGGCCACGCACGTCCACACGGCACACACGAGCTGGCGCAGGAGCGGTCCCCTGAGCCAGGGCGGACGCCTCTTTGCCCGCCACAGCAGGCGATGGCAGACAAGGGCTATAACGTGGTGGGTCTTGAAAAGATCTAAGCCCAAACTGATGCAAAAACCTCCAGAAACAGAAGGAGGGACAGGAAAACTGTCTTTACAAAAGGACAACTGATCAATGTGTAAGGAATGGTGGACTGTCACCTGTTCACCGCTGCTGTAATGAGAATTAATTCAGGCAAAAGCCATGTGGAGTGTTGGGAGGGAGTCTTCCAGCACCCCTCCGCAGCTCACATGCTTCTTGTCGAGGGCTGTGGCCGAGGTTCTTCCCCTAAATGGAGAGGTCTCCAGCGGCTGTCAATCAGGGTCACGGGCTCTGTGAGTCGGGGGTTCACGAGGAACAGTTCCCCTCTGCTTCCTGAGGTCAGGAGTTTCCTGTGGGTGTGAAGGGTCCTGGCTGCAGTAGCTGTTCACTGTTTATCTAGAATATCAGAGCTCCTCTGCTCTCGGGGAATGTGGTTGAAGCGTTGGGAGGTGAAGTGCCGTCGTGACTAAACCAACTCTAGTGGGTTCAGGTGGAGAGAGCAGGTGAGTGGGTGGACAGTCAGGCTCCCTGAGCCCTGCCGTCCTCTACCCCTCCTTAGGCAGACAGCCCCCAGCCCCTGTGGGCAGCTGCCACATGCTGCTTAGGCTGGAAATGGTTTTTTTGGGTCTATCTTGTTTCTTATGTGCTTACTCACTCTCTTGTTGGGCTTTAAAGTTGCTCAGAGCCCCTTGTGGACCCATGTGCCGCCTGCCAGGCCCTCAAGCACAGCCCAGCAACATGGACCCCTTGCCTGTCCCACTTAAGAGCTCCTGCTAGTTTGCTGTCTCCGCATCTGTTGGGCTTTCTTTTTGGATATGAAAATAGGACGGTTTAAAAAGTACCCTTCAGCAGCATGCACACATTAGGCTTCCATGAGAACCTGTCGGCTTTCCGGGGTGCTGTGACGTTTCCTGTTGGTGTTTGCAGGCCCTGAGAGCGATTGCGCACCAGGCCTCACGTGTGTCCCATGCCCACGCTGCGGAGCTCCCGTCTCAGCTCGTCGAGGTGTCCCTTGTGTGGAAGGAGCTAGACCCTCACTTGTCTATTGCTCTGTGTGTCGAGCTCTTCCACGGAGGAGGCTCCGGGCAGACCGCCTGTCGCATCTGGCTCCAGCCTCAGCGGACTCTGCAGAGCCAACAAGGCGAGGTGTGTGACAGCACTCGGGGCTGGCACACAGCAGGTGCTCCTCACAGCTCCGTTCCCTCCTGTGGATGAAGTCAGAGCGGAAAGAAGGAACCCCCTTTCCAGAGTCTCCCACAATCTTTAGTAAACACTTAGCTAGAGCCTTTATGGTGCTTGAATTGAGTTAGTCATTTTTGCAGTAATACAGGAATTCTCTTTAACTTAGGTAATAATTTATGCTTCATGTACATTGAGCCAACAAAGTTCCATATAGTCAAAGCTATGGTTTTTCCAGTAGTCATATATGGATGTGAGAGTTGGACCATAAAGAAGCCTGAACATTCAGAAAACTAAGATCATGGCATCCAGTCCTATCACTTCATAGCAAATACATGGGGAAACAATGGAAACAGTGACAGAATTTCCTTGGGCTCCAAAATCACTGCAGATGGTGACTGCAGTCATGAAATTAAAAGATGCTTGCTGCTTGAAAGAAAGACTATGACCAACCTAGACAGCATATTAAAAAGCAGAGACATTATTTTGCCAACAAAGGTCCATCTAGTCAAAGGTATGGTTTTGCCAGTAGTCATGTGTGGATGTAACAGTTGGACCATAAAGAAGGCTGAGTGCCAAAGAATTGATGCTTTTGAACTGTGATGTTGGAGAAGACTCCTGAGAGTTCCTTGGACTGCAAGATCAAAGCAGTCAATCCTAAAGGAAATCAGTCTTGAATATTCATTGGAAGGACTGAGGCTAAAGCTCCAATTCTTTGGCCACCTGATGAGAAGAAGCAACTCATTAGAAAAGACCCTGATGCTGGGACAGATTGAAGGCGGGAGGAGAAAGGGATGACAGAGGATGGGATGGTTGGATGGCATCTCTGACTCAGTGGACATGGTTTGAGCAAGCTTAACTCAAACCGGGAGATGGTGAAGGATAGGGGAGCCTGGTGTGCTGCAGTCCATGGGGCCGCAAAGAGTCGGACACGCCTGAGCCACAGAACAGCAGCAGCAGCACTGAGCTGTGTCATCCGCAGAGCCTGCTGTCTGGCAGCATGGTGAAGTTGTCCTGAGATCAGAAGTTGGCGTCAGAGGAGGTGGCAGCATGAGAAGACTCACCTGTTCAGGAGGAGCAGGGGTAGGCCTGTCTGCACGGCCGACTGTGGGAGAGCATGTGTTTCCAGCCGCCTTGGAGGTGACAGGGCCCGTGAGATGGTCTGCCCTCCTTCTTCCTCTGATTTTCTTTTAAAAACTCTCAAACCGCAAGTATCAAGCTGCTGGGAAATGGAGTGCCCCTCTGTAACATGCAGTTTTGGAATAAAGCCAGGCTTTTCAGAGGGTGGAGTTCTTTCTGGAGCAGCAGCCATGGCTGATGGCGCAGCGTCATCAGCAGCAAAGTGGGCTTAGCCTCCCCTGGCTTCGAGCAGTGGTTCTCACTTGGGTACACAGGGGACCCCCCCGGGAACTTCTTTAAACACCAATGCCTGGGCCTACCCCAGACCACCCCCCACCAGCCTGCAGGCTGGGCTCCGACAGCCCTGTGGCTCCAGGGCTGAGGCCTGCAGGTGTGAGGCCACAGGACGGGGAAACACGGAGGGCGGGACCCCACCGAGGGCCCCAGGAGTTTAGAAAACGGCTGTGCCGCCTGTGGGGCCCTGGTTCTGTACCCCTGTGCTCCCAGGTGTGTGTGCCAGGTGTCCCAGGCACTCAGGTCTGTGGGAGCTCGCTGACCAGCAGGGCCGGGGCCAGTCCGCCCGTCAGAGAGGCTGGGAGCGCTGCTGCCTCAGGCCCCTGGCCCGGCTCCAGCGGGCCCACGCCCCGACTGACCACACAGGGACGGTTTCAGCCCTGGGGCCAGGTTCTGGAAGCAGGCGTCTGTGGTCACTGCAGCAGGAGCATCCTCTAGACCCGGGGCCCCGTCTCAATGCCAGCACCCCGGCGTGGGGAGCCTGGTCAGCACCCCTGTGGCCTGAGTCCCTGCCCCGTGTGGCTCCCGGTCCTCCAGCTGCCCATGGGGAGCGACCCTGGGACCTGCGGCCCTTTGCTCAGGGTTGGGTCACCGCTAAGTCACAGAGTGTAGTTAAATTTTGTCTCTTCATTTTGAAAAATTCTTTTTAATTTTCTGTTGTGCTGTGCATTTTGTTTTCAAACTAATTAGCTATTCATTTAGCCAAATATGTTTCTGCACGTGAGAGAACCAGCTGACCCGCATGGAGGCCTGGCTGCCTGCGTCCCGCCACCATCGCAGAGCTCGCGTGTCCCGGCCTCGTCCGTACTCCCAGCAGCTCTCCACTCCGGCCCAAGCTGCCCTCCGCCCCGAAGGGCCCTGCTGCAGAGCGCGAGCCGGGGCCCGTGTTGCGTGGGCCTGGTGCGGCGTGCGCGTCTGTGTGGACGTCTGCCTCCACGGGGGCTGTGCACACAGCTGCCCAGGACGCTCATTTTCTCTCCCGTGTGGGGGGAGCAGCAGCCCCCCAGCCACACTCAGCAGCCCCTCGACGTGCGAGGACGCTCAGCCAGCCCAGGGGAGCCTGGGCCTCGAGGGGCTGCCCCAGGAAGCGGTGGGGCGCCTCCTCCCTGACTGTTCCTGAGAGCAGGTGTTCACTGGGGGCTCTCACCTGGAGCCAGCGCCACACTCCAATTAGCCGTTCAGACCGCGGCCAGGCTGTGCCTGCAGCCGGCCAGGCGCGTGAGGAAAGAGGCCGTGGGCGGATCCAGGTCGTGCGGGGGGCCTGGCGGGAGGGGCCCCAGGGGAAGCGCCGCTCTGGGCTTGGAGGGCCCGCTGGTTGGCTGGCCTGGCCTGGGGGTCCCCCTGAAGCCCCTGGGCCCCGTGTCCCCAGGTGGTGGTTTGCTTCTCACGGCCACAGAGCAGAGCCATGACCGTTTCTCCCTCTGTCCTGAAGCCTCCAGTGAGATGCTCTCTGCTGGGGGAGGGTCCGAGCCCCTGCTCCGGCCTGGCCCTCGGCTCTCTGCCCCCGGCCATGTGCCCCGTGTCTCCCCCTGCCCTGGTGGGTCTGCCCTGCTCCCCCCTCAGCTGCTCCTGGGGGCCACTGCTTGGGCACTGCCAGCACCAGCAGCTCTGGGCATGGACTGGGCGACGCAGCTGGGACTCCCTCCCACGGAGAGCTTTCCTCTGGGAAACGCAGTCTCCCTTCCAGATACTTCCCTTGGCTGCTGTGCAGTGGCTGTGTAGTTTTTAAGAGTTTCATTGTTTCCTCTGTGCAGGCCCACCCACCCCGAGCATTTTAAACTCGCCATCTCCATGGCCTCTGCAGCAGTGCCCACGACACTGCTCAGGGGGCTCTGTGACTGTCCACAGGGCACAGAGAAGCAGGACAGCGGGCTCCCAGGGCTCCAGCTGCCAGGGGTCCTCACGCAGGAGCAGCATGCTGCCCCCCCAGCCTCGCGGGCGCCCACCCTGCTCCAGCTGTCCCGCTCACCTCCACCTTGTCTTTTGATCTGAGAACCCAGGCCCTTGGAGAAATCAGGCAGGATGAAATATGGAAACTGTTCATGGAGTAATTGAAGAAACCCTGTGATTCTTGAAGCCCGTGGAGATAAGGCTCACACCTTCTTACTCATGTTATTTAATTTTTAATGGCAGCTTTAATTAATGGAGATGAGGTCTTCTGGTTTCAGACTCACTCTGAGCAGCATGAGCGGAGGAGGCTGGCTGTTCATGGGCCGAGGAGGGGGCTCCGAAACCCTCGGGTCTGCTTTAGGGGACAGGCGACCACTAGGTGCAGGAGATGGGGTGCCACTGGGTTCCCGGGCAGCAGGACTGGGGAGTCACGGTGCCACCACACTGAAAAATGTACCCTTGCAGTCCCTGTGGTTGGGCTGTGGTGGGACCCCCAGCATGCACAGGGTCCTGGCGTTGGGGGGGTACCCCGTCCTTCCTGAAGCCCTTCCGTGGAGCCTGTAAGGGCCTCGCTGTCACTGGCTGCAGGCTCGGAAGGCGCACCTTGCAGCGGCCGCAGGAGGCTGGGAGGACGCAGGGCGCGGCTTCAGGGCAGGGGTGGGGCAGCGGTCCCGCTCAGGCAGGTCGGACGGGCGGGCGGAAGGCGGGCCTCGGAGTCCTGCAGCCGTGGAGGCAGCGGCTCCAGGTTATCGGCGCTTCTCGGCTTGTGGGCTCTTCCTGTGACAGACCTCACCCACCACAGGCCTAGCCCACAGCCCGCCTGGCCGCGGACCTGGGCCCCCCAGTGGACCCAGGTCACCCCACGGACCCAGGCCACCCCGCACACCCAGGTCCCCCCGCCCAGGCCATGCATGAGGGTGCAGGTCGGAGCCGCGCGGCTCCCTGGGGAAGGCTGGGTGTCAGCACGTCCCTGCAGGGTTCAGGGGGGCCTGGTGGGGTGAGGGGAGCCCCGTTCCTTTCCTGCCTGTGGCGCTGGGTGTTCAGCCCCCAGTGCTCATCGAGGTGAGGGATGTGCTGGGGGAGCTGGGGCTCACGCTGTCGCTGGGGTGGGGGCCTGGGCCTGACAGCTGGCCCCTCAGTACGGCCCAGAGCCGATTCCCGCCCCTCCTGGCCCCCGCTGCTCCTCAGAACCCTTTCCATGTGCCCGCCAGGAGGCGGCTCCCCGGGCGAAGGAGCCAGGGCAGGGCTGAGGGCCTGGTCCTGGTGCCCCCCCATCACTCTAGCCCCTGAGGTGGATGATGGGGTCCGTGGGGCCGGCACCCGCCCTGCTGGGCTCTGACCTGGTCTCCTGTCACTTCCTCTGGTCCAAGGGGTCCAGGCTGCCTGTGTCTCCCTTGGAGGTGGAGTCCCAGTGCCAGGCTGGGAGGCTGACGGCCGCGGGGGCCCCACGTGACCAGGCCTCCTGCACTGCGGTGGGAAGGCGCGGGCCCAGGCCTGTGCAGGCCACCGGGCACCTGCTGGGTGTCTGAAGGCAGCCCCGGGTCAGGTTCCTCCCGTGGCAGCCTGCTGAGGACCGCGTCCTGGGAGACGTCGGGCCCTCTTGGGGCCTCAAGGGAGCTGGGGGCAGTCATGTGTTGGTCTCCCCTGGACGTGCAGTGTGTGGGCTGCTGGCCCGGGTGCCTGAGGCTGCTCGCCTGGGACAGAGAGGTGGGGGACTGACCCAGGGCACCGTGGGCTCCAGCCTGGCTCCATCCCCCGCGGCCCCCACCCCCCAGCTCTGCCCTCCGTGGCTCCCGCCCCGCTGGCCCACACAGCGGGGTGGCCTTGGCCGGAGGGTAGCATGGGCCCGGGGCCTATAGGCCATGCAGTGCGGCGGGTGTCCTGGGCTGGGGTCTGGGCTTGGGGCAAGTTGGTTCAGATCTCTGGGCAGCAGAGGCATGTAAGACGGGCTTGTATGCAACAGCGCTCAGCAGACGCCCCGAGAGACTGTGAATGTCCTGGGCTGCGGGCCCCGCAATCTCCAGGTGCCTGTGTAGCCCAGAGCGGCCTGTGCTGTGAGCTCACAAGTCGCGTGTGTGACCACGTGTCCATAAAGCTCTCCTTCAGGTGGGCGAGGGCCCTGCTCATGGGGGTGCGACCCCCGGGCCGGGGACCGGCCTCGGTGGGCCCAGCGGGGCGGTGGGCGGGGTGGGGCTGCAGGAGTTCTCCACGGTGACTGTGTGGCTCTGTGCTCTCTCTGCAGAACCTCGAGACGTACAGGCTGTCATCACAGCAGTTCCACGAGGCAGCTGCCAAGGTGGAGGGCGCCATCAAGTAAGAGCCCCTTCTCCTCCTCCCGGAGAGCTCAGCTGTGTCTAAAATCTGCCCCTCGGGGAAATCTTCCCCTGCGCCTCATCCCGCGCTTCTGGAGGGACACTGAAGGCCATGTGTCCCTTCCTGCTCCGAGGCCCCCGCTCTGTCTCATGTTAGGGGTCGGGCAGAGCCACTCCAGGCCCACGTCCTGCGTGTCCTGTGGACTCAGACCCACAGGGAGTCAAGAAGGGGTGCTGCTGGCCCCTGTTCCTGGGGGTTCTGGGGTGACCCAGCCCTGAGCCACGCGCCTCTGCAGGACGCTGGTTGGGGGAGCTCGGGCGGCACAGGGCTGAGCTACAGCGTCGTGTCCGTCTGTCCTCCCGCGCTGGGGGCCTGGGGGCGGTGCGTCAGGAAACAGGGCGCAGCCTGAGGCAGATGCAGCTGTTACTTGGGGTGCAGGCCTGGGAGGGTCCTCAGGGCCCCGTGGGGTGGGAGAGCGGGCCTCGGGGCCTTGCACGGCGACAAGGCCGCGGCTCTGCTGAACTCCCAGGGGCGTGTCATCTCTGGGCCCGCGTGCCTAGGCCAGAGTGAAGTCCCCAGGAAGCGTGGTGATTGTGGCTCTGCGCACAGCTGTGAGAGGTCTGGGTGGCAGTCCGCAGGCCCCGGCAGAAGGGGTGGTGCCGGAACCCGGGAGCCCTCTGTCTCAAGGGTCCACGTCTGGAGAGACGGCATGCAGGGCATAGGCTTGCCACCGCCGCCCCGGGGCTTCCTGCGTGCTCTCCAGAGGCCGAAGGTTTTATCGCCCAGAACTAGGGCCTCGGTCCCTGGTGCAGTCCGACCCCAGGGAGTTGAGGGCCCCAGTTCTGAGGCTTGTCTGCCCTCCAGCCTCTGGGAAGTGGAGAGGACGCCTTGGCTGATTCCTCGGAGCCCCTCAGGGTGTCCCCAAACCACCACTCCTGCTGTCACCCCCACCCCGCAACACATGCAAATGAGGGCGGTGCGGGGCCACTGCCTGGGGCAGCCCGAGGCCACAGGACCCCGTGGGCAGCCCCCCGACAGCCACTGCAGTTCCGCCAGCCGGACCCACTGACCCTTGGGGTCACACTCCAGTCAGCGCCCCCAGTGCCTCCCCGAGGCTGCTGGCTGTGTCGCGGGCATGGCCCCTCTGAGCCCCGCACCCTTCTGTGTGGGGACCGCTTGCAGCGCCTCCTGGGGACAGCGGTCAGGGTCGCTGAAGGTGACACGCTGTTCCCCTCCCTGTCCGTCGGGCACACAGCCCTGTCCCTGAATTGGCTCCTGGCAGTTCCTCAGGGTTCTTGGCCCCGGGGCCTGGCCCGTGCCCGTCGGGTGTCGCCATTGCAGCCCCGCCGCAGTCCGCCAGGCTGTGGGACCAGGCCTCCCCGCTCCTCTGATGGTGTCTGCTTGGTCAGGGAAACTGGCTGTGTCTCAGATAGGGGCGAACTTCTCCATATTGGTTAGAAGTACGGACTTTCTGAAAGTGAAAAACGGGGTCACTTCGGTTCTAGACGGGAAAACCAGTTTTATGACATTTGGTTCCTTGTTTTAAAGACACAGTCACTTGGGTTTGGGAGTCGTTTTGGAGAGAGCGTGCGTCTTGTGCGTGGCTCTGGGTCCCTGGCGCCTGCACAGCCCTGCCGTGTCTTGGCGACGTGGGACACTGGCCAGAGCGGCAGCCGGGTTTCCCCTGGGTCTTGGTTTCTGCTGGCAGGATGTCAGTGTTGGCAGGAAGCTGAGGGGCCCCGGGCCTGTGATGCTGCGTTCTCTGTGCCCTTCCCACTCTGCAGGGTCTGCATTCAGGCCCCCCAGCCTGTGCCATCGCCGGCCACAGGCGAATCTGAACCAGGTGTCCATGCTGCTTTGCAGGTCCCATCCGCCCCAACAGCCTTAGAGTGACGAAGCCCAGATCCAACAGTGACCAGCACTGGGGGCCCGACTCTAAAGGTGACTAGTCCTGGGAGCCCGGGTCTAAACTATAGGTGACTAGTCCTGGGGGCCCGTGTCTAAACTTAGGTGACCAGTCCTGGGGGCCCCGGACTAAAGAGTGACTAGTATTGGGGCCCAGATCTAAACAGTGACCAGTCCTGGGGGCCCAGGTCTAAACTATAGGTGACTAGTCCTGGGGGACCAGGTTTAAACTATAGATGACTAGTCCTGCGGCCTGGGTCTGAATGATGACTAGTCCTAGGAGTCCTGGTCTAAACTGTGACTGGTCCTAGGGGCCTGGGTCTAAGTGGTGACTAGTTCTGTGGGTCCGGGTCTAACGGTGACTAGTCCTGGGGGCCTGGGTCTAAACTATAGGTGACTAGTCCTGGGGGCCTGGTCTAAGCGGTGAGTAGTCCACTGGGCCCAGGTCTAAACAGTAACTCGTGCTTAGGGCCCAGGCTCACGGGGCGGCCAGTCCTTGGGCCCCAGGAGCCCCGGCTGCCTGGTCCTCGGGGCCAGGCTGCAGTCCCGGGGGAGGACAGCCCCTCATCCACGTCCAATGCCTGGCTGGAGCACGTAGGGTTGGAAGCCCGGTGACAGGAGACCCTTTGCTCTCAGGCTTTGTCGTTATGGATGCCTCAACGTCTGCTCAGGACCGTGTGCAGCGCAGTGCAAGCGCCTGCTTAAGCAAAGGCCAAAAGTCAGGTTGAAGCTGTAACAGGAAAAATAGGACGTTTGTAACACAAAGCTTGCTGCTCATTCTGGGTATAAAATTTATGAGTTTCCACACGGTAATAATGAGCAGTGAAGCTGCGTTTGTTTCGTCAGAGGCAGCAGAATGCATCTTGAGGAATTAAGGAAGATCAGGAAGCGTGATTTGCGGCATAGCGAATCTCTCACATGGTGAATGGAGCTGGTCGGGAGGTAAAGTGCCCTCGGCGAGGGCTGGACAGGCCTGGGTCGGTGGGGACAGCGGGCTCCGGCTTTCGCTTGGGCTGACGTGGCGGGAAGTGCTCAGCCCAGGAGTTCACGTGGGTTTCACACCGAAGGCCTGGGCCCTCCCGTGCAGTATGTGTGTGTGTTGGTCTGGGCACAGCGGGTCACTTGCAGCCCCCCGCGCAGTGACCCTGGCAGGGCCGGCGTTCCCGTGGGCAGCGGGCGGGGGAGGCAGGCTCTTCCTGGGCCCTGTCCCCAGTCTGCCCACTCTGGACAGTCACACCGCCGGGCGCCGGTGGGCTCCTGGAAACACACGTCAAGCCCCTCACCTAGTCCCTGTGGACCTGTCTCCATGTCTGTAAGCGTGGGTTTGTGTGTTCACGTTAAATACCACATTGCTGCCCTGTAAGGTCAGAATGTTCCTTCAAACCTCTCAGGACTTCTGTTGGTACTTGTGGCCGTGCTGGGTCCTCGTTGCCCCACACGCATCTCCTCCCACGCGGAGGGCAGGCCACCCCTCCCGGGGATTGCGGGCCACACACTGCATGGGCTTCCCCGTCCCAGAGCACGGCTCCAGGCACACGGGCTCCATAGTTGTGCTCATGGATGTAGTTTATATCCCTCGGCGTGTGAATCTTCCCAGACCAGCAGCAGAAGCTGTGTCCCCGATGTGGGTAGGTGGATTCTAACGTCTGGACCACCAGGGGTGTCCTAGCGTCAAAATTTATGTAATCTATTACTTACTGAAGGAGACTGAGAAGCTGCCCAATTTTTTCTTCTTTTACCGATGTAATGACAGCTGTGACAGACAGCTTTAACGGACTTCACGCACTTTAAATCTTTCCAGAGGGGAGTGTCGGTCAGAGAACACACGTGTGCAGGTGCATGCGCGTGCACACACACCTGCTGTGCTTTATTCCCCACTAAGCCGGGCTTTGGGCGACCCCCTGTGGTTTCTCAGGTGTGGGGCGTGAAGTTCAGACCCAGCTTGGTTCTTTCCCTGACGGGGAACCCTGTGCCGTCAGCAGTGGTGTAAAATCCCACCCAGTCACACCCTGGTGTCCTCGGGTCTCCTTCTGGACTCTTCTGGGGCCAGCGTGCGCGTTCCAAATGTGTGTAAACATACCTTGCCGCTCAGTGATTTAAGACACAAAATATGTAGCAGAGCAAGTCCTTGCACCTGAGAGCTTCTTCCAGCGCTTTTTTCAGATGATGCAGAATCACTTTGTCACACCTCCTGCTGCCCCTCTCCCAGCTGGAAAAGGGGCCCTGGTGGGCTCTTTCAGGGATACACGCATCCTTTCAAATACGTTCAGTTGTCTTAAATGGCCATGCATGTTGGGTTTTATTTTTTGAAGTGATTTCAAACCGACAGAAAGGTCTCAGGAATAAGAACTCATGCATTATCCCAGGTACCTGGTAGGTCATGTCCGAGTCTGCACCTTCACAGCCCCCTGGAGACAGAAGCACCGTCTCCCTCTGACCCGGTGACTCACTGCCCCAGGGCCTCCGGCCCATCGAGCTGCCCCGGTCCGTGCTCCGCGACCTCAGAGGCCTTCTGTCTGCAGCCCCGCCGCAGACCCTGGATGCGTCCCTCTGGCTGCATGGCCCTTCCTGTTCCAGCACCTCCGCAACCAGAAGGCAGGGGTCTGAGCTGGCGATGCGGGGGGCCGGTGGGGCCGACGGGGTGAGGGCAGAGGACCTGGGGGAGGGGACAGGTGCCTGGGGACGCGGGAACTGGAGGGAGCAGGACCCGCCTTGCTCCCTCCCGCAGCCCGCAGTACCCGCTGCGTCCCGGGGCCTGGCCACCTCCCTGCTGGGGTGACTGCTGGTCGGGCCGCTCCCCAGGCCCCCTGCGCCCCCCAGCACAGGCTCGTGGAGTGCACGCATGGTCAGGCGGCAAGAACGGGGACTCATGGGCTCGGGGCGGCCACACTGTGGCGCCGGTGGACCCAGATGTGGTGTATGCACCCAGACACGGTGTGACCCCAGTGGGGACAGTCCTGGCGGCAGGCTGACAGGTCGGGAACGGGCAGAGAGGGTGTAGGAGAAAGGCCTCGGCCATGTTCGCTTCCTGTGCTGGGTGTGTGGGGTGTGACCCCAGTGGGGACGGGTCCAACCCGGGGAGACCTAGAGGTCGGGGCGTTGCTTCCGATGTGGAGGCGCCTGGAGGCCCAGCAGAGAAGCAGGGGGAGGCTGCTGCGCCCACAGGCCCCGAGCAGCCCCGTGCCCCCACAGGGCCCTGCTGCCATGCCCCCGTCTCCTGTCCCCGGGCCCCAGCCCCACCTGGCCCTGCCGGCTGGCCCCCAGTGCGGCTCTGCTGGGCTCAGCTGTGCTGGGCTGTCCTCTGCTTGTGAGTCACTCCAGTCAAATCCCTTTGCAGGGCTAGGGGTCCTCACTCAGGCCAGCTGAGGCTGAGGTGGCCTCTGTGGCCCTCATCCCGGGGTCTGCATGCCTGGGCAGCCAGCTTCAGGTTTCGGCCACTGTTTCTGGTGGCTCAGCCCTGGACCCTGTGGTCAGGGCCCCTGTCAGCCCCACCTGTGGGCTCCATGCCCATCTCACAGGCGCCACCACGGACATGCCAAGGGCAGTGCCCCCACCACTGTGTCCTCGCAGCTGCAGATGGACCCCAGGGATGGGCCGTGGCCCTGGGGAGACACCGCGAGCGGCTCCCACTGGTGCCACGCCTCACAGGCCTGCAGTGCCCCGGTGCCACGCCTCACAGGCCTGCAGTGCCCCTGCCCGGCCCCGGCGAGCCTCCTCCCACGGGCGCAGTGCCCTGGACACCACACTGAGAGCTGGCCCTGAGGGCCCTGGGCCTCAGCGTGCGGGCAGGGACTGCTGGCTCATCTCTGGGCAGAGGGCAAGGGCCGAGGTGGTATGGCTGTGCCCGCATAAAGGCTTCGGGAGAGCAGGGGCGCAGCAGGGTGGAGGCTGGCGTGGCGGCTCCCGGGAAAGCACGTCAGGCCACTGGTCTGCCCAGGGTGCTGGGATGCTGGGGCTCGGTGGGGCTGGGGCAGGGGCGGGCGGCCTGAATTCAGTTCTGCAGGAGACCCTGGCCCGGCGCCCCACCAGCGGGCTTGGGAAGGCCTCAGGAGTGTCTCGGGAGCCAGACTGGGGGGACCCCAGTCAGCAGGAGATGGGTGGCCTCAGAGAGAGCAGGGGAGAGGGGCTCCAGCACCTGGGTCCGGGGGTCCCTCAAGTGGCGCTGCGCCTTCCCTGGTGCCTCCCAGCTCCGGGCCTCCAAGGGACCACAGGGGCGGCTCTCTGTCCCGGGGGTCCTGGCCTGGGCCTGCTCGGACACCCGGAGCCCCGAGAGCTGCTGGCCCCCGGGCCCACACCCCTTCCACGCGTCTGCTGGATCAGGAGCTCCTGGACGGGGGCTTTTCACAAAGGACCAGAGTCAAGACTAGCCTACTGGCTCTGTACATGAGTGTGTCTGTGCCCGTGTGTGCATGTGTGTGCGCATGTGTGTGCACCTGTGTGTGCACGGATGCGTGTGTGCAGCCCAGGGAGCAGCCCTGGGGGTCTGTCTGTGCCCCGTCTCCTCGGGGCGAGCTCTCCTGGGGTTGGGCCAAGGTGGAGGCCCCCGTGGCTGCTGGCCGATGGCTGGGCGCAAAGGAGCAGCTGTGGCAGGGGCAGTGTGTCCTCAGGGAGCAGCCGGGCCTGCCCAGCCTGACAGAGACAGATGGCGGCCCCAGGGAGCCCCCCAGCCCTTCAGCTGTGATGAGGCGCTTGCTCCCACGTCTGCTCCGCTGGCGTGCCTCAGGCCTGAGGTGTCGGAAAGACTTCTGCTGGCCGGGTTCCACTGCAGTCTCCAAGGGGAGGTTATGTCAGCAGTGGTGACGGGAGAGGGTGGTGACGTGCTCTCGTTGGTGGAAGGAGAGCCTTCAGAGGGACATGTGAGGGGCTGGGCCCGGGCCTGTGGGCAGCGGGGCTTGCAGGTTTGGGGGGCTGGCTCCCCGCTGGCACGGGCGCCAGCCCTCCCAGTTGGGGTGTCTGGCTCCACAGGGAACCGGAGTCCTGTGTGTCTTCTGCTGCTTTTCCATACCCTCGGCAGTTTCTTCCCCTGAATCTTTGTTGGGGAGTTTTCCAGAATTGGAGTGGATCTCAGTGGACGCAGCGTGGGGCCTGGGGGCCATAGAGCCAGACAAGCAGGCCATTACACTTGCCACATCTTGTGCGGTGTGGCCTCGGGCAGGTCGCCTAAGCCCTCTGATACCAGCGTCCCCACCTGCAGAACAGGCCACTGTGTGCGTTCGGACCCGGCAGTCTGGTTCTCAGAATGACATGGACCTCAGGTGCAGCCGGGGCAGCCTGGAGGCCGCCTTCCCATCCGAGCCACTTACCGAGGAGCCCTCTATCATGGAGGATGTGGGTTCTTCTCTGTTATAAAGGGACTGGCCAGCTGTCTGCCTCCTGCTGGCTTCCGCCCGGCTGGCACTCCACCACTTCCCTATACGGCCAACGGTGTGTTTCCTGGGCTTCTGCAGCCAGTAGGCAGCTCCCTCAGAAGCTCGAGGGGTCTTGGGCCTGTGTCCAGCGTGTCCAGCTTCTGTGTTGCTGGGAAGCCTGGTGTCCTTGGCTTGTGGGCGCGTCACTGCAGCTTCTGCCTCTGATGCCACATGGCTTCTCCTGGTGGTCTGTGTCCCTCCTCCTTTGGACGAGGACAGTCGTCAAGCTGGATCAGGGGCTGACCCCACCCTAACCCACCGTATCCGCCAAGACCTCATTTCCAGCTGAGGCCACATCCTGAGGTTCCAGTCTCGCCCAGCCCCGGTCCCTCCTGCCCCCCATTTAGGCCGGTGTGAAGGACCACAGGGGGTGCCAGGCTGGAGCCCTGTCCAGTCGCAGGGCTCCTCGTGCAGGGTTGGCGGGGTGGAGGAGGGCAGACGGAAGCGCAGAGGAAGGTGTTTCAGAGGGTGGCCGAGGGCACATCTGTCCAGAGGCATTTGAAAGGCCCTCTGTTAGCTTCATCCACGTCAGAGGGCCTGGGCCTCGGAGGGGAGGGCGTCGGGTGGCGTTGGGGGCCGGACAGTTAGAGACTGTGGCGAGGGCCGCTGAGCCGCCTCCAGCGTTCAGCTGCGGACATGGGCAGTCTGAGCTGTGCCACAGTCGCGTTCTGTCCTGGTACCTGCCGGGGGCTGGACTTCAGGGCTGGACCTGGGGCAGGGCCGCTGTCCCCCTGCAGGTCCCGGGGACGGGAGTGGGGTCCTTCCCAGGCGCCCAAGCTCAGCCTGGGCCCCAGGGCTCCCGCGTGGACCCACCCGGAGCTCTGGAGACACTGAAAGCGCGTCCTGGTCTCAGCGGCTGGTTTCTGTGTGGGGGTGGGGGGGTGAGAGATGGCACCCCTCCTGGAGCTGCGCGGCCAGGGTCTTCAACACATGCGCCCTGGGGCGTGAGGGCACGTGTGAGTATGTGTGTGCATGTGAATGTGCACGTGTGTTCACACGTGTGTTCGTGTGTGTGCACGTGTGTCCACACGTGAGTGTACGTGTGTGCACGTGTGAGTGTGTGCCTGCGCACAGAAGTGTGACGGTGTGTGCGGAAGAGCATGTTGGGGCCAGGGAGGGGAGGGTGTGAGGGGCCGTGGGGGAGGCGCCAGAAAGGAGCTGACTTGAGAGTGAACTCCACTTCGCCTTCTCTGTTTGCCTCACGCTTTGAGAAAGAGAACGCAGCCATCCTGCAGATGAGCACGTGTGGAGTCTAGTTTGCGGCCCAGGCCTCCCTTGACGGACACAGCAGGGATGGTGACCCCTCCCGGCCACTGCAGAGACTCCCTGGGCAGCGGTCTGGGCATCTCCGCTCTGCCCCAGGCTGCTGTGGCCTTCCCGTGTCCTGCGTGCGTCCTGTGTGTTAGCTGTGAGCTCAGATGGCTCCTACGGCAGGGCGGGTGGGCAGGGAGCCCCGCGGGCACTCTGGGGTGACCACAGGCCCCTGCAGGCCGCTGCAGAGACTCCCTGGGCAGCGGTCTGGGCATCTCTGCTCTGCCCCAGGCTGCTGTGGCCTTCCCGTGTCCTGCGTGCGTCCTGTGTGTTAGCTGTGAGCTCAGATGGCTCCCACGGCAGGGCGGGTGGGCAGGGAGCCCTGCGGGCGCTCTGGGGTGACCACAGGCCCCTGCAGGCCGCTGCAGAGACTCCCTGGGCAGCGGTCTGGGCATCTCTGCTCTGCCCCAGGCTGCTGTGGCCTTCCCGTGTCCTGCGTGCGTCCTGTGTGTTAGCTGTGAGCTCAGATGGCTCC
>CM035289.1:393445-410839 GCA_020226075.1 Hydropotes inermis
GTGGCCAGGGTGTGAGGCCCCAGCGTGGAGGCAAGGAGCCCAGCCTTCTGCAGGGGCCACAGGAGTGTCCTCTACTACCTGCGAGGAGCACCGTCCAGCCCGCAAGGCGCTCGGGCAGAGAGGCGGTCACCACCGTGGGAGCTTGGAGCCGGGAGCCTTCCTCCCCGGGGGGGCGTGGGCAGGCTCAGGTCTTGTCGCCCACCTCCTGGTCCTGGGTCCCTCTCCTCCCCTGGCCACTCCCCGACAGCCTGCTAAGTATAGCTGCTCCCAGGACTCCAGGAGGGAAGGGGCTCTCCCTTGCCCCTCTGGCACCTCCCGGAGGGTTAGGCCGCGCCCCACGAGTGGGACATCCCGGTGGAGAATGGGCACTGGAGCTTGGTGACGGTGAAGGTGACGCGCCCTGTCCGTCCTCCCCGCAGGGCTGAGGCTCCTGTGATGCGCGGCTCCGCAGGACCCGAGCGCCTCGGCCCGAGGCCCCGGCGCGTCATGCTGCTGCCACGTCTGAGCCCGCGGGCTCCACTGCTGCTGCTGCTGATCCTGCTGCTGCTGCTGCTGTGGGGCACGCCCCGGGCGGGCGGGGGTCCGCAGCCCCCTTTCCGCACCTTCACTGCCAGCGACTGGGCGCTGACCCACTTGGTGGTCCACGAGCAGACGGGTGAGGTGTATGTGGGCGCCGTGAACCGCATCTACAAGCTGTCGGGGAACCTGACGCTGCTGCGGGCGCACGTGACGGGCCCCGTGGAAGACAACGAGAAGTGCTACCCGCCGCCCAGCGTGCAGTCCTGCCCGCATGGCCTGGGCAGCACCGACAATGTCAATAAGCTGCTGCTGCTGGACCAGCCCGCCAATCGCCTGCTGGCCTGCGGCAGCGCGTCACAGGGCATCTGCCAATTCCTGCGCCTGGACGACCTCTTCAAGCTGGGCGAGCCGCACCACCGCAAGGAGCACTACCTGTCGGGCGTGCGCGAGGCGGGCAGCATGGCCGGCGTGCTGATCGCCGGGCCGCCCGGCCAGGCGCAGGCCAAGCTCTTCGTGGGCACACCCATCGACGGCAAGTCCGAGTACTTCCCCACGCTGTCCAGTCGCCGGCTCATGGCCAACGAGGAGGACGCAGAGATGTTTGGCTTCGTGTACCAGGACGAGTTCGTGTCCTCGCAGCTCAAGATCCCCTCAGACACGCTGTCCAAGTTCCCGGCCTTCGACATCTACTATGTGTATAGCTTCCGCAGCGAGCACTTCGTGTACTACCTCACGCTGCAGTTGGACACGCAGCTGACCTCGCCTGACGCTGCCGGCGAGCACTTCTTCACGTCAAAGATCGTGCGGCTGTGCGTGGACGACCCCAAGTTCTACTCCTATGTCGAGTTCCCCATCGGCTGCGAGCAGGCGGGCGTGGAGTACCGCCTGGTGCAGGATGCCTACCTGAGCCGGCCGGGCCGGGCCCTGGCCCACCAGCTGGGCCTGGCCGAGGACGAGGACGTGCTGTTCACCGTGTTCGCCCAGGGCCAGAAGAACCGCGTGAAGCCGCCACGGGAGTCAGCGCTGTGCCTCTTCACGCTCAGGGCCATCAAGGAGAAGATCAAGGCGCGCATCCAGTCCTGCTACCGCGGCGAGGGCAAGCTCTCGCTGCCCTGGCTGCTCAACAAGGAGCTGGGCTGCATCAACTCGGTGAGCACCCCAGCCCGGTGGCTGGGGACACGCCTGTCTCCCAGGTCGGCAGTGCGGCCATCCTGCCCCTGAAAAAACAGGGTGACGTGACCGTGTCCATGTGCCCTCCTGGCCATGGCAGAGCCCCGCCCTCGTGCCTGGTGCTGTTTAGGGCGCTGGCTGGCCACGTCTTGTCTCTGTTTCACGGACGAGGTCGCTGAGATGTGGCCCAGGGTACGTGTCCAGTAAGGGGCGAGCTGGGGCCACACCAGGGTCAGGTGGGCAGCGGGCGCTGTCTCCTCTCAGGGTCCCATCTAGAGGCTCTGCTCTCTGCTGCCTTGGTGCCTGGCTGTGCACCTCACCTGCGGGGGGTGGGAGATTGGGGGGCCGCTCAATGCCCATCAGCTGGCTGCTGTCTGTCCTGTCTCTAGGCCCTGATGGGGCCAGCCTGGGGCCAGCTGCTTTTTGAGGAGTGTCTGTTGCCCTCCCCTAGAAAGGACGGTCTTCCACGGGAGACCCCAGACTCGTAGTGGGTGAGGGCTTGTTCAGAGGACCTCAGCGCCTCTGCTGCTTGGGACTTGCTGGTGGCCCCAGGAAAGCCTGGCCCCTCTCTGGCCTCGGGTCTTCCCGTCGGGTCTCCTCCGTGCAGCTGGAGAGGCCTGGCGGGCGCCTTGCTGAGATCCTTGTGAGCTCTATGTGCGCCCCCTTCTTGGGCAGGCCCCCATTGCCCCTCCCACCCGCCCACCTCGGCCCCCCCAGCCGGGATCCTGGACCCCGCCCCACCCCGCCTCCCGCAAACCTCAGCCGGGCCTGGAGCCGCCTGACCCCGTCCCCCCTCCGCCCTGCCCTCCCCGTCGGCTCCGGAAACTGCTCAATCAATTGCTTCCTTCCCCCGCAGACGCCTCCTCTCAGCCGGCCCTCCTCCGCCTTTGAGGTGTCACCCCGCTTCCCGTCCTGAGTGGGCCACGCCAGCTCCCCACGCGCCCCCTGCCCCCGCTGTGGTGGGGGGTGTGGCCTGCGCCTGGTGGGCGTCAGAGGTGCCCTCCAGCCGGGGCTCCTGCGGCTCAAGCAGCTCCCAGGGCCTCGGTTTCCCCACGACGCCCCCCTGCCCGGCACGGCCGCCGCGGCTCCCCGCGGGTCGGCCTGGGCCTCATCCTCTCACCTCCCCCTCCAGCCCCTGCAGATTGACGACGACTTCTGCGGGCAGGACTTCAACCAGCCCTTGGGCGGCACGGTCACCATCGAGGGGATGCCCCTGTTCGTGGACAAGGACGATGGCCTGACCGCCGTGGCCGCCTACGACTACCAGGGCCGCACGGTGGTGTTTGTGGGCACGCGCAGCGGCCGCATCCGCAAGGTCAGCGCGGGGTCAGCGCCCGGGTGCCCGCTCCTCTTCCGCGTGTCCTGAGGGGAGGGGGCCCGGTGCCCGTCCCGCGGTCAGAGCTGGGGGCGCCCGCGCCTGCTCCGCAGGTCCTGAGGGGAGGGGGCCCCGGTCCCAAGGACCCTCGTCTCCCCGTGCTCCCTGGGCGCTCCTGCGTCCAGCACGTGTCGAGGTCCTGGCTGGGCAGCAGGGCCGGGGGCCAGGGCAGGCCTGTGGCAGCTTAGGGCTGACAGGGCCCGTCGGCCAGCCCGCCTGCCCACCCATAGAGGTGACCTCAGAGGAGACCGCGGGGGCGGGGCCGGCCGGGCGCCCCCCCTCCCCCGCCGCGATCGGGTGTCGCGGAGGCAGCGCTCTGCCCAGAGACACAGGGCCAAGGGCAGGGTGAGGCTGGCGGCCCGCCCGCCCCTGGCTGCAGTGAGCCTGTTGGGGTGCCCCACCGACGGGGCAGCTCACAGGCCGGCAGGGGGGCGGGGCAGGGGGCGGGATGGGCCCTCCCTTGTTTCTAGGTTCTGTACTGGTTACAGGCTGGGCGGGGCAGGTCCTGGGGTGGCAGCCGCCTGGGGGTCAGCGCTGGCTGGCTGGGTGGGTAGGGGCCTGCCCAGGGAGGGCCGGCTGCCGCAGGGGCAATTTCCCAGGCCAGAGGGTGGCGGTCCCTGGAGCCCTGAGGGTCGGTGCAGGGGCATGGCCGGTGGATGAAATAACAGCTGGCGGAGGCTGCCTGCTGACCCAGCTTGGCCGCGGGCGCTGGGTGGGGGCTGCCCAGCTCGGCCCGCGGGCGCTGGGTGGGGGCTGGGCCCTGACTCTGCTTGCTCAGCCTCGGTGCCCGGCCAAGGGGGCGGGCAGGCCCCTGTCCCTGCCATGTGTGGTACCCGCTGGCTCTCCAGCCTCTGGGCAGGGCCTACCCCCAGCACCCGCTTCTCCACCCGTGGAAGGAGCCGTGGGCTCTGGGCCCTGGGAGCCGTGCCAAGGGTACCCCATGCTGGGTGCTGCGGGATCCTGCCTGTGGCAGTGTGGGGGTGGCAGGCCTGCCTCATGACCCCCTGTCCTGGCCTGACCTGGGGGGTGGGGCCTCCAGCAGGGCTCTGCCCGCTGCCCCGGGGCTGGGGGGGCAGCAGAGAGGGCCTGCAGACCCCGTGGGGGTGCCCTGGGGAGCCGTCTCTGCCCCCTGACATGGGGGCCCATCTGGGGTGGGGCTGTGGGAGAAGCTGCAGGGATGCATTCCTGCAGGGCCCTTGAGCCCATTGCCCAGCAGAAGGCTGGCGTCTGGGGCTGGGGGGACCCCTCCTGGAGGCAGCTGAGCTGGTGGGCGGCTGGCCAGGCAGCGACTTCGCCCACAGGCCACCCTGTGAAGCTGGGAGGACGGGTTGGTCCAGTCCTGCCTCTGCTGCGTCCCACTGAGGGAACCTGAGGCCCCGAGGTGGCTCTCAGAGCAGCTCTCAGAGTGGCTGGGCCCCCGTGAGCAGGTCCCGCGTCGGGAGCAAGGAGGTGATTGCTGAAGTCCCCCCGTCCGCCCCCGGCCCACCCCCCTCACCGCCTCCCGGGGCCTGTCGCCTGCTGCGGCCTGGCTGGCCTCGTGTTCCACGCAGGGCAGACAGCGGCCTTTCTGGGAATGTGGGGGCCGGGTGCACCTGGGGCTGCGAGTGGGGCCGGTCGGGGGTCTGTTGTTGAGGCATGACTCCTGCTCGCCCCGTATGAATGGGTGCACACCTTCAGGGGGCCTCTCTCTCAGCCTGCCCGCTCCCCCCTGCCCGGGGACTGGGGCCACCTGGGCGCGGGGAAAGGGGCTTCTCGTCCCCGCACTGGGCCGAGCCTTCCGTCCCCGTGCCCGCAGGCTCCTTGACCTACAGTTCCCACCTGAGGCCTCCAGCCTCCACCCCCTCGAGGGGCTCTGCTCCGGGCCAGTGGCCTCCTCTCTCTGTCCTGGTCTTTGGTGGCAAATTCCTAATTCCTGCCCCAGACCAGTCCCTCCCGCGTCATCCCGATCCGGCCTGGGAGTGGCTGTGGCTGCGGTCCAGGGCCCGACAGTCAGTGGCAACCCTCCCCGCAGGCTCCCAGCTCCCTCCTCTGAGCCTGGGAGGGCCGGGCCTGGGGGTTCAGTGCAGGCCTGGCCCCCCCATCTCCCCGCGTTCCCAGAGTCTAGGCCTGGGCAACCCCCCGCCTCTGCGCGGCCTGCTGCGCTGAGACGGACCCGCCCCGTCCTCCCCACAGCTGGTCCTTCCTGGGCTTTAAACAGCGACTCGGGGAGCTCTGGGGACACGGCTGGCTCCGGGCCACCTCCGAACGGCGCTGTGTAAAACTGCAGCCGATTAACTGAAGAGCTGCCAAGCGGAGCTGCTGTGGGCTAGCTGGGGTGCCCCTGGGTCCCTGCCCTCCCCAAGCCCCACCTGCACTTGCCCCCCTGTCCCCTCCTGCTCATCCTCTGGGCACCCCCGGGAGCCCTCGATTCGGCCTGGGTGCCCAAGGCAGGTGGGGGCCCTCCGGCCCTGGACTTCTGCCAGGGGTGCCCCCCACCCTCCCCAGCCCGTGGGATGGGCCTGGGGGGACACCTGTCCTTCCGGGGCTGTGGGGCCAGGGCCGGGCGGGGACATGGCCAAACCCTGCCGTGGGCATCCTGCAGGGCAGAGGGACCACTGCTGAGTCCCCGGCAGCCCTGGTCACTGCCCCGCGCCCCCAGGGGCTCCCACTGTGGGCTGCTCAGGGTCTGGGCTGCGGGGACGGGACCGCTCCTTCCTCTCTTGGGGCCTCATCTCCAGAAGCTGCTCTTGGAAAGCTGGGTGGCTGTGGGGGGCCCTGCCTCCTGGGTGAGCCGGCAGCCCCTCCCCGGGGCCCCTGTGCAGGCCTCGCAGCCTCATGCTGACGGTCCCTGAGCGTCTGTGGGACCTGCCTTCCTCACAGCCAGGCCTGTGCAGGATGGGGTGCGGGAGGTGTTCCGGCGGCAGAACAAGGGGCTCGCAGGTCAGAGGGGCCCTTGCCGTGAGGGAGGGGCTGGGCCCGTTCTGCGCGCGGTGGACAGATCTCTGGGCATCCTGTGGTGGACCGCGGAGACTGCAGAGGTCTGGCCTGGGGCGCCCAGTGGTTCTGGAAAATACGGTCACCGCGTCAGCTGTTGTTGCAAGGAGGGTGAAGCAAGGGGGTGGGTGCGGGGCTTGTGGCAAGGACATCTGGTCAGGTAGTCGCCGCTGGCGGCCCTGGCATCCCTGGCCGTGGCCCCTGCCTGTGAGAGGAGGCCCGGCAACTTCTGCGACCCTGTCCCAGCTCTGTGCAGCCTCCACAGCTGTGGGCAGACTCCGCAGGCAGCTGTCCCCTCTTCCCTGGCAGGGCTCAGCCTCGGGGGCCCCCCCTCCAAGCGCCACTCCCCATCAGGAGCTGTGAAGTTCTTATTCTCAGTCCGGTGAGCAGGTTGTCTGCGGCCGGATGAGGAGACCGAGGGTCAGGGAGGACCACTGCTTCTGTTGCTTGGTCTGTGTGTTGAGAATTGAGGACAGGAAACATGAGATTTCTGGGACCCCGGCTCCTGCCTCACCAGGTGTGTCTGGCCCAATTGCAGCCATCAGGCCTCCTGCAAGTCATGTTTTAATTACCTAATTACCGCCAAGAGGAAATCGCTAATTGCTTTTTCAGTATCAAATTCCTTCTGGCCTTCCTGAAATGGACCCGGGAAAGGGCCTGGAACCAGCCCCCAGCCAGAGCAGGGGGTGCCGAGGTGGCATGTGACGGGTGGGAAGGGTCTGGGAGCGGGCCTGTCGGGGGCCTCAGGCCTGACCGGCAGGGAAGTGGGGGGCCGGGGCCGCTCTCCCCTGGGTGCAGGGAGCAGGCTGGGCTCCTGTGTCTACAGGAGGAGGGTCTCAGCCCTGCAGCCGGCTGCCCCGTCCTCTGCCTGGAGACCAGGAGGGCTCAGTCAGGGCGCTGCCGCTTCACAGTAAGGAATTGGGCTGTGTCTTGGGTTGGGCGGGACAGGGCACTTTCCCCTCCTGAGAGGGCCAAGCCGGGCAGCCCCCTGCCTCCGGGCGGCGAGGGCGCGTGCCGGCCTTGGCAAGCAGCCTGCATGGCCCAGACGTCTTCCCCGGGGCCCCCGCCTGCCCTTGGCCCGGAGAATGGACCCTTTGTTGGCTCTGGGCTGGACGGACAGCTGACCTGGCAAGGCCGTCAGCTGCCTGCCCGCAGCCGTTGGCCAGGGCCTCATGGTGAGCGGTGTGGGGGCAGCGGCTGGAGCGGCCCCGGGCTGGGGTCCCTGTGTGGGACCCGCGTGTGCTGCACCCTGGGCTCTGGGGTCCTGTCAGCTGGGAGGCTGGGGCGGGGCCAGCCTGTGTGGCTGTCTCCCCCGGCTCTGCAGGCCTGCTGCCCCCGCGGGTGGCCCTCGGGTGGCAGCTGGAGGCAAGGGTGTGTGTCCTGCCATTCTGCCGGCCATCTGGCCCCGTGCCTGCCCCACACGCCCCTTCTCCCAGGAATGCTCCGCTGGCGGCCGGCCACCCCCCTCCCCTGCCTTGCCCCAGGTGCAGCCGGCAGTCCCGGCTCCCGGCTTCTCGGGCAGGTCTGGGGACATGGGGCTCCCCTTCCGTGGGCCCGGGGCCTGGCAGCCCTAAAGTCAACCCTGGCGGCTTGCAGGGGCCCCAGGACTGGCAGCCGGTGGGCTGGGCCCCTGCTAAGCCTGAACAGGGAGCTGCCCGGCGCACAGCGTGGGGGCACCTGCCTCCCTGACCCCCCGCCCCGGTGCCCTGTGCCCTCCAGAAACAGAGGAGCCTCGCATGCGTAAGGGCTAGGGGCTGCCCCGTGCCGGCAGGTGGGTGGCGGATGGCGCCTGGCGGGTGGACAGCTGGACAGGCACGCTCCGGCCGCAGCTGTTGGCAGCCACCTGTTGGAGTCGGTCAGCCCGCGGCTAAGGGCCTGGGGGCAACAGCATTCCAGAACCTGGCTGGCCGTGCCCCCCCATGCGGGCCTTCCCTGCAGCGTCTTCCCTGTCCCCTGGGGTGGGTGCCCCCAGGCCGCACCCACAGCCCGGTGCTCTCTGCTCTCTGATCAGGGAGGGTCAGAGCGTCTGCAGGGAGAGCCTGGGGCCCAGCACTGGCCCAGTTCAGCACCCTCCCGAGGGGCCCCTGCCCAGGTCCAGGGTGTGGGCAGTCAGGCCAGGACTGGGCAGGCGTCCCTGGGGTCCCGGGGCGGGTGGGGCCCCTGCAAAGGGCTCGATGTGGGCCACTTGCGTTCCCGGCGCTCTGCCCTGTCCTCCGGCCGGCTGGTCCCCGCCACCTGGCCGTGGTCCGGCCTGGCTGGCTGGCTCTGGGGCTTTGCTATGGGGCCTCCTCACCCGGGCCCCGTCTGCTGGGTCGTTTAGTCCGAGTGGCTGTGGGGGGGAGGTGCCCGTCTCCCCTGCACTGGGGGTAGGGAGTGGGGGGACCCTGAGGGGGCGGGGGATGCTGAGGATGCAGGGGAATGCTGAGGAGGTGGGGATGACTCTGAGGGGCGGGGCGGGGGTACCCTGAGGGGGTGGGCGGGGACACTGGGGAGGGGCACCGAGGCAGAGCCCACACAGTCAGGGCGCGTCTGAGCCGGGCTGGGGCAGGGGGTGGACTCCTGGCCTCCTCAGCCTGGGGCTGACTTGGGGGTCCCTCCAGGCCCAGCCTGGGGGACAGAGGCTGGTCTGCTGTGGCCTCCCCAGCCCCCCCAGGCTGTTTGGGCAGCTCTAGGCCCCGCCCGGCCCCCCCAACCCCCCCACCGCCCAGCTGGACTCGCCTCTTCCGGGTCTGGTTTGACTTAAGCCCGCCTGCCTGGCGGGGCGGCAGCTGAGCGGATGTGGGGGGGCCATGGGCCCTCAGGAATGCAGCACCCCCCCCCCGTCCCTCCCCCCCTTCCCCCTGCCCCGTGGCCTCCGCCCGGGGACACCCGCCCCCGTGGGAGCTGGCCTGAGCCAGGGGAGTCTGCCGGCCAGTCAGGCCCTCCCCGCCGTGCCCTGCAAGTGAGGGGCAGGGAGCGGGGGCTTCCGGGGCGCAGTGGAGGTGGGCCGGGGGCCCCACACGGCCTGGGGGGAGCCTCCAGCCTGGAGCCAGCCCCGTGGGCTGGACCGAGCCGGCAGGACGCTGCCCCATGGGTCCCTTCTCTGGAAAGCCCCCTGGGTCTCGCCGTTAATTAAATACATTTGTTTAGTAAAAGCAGCTAAAAATACTTGCAGCGTCTGGAGCTGCAGGGAAGAGCTGGCTGATTAGTGCCTGGCTTGTCCGGGGTTAGGCTACCTTTCAGCGCTGGTGCCATGCCTGACCTCCTGCCTTCTAGCGGGGGTGCCCCCCCTCGGAGCAGCCCCTCACTCAGCCTCCCGCCCACGGGGGCTTGCGCTCTATCTGCGTCCCACGTGCCTCCGCCCCTCTGCACAGATAGCCCTGTCTCTGTCCCGCTGCCCCCTCCTGAGCTGTGGCCTTGCGGCCTGAGACGGGGGTGGGTGCTGGGTGGCGATCGTCCTGCCCCTGGGGACCCCCGCACCTGGGCTGTGGTCCGCGCCGCTTGGTGAGGTTGGGCTGGGCACGGTGGTCCTGCCAGGTTCCTCTGGGGGGGCTGGGGCAGGAAGACTCCCCCGCCACACACACACACACAGTGGGGGTCTCGTTCCCACAGATCCTGGTGGACCTCTCGAACCCTGGCGGCCGGCCGGCGCTGGCCTATGAGAGCGTTGTGGCCCAGGAGGGCAGCCCCATCCTGCGTGACCTGGTACTCAGCCCTGACCGCCGGTACCTGTATGCCATGACAGAGAAACAGGTGGGTGCCCCAGGAGCTGGGGGGCTCACCAGCCTGCCGGACCCCCTCTCTGACTGACTGGGCACCCGTGGGGACAGACGCCTGATGGATGCCTCCGGGCCGAGGGGCTGTGTTGGATGGGGAGCGTCTGGGGCCCCAGGCCCCGGGTCCTGGCCTGGCCAGCTCCTCCAGGCCGCGTGCTTGCTGCGCTGCTTCTGCCCAGCCGGCCTGGAGCGCGCTGCTGCCCTGTGTCCAGCCTGCTGACCCCTGGCTGAGGACTAGGGCCCGTGGCTCCCTTGGGAATGTCGGGGCGCAGCAGGGCAGGAGGGGCTGGCTGACTCCTGGGTGGACAGAGCCATCTCCCGGGCCCGCTGCTGTCTGCAGAGAGGCAGGTCTGTGTGGCCTGACTCGGGCGGGACCGGGGTGACCCTCGAGGGGACCAGGCAGAAGAAGGGCCCGAGAAGGGGGCTCCTGGGGCCCGGGGGACGAGGACTGACGTCCATGCTCCTCCGCCAGGTGACACGGGTGCCCGTGGAGAGCTGTGTGCAGTACACGTCGTGTGAGCTATGCCTGGGGTCCCGGGACCCCCACTGCGGCTGGTGTGTCCTACATAGCATGTGAGTCTGGCCCAGGTGGCCTCGCAGAGAGTCTGGAGGCCCTGGCCTAGTGCTAGCTCCCCTGGGTCCAGTTGGGGGCGGTGGGTGTCCCATGAGCTGCCGAGTGAGGAGGCCCAGCGGCCCTGGTGAGGATGGGGTGTGGGGTGGCCTGGGGCTCCTCTGGCCTCTCACCCAAGCCCACGCCCCTGCCCACAGTTGCTCCCGCCAGGACGCCTGCGAACGGGCCACAGAGCCCCAGCGCTTCGCCGCAGACCTGCTGCAGTGCGTGCAGCTGAGCGTGCAGCCTCGCAACGTGTCTGTGACCACATCTGAGGTCCCGGTGAGTGCCTGCGGGCGGCTGGGACCCAGGGCGGAGCGGGGCCCAGGGTGGGCGGGGGTCCCCCAGGCTGCTCACCCTGTCCCCTGCCCCCCCCCCCCCCCCGCCACAGCTCCTGCTGCAGGCCTGGAACGTGCCCGACCTCTCGGCTGGCGTCAACTGCTCCTTCGAGGACTTCGTCGAGTCCGAGGGTGTTCTGGAGGGTGGCCGGATCCACTGCCGCACCCCCTCTGCCCGGGAGGTGGCACCCATCACACGGGGCCAGGGTGAGGCCGCGGGGCCCTCCTGTCCGGGTGGGGTGGGGGGGGGCAGTGGTCATAGCAGGATGGCAGGGGAAAGACTGGGGTGGGCGCTGGGCCCCCGATGGAGGGGAGGGTCCTTGGTAAGGCCCTGCCCTCGCTCCCGGGGCCCGGCGTGGGGCCCTGGTGACCCGGCCTGTGCTGCACACCTAGGAGACCAGCGGGTGGTCAAGCTCTACCTGAAGTCCAAGGAGACGGGCAAGAAGTTCGCGTCCGTGGACTTTGTCTTCTACAACTGCAGCGTCCACCAGTCGTGAGTGCCCCGCCCCCTGCACGGCTTCGCTCAGGCCTGAGGCCCGGCGGTCTGGGCAGTGGGGGTGTGATGCGAGGATTCACCCTCTGTGTGCGATGGGCACTGGAGTGAGGCAGGACGCTGCGGTCGCTGCTGCTTTGTCTGGGCAGGAGGTGGCCGGCCAGGGGTGGGCACTCGACCTGCCGCCTGGGGGCAGAAGGGTCTGTTCCCCCACCCCCCCGACCCCCGCTGGGGCATGGCTGGCAGACATGGGTGCTCTCCAGGGGCTCTGGTCTTCTGTGAGCACGCCAGCTTCAGAGGAAGGGCGGCAGACGCTGAGGGCCTGGCTGTGTGTCCCCCTGGATCTGGGCACATGGGGCGGGTGCCCAGCCTGTGCAGGGTCAGCTTTGAGCCGAGGCCCCGGGTTTTCAGTTGTGTCTCTGTGGACTGACCGGCAGGCTGACGCCCATCTGGCAGCTCACGGGTGCCCGAGTGGGTATTGCTCCCCGACCGAGGTCCAGCCTCCTTGTGTTGGGCGGGCCGGGATCTTTGGGGCGGGGGCTGCGTTCCAGAGGCTGGGAGGGGGCGAGGCTCTGTGTGGAGGCCGAGCCTCGGGCTCCGCAGAGCTGCAGGTGAGGGGTGCAGGGTGGGGATCTGCAGTCCGTCCAGGCCCCCGCCTGGTGAGTCTTGCTCTGGTCAGGGAGCCAATTTCCACTGGGGCTGTCCCGCCTATGCTTAAATCTTAGTTTATTACGAAGAGGTGGAATTTAAGACATGCTTCTCAGGATGTCCCTGGTAGTTGGGTGGTTAGGACTCCACGCTCTTAATGCAAGGGTCTGGGCTTGGTCCCTGGTTGGGGAACGAGACCCTGCATGCTGCCACGGAAAGACCCCTCGTGGTGCGGCTGAGACCAGGTGTGGCCGGGTGACGGGTAATTGAGAGAAGCCTCTAGTAGTCGCTCCGTCATGTCAGACTCTCTGTGACCCCATGGACTGTAGCACACCAGGCTCCTCTGTCCACAGGGTTCTCCAGGCAAGAGTACTGGAGTGGGTTGCCGTGCCCTCCTCCAGGGGGATCTTCCTGACCCAGGGATCACATCCGGGTCTCCTACATTGCAGGCAGATTCTTTACTGTCTGAGCCACCAGGGAAGCCCTAAAATCATATATTAAAAAAAAAAACAACAAACATAAAAACAAAATACACAAGAATATGCTTCTCAGCTGCACTAAATGCATTTTCGGCGTTGATGGTCGAGTGCCCTGGCGCCGGCTTCAGAGGGTTCTGTCCTTGAGAGGGTCTGTCCAGCGACACCAGTGTAGGCGGTCAGGCTGTGTGCGGGGCGGGGCGCGGAGCCCCGGCGGGCAGCCCGTGCAGAGGCCCCGAGGCGCAGCCCGGGTGGGGGTGTCGCGCCCGCCTCACCGCCCCCGTCTCCTGCAGCTGCCTGTCCTGTGTCAGCGGCTCCTTCCCTTGCCACTGGTGCAAGTACCGCCACGTGTGCACGCACAACGCCGCCGACTGCTCCTTCCTGGAGGGCCGCGTCAACGTGTCTGAGGTACGGGGCCGCGGGTGCCGCGGAGCTGTGCGCGGGGTGCTGGCCAGAGGGCTGTCCCGGCCTGGGACCGTCGCTGATGGCGTTGCTGGTGGTCACTGCTTGGGGGCTGCACGCCAAAGGCATGTCTGGGCCGTCTGCCCAGCGTGCCGACGGGGGGAGGGCTTCCACGTGGACGGAAGCGGCTGGGCCAAGGTGCAGGCGTCTGGTGGTTTCCAGAGTCGCCGTGAGGCTGCGTGGTCTTCGATGGTCATTGGGGGTGATAGCTCTGGAGCCAGGCAGAGCCCTGACTATGTTCCGGGCAGCGGGGCTGAGCTTGCCCCGGGAGGAGGAGGAGCCGGCGTGGACCCCTCACAGAACCTGCCCTGGCTGCACCCCTCCAGTCCCACCCACCTCGTGGGCCTTGGTTTTTCTACTTCCTGGTGAGGACTCACGTCCAGGACGAGCTGGCACTGGGTGGAACGAGCCGAGAGCAGGCAGGCACCCGGGGGGGGCGGGCAGGTGGACACCCCAGGTGTGCGGCCTGCCCTGGGGGCCGCGGGCAGGCCGAGCCAGCTGGTGGTGGCCGCAGAATGGATGTGTGAGGTAGGGGCCCGGTCCTCACGGGCCAGCCCTGGTTGCACTGCCTGTCTGAGCTGATCCCGCAGAGGGTGCCCCCCGGGGGTCCCCCAGCACAGCGTCTGTCTGAGCCTCGGCCGTGGACGCAGAGCAGCCAGGATGGCCGGGTGGGGGCGATCGGGGTCCAGGGGCCTGTCGAGGGTGGGCTGACTTCAGGAACGCCCCCCTCAGCTGGTCCCAGGTCACGTGGGGCCGTCCTTAAGAAGTGTGACGTTTCCACGCCCGTCACCCTGTCAGGTTTGGCTTCCAGGGCGACCCTTCTCCCCTCAGCATGTGCTCAGGCCATGGGGGCCTGGGTCCCAGCGACCCCAGCGCCTTCCTGCCCACGATGATGGCTCAGGGTCCCTGCACCCCTCCATCTGCTTGGTCGCCTTTAAGGGGGCCACCCGCACGCAGTGGGGTGGGGTGGCCTGGCGCGGGTCTCGTGTGGAGCCCCTGACGCAGGGCCGCCCTGCTGTGGGAGCGGCCCCCGCACAGCCTCCTCAGCAGGGGGCGTGGGGGGGTTCCCACCAGGGTCGTGTGCCCCACCGACACCAGTGACCCTGGTGCCCTCGCCAGCAGGCTGGAGGGCCATCGTCCGTACGCTCCCTTGGTCTGTGTGAGCGGGCCGGCAGCAGCATTCTCATGTCGGCCCGGACGGGGTGGGGGAGGGCGCGCGTCCACACCGCTCGTCCGCCCCTGGCCTGGCCTCAGCCGCTCAAGGGAGTCGGGCTGGGCCTGAGCCGACCCCTCTCTGGGTCCAGGGTCCCAAGGTGTCAAGGCCACAGTGAGGCTTTGGCCTGATGGGGGCAGGTCTGTGCCCTGAGACCCCGGGGGACAGCAGCAGCGCTTAGCTCCCAGCTGTGGTGGGGGGAGGTGAGGTTGGGGACGGTGGGAGCGGGGCTGGGGGGGGCAGCGGGGGCCCTGGGCTGGGGGCTGGGCACTGCTGGCCACTGCTGTGGGGCTGCACCCTGAGCTCCACACGTGGCCTGCGTGCCGGCCAGTGCCCGCGTGCAGGGGGCCCCTGGGGCACCTGCTCCCTCAGTGCCCACGGGGGCCCCGGGAACCTCTGCAGAGCCAGCCCGGCCGCCCCGGGAGCTGCCTGTAGGGCGTGGGGATGGCAGCCTGTTTTCAGCGTCTCTATTTAAAGCACCTTCTGTGGGGCTCCCGCGGGCCGGCTCCGGCTCCTCCACGGCCGCTCCAGTCCTGCTGCAAGCAAGCCGGGCCGTTGCATCAGTTATTGTTGCTGAAACACTGGCCCTGGGGGCCGGGCTGTTTTTCTGCCCGCTCTGAATATTTTTACCTACTCCCCAGGCCCCTGGCGGAGAGCTTGTGCCTGCTTCTGCCTCAGGGGCCTGTCAGCTGCTCCCAGGTGGGGCCCCTCTGGTGCGGTTCCCAGGGGCGGGCCTGCCTAGATTGCCGTGTGCCATCCGGAACCCAGGCCTGGCTGGCTGGCCCCGGCGCCACCAGCGTGCCCGTGTGTGGGGTGGGTGTGTGATGCTAGATAGGGCCCCTTGCAGCCGCCCTCTGCCTCCAGCCCAGCTTCAGCTGCAGCCTTTTCCCCCCAGGACTGCCCGCAGATCCTGCCCTCCACCCAGATCTACGTGCCGGTGGGCGTGGTGAAGCCCATCACCCTGACCGCCCGAAACCTGCCGCAGCCGCAGTCAGGCCAGCGGGGGTATGAGTGCCTGTTCCACCTCCCTGGGGGCCCGGCCCGCGTCGGCGCCGTGCGCTTCAACAGCTCCAGCCTGCAGTGCCAGAACTCCTCGGTGAGTCCGCTGGGCACCAGGGCGCCCGCCAGGACCCCGTGCTGTGGTTTTCTGCTTACGGGGGTGCCCTGGGCCCTACCCCAGGCCACGGCAGCCCCTCAGCTGGAAGGGCCCAGGTGAGCAGGGGCCACTCCCAGAGCCACCCTGACGCTTGGAGGGAGCCCGTCTGTCTCAGACATAGGTGAGGGGCCTGGGTGGGCTCAGGGCATGAGAGGTGTCCTTGGGTGCCGAGGTCAGGGGGACAGCGGCAGCTCCTTTGAGGTGTCCTGCCTGGGTCAGGACATGGCCACCCGCCCTTGGAACCTCATGTCTGACAGGGTGACCTTCCGAAGGCCTTTGATCGCATCCCGTGAATTTAGTGATGGTGGGGTCTGCAGAGCTAGAACGTTGTGGTGGGAGAGGGGAGAAGGCTGAGTTGGCGGTCCTGAGGTGGCAGTCTTCGGTCTCCCATCTGTTCAGGAGGGCAGTGGGCTTCCGGGCACGGGTCAAAGCCCTGAGTGGTGGGTGGGTGCCTCTGGGTCATCTGCCAGGCCCCCGGAACCTAGGGGAGAGGCATGAGGTCAGAGGTCAGGCTCCATTCCTCTTGACTCTGTTCTGGCCGGGTGGGCCTGGGGCCGAGGGATCAGCACAGTCTCAGGGTAGGTTGGCCCTCGGCCAGCGCCTAGGGTCCCCGTGCCTGCCTGCCTGGCCAGTCCCATTTTCTGTCCGCCGCCTTGGCTCCTGTGGGCCCCACCCTCCGCCTGCCTCTCACTCTGGCTCCCCTTCCTCCCTGTGCCTCCCCAAGGCCGCTGTCTCTCTTCTCCCCATCCCCGGGCCCCTGTCACCTCTGTCCACCCTGCCCCCCCCTCCTGCCAGACCCACATTTGTCTTTGCTGTAGCTCCGTGTGAAGGGAAAAGAAAGCATCAGGGAGTTTGATAGGATCCAATTACATTCCTGCAGATAAGATGATGATGAATTGCCCTGGGACGGAGCACAAGTCTTCAACTGAGAAAGTGGGACACAGCTGGGCTCCTTGGGAGGGCTGTGTCCCTAAGCCCAGCCCAGCCTGGGGGCGGTGGGGGGGCAAGCCCTCACAGGGGACGCATATGTCACACTCAGGGCAGTCCCAGGGGAGGGCTTGTTGCGCCCATCTGGAGATGAGGAAGTGTCCCTGACATATGCCCAAGGGAGTGCGGGAGAATCCTGGCGTCCTGGTGGGGGTCACCCTGGAGGCTGTGATCCTGTAGCTGTTGGAGGGCGAGGGCAGCAGCCACCTATGTGCAGAGGAGCTGGTGGATGGGGCAGACGCTTGGGCCCTTGGCTGGCCTGGGCAGGGGTGTGGTGGGGATGGACGCAGGGAGGGGCGGGGGGTGTGTCGGGCGTGCAGACTGGCCCCAGACACCACCCTGCCAAGCCTGCCACCAGTGGCTGGTGCCAGAGGTGGCCACAGGGGACATGCAGGCCTGGCCGCACGGCCTGACCCTCTTCCTGCCACCGCAGTACTCCTATGAGGGCAACGACGTCAGCGACCTGCCTGTGAACCTGTCCGTGGTGTGGAACGGCCACTTCGTCATCGACAACCCCCAAAATATCCAAGGTGAGCCGGGTGGGGGGCAGCCCGGGGGCCAGGCCCGCCGGCGGCTGCTGACCCCCGTCCTCCCCGCAGCCCACCTGTACAAGTGTCCCGCCCTGCGGGAGAGCTGCGGCCTCTGCCTCAAGGCCGACCCTCGCTTCGAGTGCGGCTGGTGCGTGGCCGAGCGCCGCTGCTCCCTGCGTCCCCACTGCCCCGCGGATTCGCCTGCCGAGTGGATGCACGCCCGCCACGGCAGCAGCCGCTGCGCAGACCCCAAGATCCTCAAGGTAGGCGCTCCCCCAGGCCTGCAGGGCAGAGGGTTCTCTGACACCCGACCGTCGCCCCAGCTGTCCCCTCTTCCCACAGCTGTCCCCTGAGACGGGCCCGCGACAAGGCGGCACGCGGCTCACCATCACAGGGGAGAACTTGGGGCTGCGCTTCGAGGACGTGCGGCTGGGCGTGCGCGTGGGCAAGGTGCTGTGCAGCCCGGTCGAGAGCGAGTACATCAGCGCAGAGCAGTGAGTGGGGCGGGGCCTGCGGGGCGGGGCCTGTATGGGCAGGCTGGACCTGTGTGGGCGGGGCCAGAGAGCAAGGGGCCGTGTGGGTGTGGCCAGAGGGTGGGCGGTGCCTGTGTGGGCGGGGCGTGGGCAAGGTGCCGTGCAGCCTGGTGGAGAGCGAGTACATCAGCGCGGAGCAGTGAGTGGGGCGGGGCC
>CM035289.1:430635-485326 GCA_020226075.1 Hydropotes inermis
GGAGGATGCAGAGGGGCCAGGGCTTGGGAACATAGAGGTGGCGGGGCCGGGGCCTGGCGGCCAGAGGTACGCCGGGTTCGGGCTGAGGATGCAGAGGGGGAGGAGCGGGGGCGGGGCCGCGGGGCGGGAGATGCGCAGGGGGCGGGGCTTTGGGGCGGGGCCGCAGGGACGCAGAGGGGGCGGGGGTGGAGGATGCAGAGGGGCCAGGGCTTGGGGACATAGAGGGGGCGGGGCCGGGGCCTGGCGGTCAGAGGTACACCGGGGTTCGGGCTTAGGATGCAGAGGGGGAGGAGCCGGGGCGGGGCCGGGGGGGAGGCCGACGCAGAGGGGGCGGGCCAGGCCCTAGCTCACAAGCCCACCAACGCAGGTACTACGCTGACATAGCCAAGATGCCCGCCATCAGCGACCAGGATATGAGCGCCTACCTGGCTGAGCAGTCGCGGCTGCACCTGAGCCAGTTCAACAGCATGAGCGCCTTGCACGAGATCTACTCGTACATCACCAAGTACAAGGACGAGGTCAGTGCAGACTCTCTCTGCCCCGGTCTGCTGGACAGGCCCGGTGTCCTCGGCCTTCACACCAGCTCTGCTGCTGGGGGCAGGCACTGGACCTCCCTGAGACGCTGGGAACAGAGGACTGAGCCACAGGCTAGAGAGGCCTGCTGGGCACTGCTGGGGCCCAGTCCTGAGGCCAGGGCAGGCCTGCCGCAGAGTCTCCCAGGAGGAGGGTGGCCTTGGCTGTGGGGTATGTGGGTGTCAGGGGTGCGAGCTTCTCCCGGGCACACGGAACCTGACTGCCAGGGTCTGGAGGTAGAGGCGGGCATGTCAAGAAGTAGGGTGGGGTGGGAGAGGGGGAGGGTCAGGAGCCTGGTTCCCTGGGTCGAGAGGGTGGAGCAGTTGGCTCCACTGACTTGGCCACAGGGCCGGACCCGGGGGAGGCAGCAGAGCCAGGGGACAGTCAGTTAAGCCCGGAGGAGGGGGCTCAGGGAGGGAGCACAGAGCAGAGAAGGGGCTGTGCTGAGCCCGGTGCCAACGGGCAGGAGCTGCAGGGGGAGGAGAGCCCTCCGTGACCTGGGGTGGGGCTCAGTGAGGGGCACAGAGATAGGGGCTGCCTGGGGAGGGTGGGGATGGCAACATGGCTGCTGGGGGGGGGGGCGCTGCCTGCCCACAGGACACAGCACTGGGAGTTCAGACACTGCACCCCGGGGGACCTGGAGGGCTGGCAGGGGACCCGAGCCCTGTCTGGGTAGTTTCAGGGGAAGGGAGTTAGGAGACCCTGGGGACCTGGGGGTCCTGGCTCCAAGCCCAGGTCCCTCAGGCTCTGGCCGCGGGCTCCATGTGTGGCCCCGGAGCCCGCCTGAGGCGCCTCCCTGCCCCTGCAGATCCTGACGGCCCTGGAGAAGGATGAGCAGGCACGGCGGCAGCGGCTCCGTGGCAGGCTGGAGCAGGTGGTGGACACCATGGCCCTGAGCAGCTGAGCCCCTGGCCCAGCCGCCTGGCCAGCGGCAGTGAGTGAGAGGACCCTGGCGGTGGCCTCCGCCCGGCGGCCAAAGCTGGGAGGTCCACGGAGGCAGCCTCGCCTGCCGTGCCGGGGTCCTGCGCTGGGGCCAGGTGTGTGACCCTGGCCCCCGTGTCCCCTTCCCACCTGTGGGGTCCCGGCTCTTCCTTGGTGTGGGTGAGGCGGTGTCTGCAGCCCTCCCTGCGCTCAGAGCTGTTTGCAGGGGGCCGGGGAGCCCAGGTGTGGCCCGGCCCCCTCAGGACAGCAGGGGGCTGCCGAGGCCTCAGGGTGAGGCCGGAGCCCTCTAGGAGGGAGAGGCGAGGTTGCAGAGGCCAGTGGGCCAGGTCTGTGCCTGGGCTGGGCGGGCCGCTGTGCCCGCCTCCTGGGCAGAATCTGAGGGCTGGGCCTGGTTGGCGACCTGGGTGGGGAGGTGGCACGCCCAGGGCCCCTCCACGGGGAGCTGAAGTCGGCCTGGGCCGGCGCCACCCACCTGCCACGGGCATCCCACCGCCGCTGCCGCCATCCTCGATTCACCGCGTGCTCTCCGCGGTCGAGGCCGGAGCGCCGTGTCGACCTCACCCAGAGAGAGGCCCCCAGCTCCCTCCTATGGAGGGGCTGCAGGACGGCTCCACGCAGGGCCCAGGTGACTTCTGGAAGGACTCGGGTCCCCTTCTGTCCTCAGGGCTGTGCCTCTGGGAGCCACTGGGGCCTGGGGCTCTGGGCTGTGAGTGCACGTTCCCCTTATTTATTCCCCCCTGAAACCTGCCCTGCCCCGGGCTGAGCTCTCTGCTGTGGAGGGCCCCGGAGCCGCCCTGATCAGCCTCCTGCCCACCCCCCAGCCTCCCACCTGCCTTCCCGTGGCTTCAGTCTGGCCCCAGCAGCGTGCTGGCCCCTTGGAGGGGGTGCGCTTGGGGGACGTTGCTCGTTTTTTAGGGGAACAGGGGAGTCCTGCTGTGCTTGGACAGCTGGAGCTGTGGGGGCCTCGGACTGTACCCGGTGGCCTGGCCAAGAGCAGGATGCAGTGACCAGAGGGCTTGGAGGTCGGGGCTGCCCACCCTGCCCTCAGCTAGCAAGAGTACACATTTTTAATTAAAAAACCTGTACATACGTATACATATATATATATATGTGTGGCTCTGCCTGTCTCCAGCCCCAGTGGGGTCCTGTACAGCTGACTGGAGGAGGAGGAATTTTACAGTTTAGAGTATGAGCCGAGGCAATGGGACAGCCCAGCCAAATGGGCGTGGCCACCGTCTCCTGCTGGAGCGCCCCGGCCTCCGCGTCCACCTGTGGGGCAGCCTGTCTCCCTGTTGATGTGAGGACAGACTGCTCGGCCTAGAGCTTCCCGGAGGCGGGCCGTGGATTCCTGCATGACTGTGCTAGCGTTTAGTATGACTTGATCTTTTTAAAACTGCAAGTGTTGAATACTAGAGGTTGTTAGGCCCCTTTTTTCATGTTTTTTAATTAATCAGTCACTTGTGAAAGGCAGTGGCCCGTCCCCTTTTCAATTCACTTTTTCGACGGTACTACAGATCTCCGCGGACTTTTAAGGGACAGCTAACTGTGGCCGGCCCCGCGCCTTCCCTGACGCGGCGTGAGCCCGCCCGAGAGCCTCCATCAGCTGAGCAGCTGCTCCCCCGCAGGAGGAGGGGTGAAGTCCGCAACCTCCTGACTCAGGAAGCTCCTGGAACTGGGGGTCAGAGGCCCCCAGGCCCCGCGGGCGCTGAGCAGGGCTCGGGCCCCCATGCGGCAGGTGTCCAGCAGGAGCTCAGGCCAGGGAGGCGCGGGTTCCTGTGTGTGGGCCTCTCCCCCCGAGTCTTCCCTGAGGCTGCTTCTGATCGAAGCCCCTGTTCTTCCAGCCCCACTCCGGCCAGAGGACTCCTTGGCCCCCGGCGCCGCCCTCTTCGGAATCCAGTCCCCACCCCCTCCCTAGAACTTCCTGCCGGGCGGTTGGGTTGGCAGTCCGGGCGGTGGGGATGCGGGAGTGGGGAGCCGCCAGTGCTGCCCGCCGCGGCAGAGCACACAGGCGGGTCGGGGCGAGCACTTTAGCGCTGTCTGTTTACACGCGAGCCAATCACCGACCTGAGCCTGCCGTCCACGGCAGCACGGCCGCACCTCCTTCCCTGGGCGGGAGTCAGGCCGAGTCCTCAGCCTGCCTCGCCCTTGGCACCTCCATGTTCTCCTGCCCAGCACTCTGACCCCGAGCTCAGCTCTGGCCCAAGGGTGGCCAGGGCATGGAATGGAGCCCTGCTCTGTGCAGAGGGGGCCCTGGGGGCCCCTCTGCAGTCCTGGGGCCAGGGGGCTGGGCCAGAACGCCTGCCTGCCTGGACTCTGCTGCTACTGCCTGCTACCCTGGGTTGCCTCCCTCACTCTCGCCCGAACGCCTCTCAGGAGCGCCAGGGATGGCTCGGCCACGGTCGGGAGCCTGGCCTCTCCATATACCTCGAGCTTGCCCACACTCCTTGACCCGGGCCCGGCCTGGCCCATGGGAGAGGCCCACCACCCCTGCTTTGCCCTTGCTGAGCGAGCCCTGCCTGGCTCTCCCCCCAGTGCTGGAGTTGAGGGCTCACGCCGTTGGTGCTACACAAGCTAGAATAGATATATTTAGAGAGAGAGATATTTTTAAGACGAAGCCCACAATTAGCTGTCCTTTAACGCCGCAGAGCCCCCACCCAAAAGAAGAGCAATCGCTCGACAGCCTGAATGGCCCCTCGGCCACTGTCTCTCCCAGGGGCGGCGTGGCTGACGGCGCTAGGCTTGCAGGTTGTGTAAATACACGGCTATTTCCTATTTTACTGTCTCAGATTTAGTACTTGTAAATACACACACATTAAGGAGAGTAAACATTTTTGCTAAAACTCATGGCTCCGGGTTTTCCTTGCTGGGAGGGGTCTAGGGTGGCAGCACAACAGCCAGCCGACCCCACCTCCCCTACCCCACCCCTACTCTGGGCAGCATTTCCCGGGGTGTCAAGGCTGCTGCCCTCAGGGGGTGACTGCATCAGGGGCCCCCAGGACCATCACCTTTGTTCTGCAGCACGCCCTGAGGGTGGGGCCCCAGCGTCACACCTGGCCCCGGGGCCACTGGGCATTTCAGCTGAGACTTAAACCAGGGCCTGAGCCCCATCCAGAGGGTCCTGTTGACCTGGGCCCCCGCCTGTGTCAGAACAGGAAGGGTGTGATGGACCCCAGAGAGCGACCTGCACCTCTGCGTATGCATGACCTGCAGGCCAAGCGAGGTGATGACAGTGATGAGGCCGATGGTCCCCTCCTGGTTCAGCCACCGTTCTGGCCAAGTGAACTGGTGTGGAGCTCACAGCCACTCAGACAGAGGAAAGCTGAGGGGCATGGTGGGGAGTGGCCTTGGGGGACTAAAAGTCGGCCGTGCGGCAGGAGAGGTCCCCAGAGAGGCCGGTAGCGCTCCAGGATGCCTTCAGCATCTCGGCCCGGAGACAGCATGCTGACAGTGGCCCATGAATCATCATCAGTGCCTCCTGCTCCAAAAACGGGCCCATCCTGACAGCCGGTCTGCGGGGCGGCGAGCTCAGCGCCAGGCTCAATCACCAGAGAAATCAGTGTAATCAGCATGAAATTGCATCGGAAACAAATTTAGCAAACACGGTCCCATTTGGGGTGTGACGTGGCCTGTTCGCGTAGCTGTCCCCTCCAGCTTTCCGGCGCAATCAGCCCTGCCGAGGGCCCCAGCCCGCCGGTAGGCACGTGAAAGCAGGTGCGGGTCTTTGGGCGCAATCAGCAGCGCTCAAGTCAAGCAGGATGGGGTGGGGCGGGGGGCGGCGCCATCTGACTGTCGTTCCTGGGAGCTTCCAGGCTCTCAGCCCTGACTGCCAAGGCCAGTGCTCCCCTGCGGCGCCGGGCAGCGCGTGGGGTGGGGGTGTCTGGTGGCCGGGCTGAGCCCTTCTGCGTGCCAAGCTCTGCGTGAAGCCGTTGCGATGGGGAGGCAGCGTTCAGGTAACAAGGCCTGGGAACAGCCCGGTGACTGCACACGGAGGTCTGTGGCGGCCCCCTGGGGAGGAGCAGCGCCCCCCGGCCAGGGTGACTTGGGAGGCCCACGCTGAGGGGGCCCCGGGCCCCGAGAGAAGCAGAGGCTGTGCTAGGCTCCTTGGGAAGCAAGGAGCGCGGGTCCTCAATCGCACCTGGGGGCCGCGGGACCCTTGCGAGGCTCCTCCGGGGCGCGGAAGGCGGCCCCATCCCGCACTTCCGCTTCCGGGCGCGTGGCTTCCTTCGAGGCACCTGGCCTCCTTCCGGTCGCGTGCCGCCCGCCTTCGCCTCTGGCCTCAGCGTCGTGGACCGCAGCGTGAGCCCCGAAGCTCTCACACGGTCTGCAGCCAGGCGTCCTCCCCGCGGCCCGCCGGCCCTCGCGGCCTCGTCCGTCGGCCCCCAGGTCGGACGCGCCCCCGGCCCCCGAGGCCCGGCCTCTCCGAACGCCAGTCCCGGTGTGACGCTGAGGGGAGCCGCCGTGCGAGAAGGGGCCCTGCTCCCTCCCTCGTGCGAGCTGACTTCCTGAGGGACACGCCCCTCCCAAGCCTCTGGGGGAGGGCCCTCCCAGCCAGGAGCGCGGCTCTTGGGCTCAGCAGCAGCCCTGGGCGACCCTGCGCGCTGATGGTGCCCCGGAGGGCGCGGCCGTCTCGGGCCGGGGTCCTAGAGCGCCCCTCAGGCTGCCCCCAGTGCCGCTAGCCCTGGAGTTCCACCAGCGAGGACTCAGGCAAGGCGTTGGGGGCTGGCGAGGGAGGCCCCGCCCCACCTGCTGAGGAAGGGGCAGGATGAGGGGCTGGGGGATAGCACCCCTGTCCAGCGAGCCCGGCCGAGGCACAGAGGTGCTGGGGCGGGGGGCGCCAGCTGCAGGAAGGAGCCTGAGGTCCCGAAGAGGAGGCTGCTGAGCAGGGCGGGCAGCAGAGCGGCTTCTGGAGTCGCTGCAGAGGGGCTGCAGGGGCCCCCAAGCCGGGACATTCAGTGAGGACCGAGGCCGAGGACCAGAGGTGAGCAGGATGGGGCTGCTGCGCACGCCACTTCGGGAAGATCTGTGTCCACTGTAGCCCAAGTCGATGGTACCCCTGTGGAGTTGTGCAGTGCACGACCTATCCAGATGTACAGGGCGTCCCTGAGTGGGTGAGGCACTTCCAGTGGAGGCCGGGAGAGGAGCAGACCTGCCTCCCTAGTGTCAGGAAGCCTTGTCAGCTTTGCCTCAGGCCCCACCACCATCGTGGGAAGAAGATAAAGGGAGAAAGGGCCCTGTTAGGGAGCTGAACTATGACCTGGGACTTAACATTTGCCCAAAGGAAACTGTTGATTTTATTTTTAATATGTATTTATTTGGCTGCTTCTGGTCTTAGTTGAGTCACGTGGCACACGGGCTTCAGGAGTTGCCAGGCAGCAGCTTAGTTGCTCCCCAATATGCGGTATCTTAATTCCCCCCCACCCAGGCATCAAACTTGTGTCCACTGCATTGCAGGGTGCAATCGTAACCAATGGACCACCACAAAAGTCCCCAAAGGAGGCCACTTAAACACCACTGGATTAAGATATCTGAAAGTTTAACATTTGTTCCTACTTCTCAGTAGGGCAGAAGCTTGGAAGCAAGATGCAGACAATTAAGAAGTTACATTAACAAGACACCAGCAGTGCTGTGGGCATCTTCAACCTCAGAGGCCATGCTGGGCTAGGGTGTAGGTGCTGGGCTCTGTCTGTGGCCCGAGTCCCTGGTCTCGGGAGCTGCTCCCCCTCCACACCCAGGGGAGTGCTCCAGCAAGGCTGTGACCCCAGCTGACCAGTCAGAGCATCCGTGCCAATCAGGCTGAGCATGCCACGTCATCAGGACCAACTGTTTTCCCTGAAACTGCTGAAAAGAGTGAATACTCCTTAATGTGGGGTGCCTTGGGGGCAGGGGTGACCCCAGCTCCAAAGTGTGGAGCTAAGAGATGAGGGGAAGAGAGAGAGAGAGACGAAACTCCTGGACCCAGCCCCGCCAGTAGACGAGATCTCTTGTGGCCTTCAGTTAATTGGCCAACAGATTCCTTTTTCTGGCTTTGCTCAGATTGATGTGTTGAGGGGATGTAGAGTGAATCTCTCACTGCTGGAGGCTCTGCTGCTGGGAGAGTTAGATGGGCCACCTGAGCTGAGACAACTGCTGGTGTAAAACACACAGGACGTGAAATAGCTCATTAAAATTGTTTATGTTGACATGTTTGAAGTAATAATAATGGGGTAGACAGGCTTACCTAAGATGGTGTTAAATTTTACATGTTTCTTTTAACTTTTTAAGTGTGGCCACTAGAAAATTTAAAACTATGTTTCTAGTTCATTTTCTGTTTCCACTGGACAGATTGGGACTAGACCAATTTTCTAGAGATGAAGAGCATGGGATGCATGTGTGTGCTGATGTCTGTCTTAACTGGTGCTCCTTTGGAGAGTGAGTTCTGCGCACAGAGGGCTTCCTGGTTTCCTGTGCTGTGGTGGGTCTCCCCAGGCTTGGGTTCCTAGTCACACAGCTGTGCGACCACCACTGCGGTCCTTTTCAGAACCAGTCATTACCCCAGAAACGCCCCCACACCTGGTAGCTTCCACTCGCGCCCTTTCGCCCCAGCTCCTGCCCTGCTCATCTGCTGTCTCCGTAGATCTTCCTGTTCTGGACGCTTGATGGAAACGCAGGCACACAATACGTGGCCTTTTGTGTTTGGTTTCTTTCCCTTAGTATCGTGTTCTCAAGGTTCATGTCTGTGGTAGCCTGTGTCATGCTTCACTCCTTTGATGTCTGAATGATACTCCACTGCATGGATGTATCCACCCATTCATCAGTTGAAGGGCATTTGAGTTGTTTCCAGTTCTTGACTTAAGAACAATACTCTGTGCACATTTGTGTACAGATTTTCATGTGAATATACGCTCATTCTCGTAGGCACATAACTAGGAGTGGAATTGCTGGATCGTATGATAGCTCTATATTTAGTAATTTAGGGAACTGCCTGACTGGTTTCCAGTGTCTGCACCATTTTACCTTCCCACTATTAGTGCACCGGAGGCTTCCCTGGAGGCTAAGACAGTAAAGAAGCTGCCTTCAGTGCAGGAGACCTAGGTTCGATCCTTGGTTTGGGAACATTCCCTGGAGAAGGGAATGGCAACCCACTCCAGTATTCTTGCCTGGAAAATCCATGGGCAGAAAAGCTTGACAGGCTACAGCCCTTGGGGTTGCAAAGAGCAGAATGTGGCTGGGCGGCTGACATACCCATTACTGGACGGGGGCCCCAGTGCCTCTGAATTCTCACCAACACTAGTCATCACCTGCCTCTTTGTCCACTACCATCCTCAGGGGTGTGACGTCGTGTGCTGTGGCTTTGATTTGCATTTCCGTGGTGGCCCGTGACACTGAGCATCTGTTAATGTGCTTATTGGCCACTTACTGGCTATATGTTTTCTTTGGAGAAACATCTACTCAGATCCTTTGCCCATTTGTCTTTTCATTATTTAATTGTAAGAGCTCTCTCTACATTACAGGTACACAATCATCAGATACATGATTTGCAGACATTTTTCTTCCATTCTGAGTTTTCTTTTCACTTTTTTTGTTTGTTTTTGGCCAGGCCATGCGGCTTGTTTGAGGGATCACAGTTCCCCAAACAGGGTTTGAACCTAGGCCATGACAGTGAAAGTGCCGAAATGTCAGGGAATTCCCTCTGTTTACTTTTAATATTTAAAAAAAATTTATTTTCACTTTCTTGATGTTGTGTTTTAAATGCTTAGCTTTTAACAGAAGAATGAGAAATCTGATATTGGGTTCAGGGTTAAAGGATGGAACCCAGGAACAGATTAGAGCAAGTAGGCAGGGTGTGGCCTGGGAAGGACGGAGGAGAAGGAACTCTGAAAAACAGAATACTGAACCCTTCAAAGACTTTCACTTTGTGATAAACTGTTTCTTTTAATTTTTTCAAATTTGTGGTAAAATACACATAACAAAACTTACCGCCATCTTTAAGTGTGAGGTTCGGTGGCATTAAGTACATTCATATTGTTGTGCAGCAATCACCACTACCATCTCCAGAACTTCCTCATCTTCTGAAGCTGAAGCTCTGTCCCCGTTAAACACTCACCATCCTACTTTTTGTCTCTGTGGATTTGACTCCTTTAGGGACCTCATCTAAGTGGATCGTACAGTATTTCTACTTTTGTGACCAGCTTTTATCACTGAGCGTAATGTCCTTAAGGTTCATCCATGTTGTCACATGAACCAGAATTTCTTTCCTTACCAGAATTTCCTCTTACTAGTTTTTCATTGTGTAGATGGACCATATTTGTTTCTCCATTCATCTGTGGATGGATAACTCGGAGTACTTCTGCCTTCAGCTGTTGTGAGAACATCATGAATGTGAGAGTGCAGTGCCTCTTTGAGACCCAGCTTTCAGTTCCTCTGGGCACACGCCCAGGAGTGGAATTGCTGGCTCATATGGTTATTCTGTAAATGTTTTAATTTTCTGAGGAACTGATACACTGATTTCCACAGTAGCTGGACCACTTTATATTCCCACTAGCAAAGTGTTAGGGTTCTAATTCCTCCACATCCTTGTCAGCACTTGTTATTTTCTCTGTTTTTTTTTCTTCTTTTGATAGTAGTCATTGTAACAAGGTGGTATATCATTATGGTTTTATCATTTGCATTTCCTAATGATGTTGAGCATCTTTTTCATTTGCTTACTAACCATCTGCATATTTTTTTGGAGAAACCTCTATTCAAATCCTTTTGTCCTTTTTAAAATTTGGATTTTTGTTGTTGAGTTTCAGAGGTTCTCTGTTCTAGATGTTCATCTGTTATCATTATGTGACTTGTAAATATTTTTTCCCATTCTATGAGTTGCCTGTTACTCTGTTTATACTGTTTTTTAATGCATAAACATTTTCAATTTTCATAAGATCTATTTTTTCTTTTGTTGCCAGTGCAAAGAAAAAACTATTTTTTTTCTGTAATTTGTTTCATTTCATCCTATTCTTTGAAAGAGTTTTTCCAGATATTCAATTATGTTGACTTATTTTCTCCCATTGTTATGGCCTCCATCATTCTTCTGAAGAAGTTGGCAGTCTTTCCTCAAAAGCTCTTCACTGAATATTTTAGGATCCACTTTCCATCTTTGGTGTTCTGCATTTCCCATCCAGCGTTTCGCTGATCTTCACATCACAGATACAGCAGAATGTTTTGGATGTTTACATTTCCAATGGGAGCCATCCAGAGGCCATTTTTTGGCCTCTCCAGCCATGGTGCTGGGACTTCGTTCCCCTCATTCAGCACCTTCTCATGAAAGCATCGGTGTTTGGTTTGTGCAGCAAGCCCCTGTGGCTGCGGGCCTCATCCCTGACCACACCGCCCTGACTGACTTTTGCCTTCTGTTGAAGTCCCCTGGCTCTGACCCAGCACTTCTAGTGAAGCTCATGGGAGGTGGGGCTCATGCCTCCCAGGTGGTGGGTGGGGGAGCCTGCATCCCACCCATGTGTTTCCAGTTCTTCCCTTGTTTCTCTAACCCCTCTACTCATGGAGCTTTGTGGGGGAGGCGAGGGAGCCCCATGGTGCTCCCCCGCCACGCACCACAGTTATTTCTGTAGGTGAGCTGAACCAGGCCACGGAATATTGTCCAGGAGTGTCACTGCCCCAATCCCAGACTCTGACAGTTCCTCACAAACCACCAGGGCTCCTTGCTGGCCCTTGGAGAAATCTGAGCATCTTTTCCAGCAGTCCCTTTCTCTGCCCCTGGCCTCTGGTATCAGGCACATCTGCCCAGAGCTGCTGTGGCCACAAGAAATTGAGAGGATGGAGTGTTTCTCAGCTTAACTCCCCCCGGTTGAGAGGATTGCCTGTGCCTCCATCCACGGAGGTCAGCGGACAGCTGGGACTCCTGCTCAGACATCAGCAAGAAGTGTGTGAAGCCCCGGCACTTCCTCGTGGCAGGCAGCCCTGGGTCGGAGCAGCCGCGCAGCCGCAGAGCCGCCACTGCTGGGGCGAGTGCCCAGTGCGCCTATAAAGCCCATTAAATCTCGGGTGGGGGCCCTTGAAGGCTGACAAGCAGCTGCTCTTGACTATTGGATTCCTGCCAGCTGAAATACTTCCCATGGTAATTGACTCTCAGAACCCCTTCTGCCAGGAGGCTGGTTTGAAGTCATAAAAAGGGATGCCCCAGCTCTGCACAGGGGTTCACAGACCTGCTGGACTGGCCGGTATGAGGAGCAGATGGCCTGCTGCCCTGGCATGGGCTCCTGGGTTGTGACCACTGGATTCTAGAAACTGAAAAAGAGTCGAATCTAGTCAGGTGATGGTTAGCATTTTTTAGCAAGAAAGTATTTTTTAGTTAAGACAAGTACATTTTTTAGACAAAATGCTGTTGTACCCTTAGGAGACTAGTATAGTGTAAACATAACTTGTCACATGCACTGGGAAACCAAAGACTTTATGTGACTTGACTTACTGAGATATTTGCTATATTGAGGTGGTCTGAAACTAAACTTGGAGTAGCGCCATGGTATGTATGCCTGTGACTAGTCGTGATTGATAACCGCCCATCTCAGAGCAGAATCTGCAGAGCAGGCTTTGGAGAAGTCATGTGCTCCTCTACACTGAGGACCATTCCTGCCACCCCCCATGACTACGGCTCCCACTTTGCTCTGTGTCCAGACTCCACCATCCTGTGTGGAAGTCACCGTGGACTCGGGTCGGGTGGCTCCAAGGCTGCCAGAGTAGATTGACTGCAAGAGTGTCCCTGTTCCACTCCCAAAGACATCCTATGAAGCCACCACCACCCTGATACCAAACCAAAGACACTACCAAAAAGCAAAATTACCAGTATCGTCGATGAATATAGGTTTACGAATTCTCAACAAAGTATTAGCAAACCGAATCCAGCAACACATAAAAAAGATCATATGCTAGAACCAATTTGGATTCATCTCAGGGTCAAAAGGATGGTTCAGCATACACAAATCAATGTGATATACCACATCATTAAAAAGAAAAGATTACAGCCACTGATCATCTCAGAATAGATGAGAAAAATCATTTGATAAAATTAAACATCCATTCATGATAAAAATCCTTATGAAAGTGCTTCTCAAGGGAACATATAACAACATAGTGACAGCTATTTATGACAAACCCACAGCCAATATAATACTCAATGTTAAAAGCCTTCCCACTAAAATCTGGAACAAGAGAAGGAGGTCCACTCTGACCACTTCTATTCAGCATATTATTAGATGTCCTAGACACACTAGTCAGACAAGAAAAAGAAAAGGTATTCAGAGTGGTAGGGAAGAGGTAAAATTATCATATGCAGATGACATAGAAAACCCTAAAGAATCCACACAAAAATCGCTAGAACTGATAAGTGAATTCAGCTACATAGCAGGATACAAGTTAACACACAGAAATTAGTTGTGTTTCTTTACATTAACAATGAAATGTCATAAAGGGAATGTAAAGAAAAAATTCCTTTTAAAACTACATCAGAAAAGTACTTAGGAATAAAGGAGGTGAAAGACATATGCAGAGTACTATAAAACATGAACAAAGAAAACTAAAGATGATTCAAAGAAATGAAAAGCCATCCCATGCTCTTGGGTTGGAAGAATTAATATCATTAAAATGGCCATGCTACCCAAAGCAATCTACAGATTGAATGAGTTCACTGTTAAATTGATATTTTTCAAAGAACTAGTCAAATAATCCTAAAACTTACATGGAACCAGAGAAGACCCAGAATTGCCAAGACAATCCTGAGGGAAGAGAACAAAGCAGGAGGCACAGCCCTCCCAGGCTTCAGACTGTATTGCAGAGCTACAGTCATCAGATGGCGTGGTGTTAGCACAAAAAGAGTCATAGGAATTACTGGAACAGAAGAGAGAACCCAGAAATAAACCCATACACCTATAGTCAGTTAATCTTCAACAAAGGAGGTAGAAATATGCAATGGGGAAAAGACAAGCTCTTCAGCAAGTGGGAAAGTTGGACAACTGTGTGCAAGTCGATGAAGTTAGAATATTACCACACCACACACAAAAATATACTCAAGATGACTTAAAGACTTTAAATATAAGACAAGACACCATAAACCCCCCAGAAGACACTGCGGCAAAACATTTTGACATAAATTGTATCAATGTATTCTTAGGTCCCTCTTCCAAGGCAATAGAAATACAAACAAAAATTAGCAGATTGGACCTAATCAAACTTAGATGTTTCTGCACAGCAAAGGAAATAAAAACAAAAAGACAACCTATGGACTGGGAGAAAATACTTGCAAATGATGCAGCTGACAAGGGCTTAGTTGCTAAGATAAATAGCTCACACAACTCAATAACAACCAATAAAAAATGGGTGCAAGACCTAAATAAGACATTTCTCCAAAGAAGACATACATATGGCCAATAGGCACAGGAAAAGGTGCTCAGCAACTCTAATTGTTAGAGAAATGCAAATCAAAACTTAAATGAGGTATCACCTCACACTACTAGGGATGATCATTAAAAATCTATAACAAATGCTGGAGAAGGGGAAGTCTGCTACACTGTTGGTGGAAATGTAAATTGTGCAGCCACTGTGGAGAACAGTATGGAGGTTCCTTAAAGAACAAAAAATTGAATTGCCATATGATCCAGCAATTCAAGTTTTGGGTGTACATCTGGGGAAAACTAATTCAGAAAGATACAGGCAACCTTATGCTCATAGCAACACTATTTACAGAAGTCAGGACACAGCAGAAACCTGAATGTCCATCCTTAAATGAGTAGATAAAGAAGATGTGGTACATATACACAGTGGACTATTACGCAGCCATAAAAAATAATGAAATAATGCCATTTGCAGCAATATGAATGCAACTAGAGATTATTACACTAAGTGAAGTCTGAAAGAGAAAAACAAGAGATCACTTATATGTTGAATCTGAAACAACACAAATGAACGTTATCTAGGAAACAGAAGCAGATTCAGGCATAGAGAACAGACTTGGGGGGGGGAGGTTAGGTGGCGAGGGAAGGACTGGGAGGTTGGGGTCAGCAAATAGAACCATGATTCAGTGAGGTCCTACTGTATAGCACAGGTAACTATACTCAATATCCTATGATAAATCATAATGGAAAAGATATGTTGGAGTATATTTTTATATATATATATGTATGACTCAAATCACTGTTGTACAGCAGAAATTAACATTCTAAATCAACTATATTTAAATAAAATGAGAAAAAAAAAGTGTCCCTGATCGTTACTCCTTCGTGTTACACAAGAAACTGCCCCTTCCAGTAGGATGAAGGGTCCATCTCCCCACCCCTGGAGTATGGGCTGACCCTGTGACTTGATCTGACCCACATCATGTGGCTGAAGTGTTGGTGTTCCAGTGCTGAGGCAAGGCCTCAAGGGCCTTGCAGGGGTCACTTCCTCCTGGCTCACAGGAAGAAACCTGGGCCAACCTGTTGGTGGTGAGATACCAAGTGGAGGAGAGGCCAGCTGCACATGGAAAGGCCAGCCAAGGCCAGCCTACAGCCAGCTGACCCTGAACAGCTGCCCTGCAGGCCTGTGAGCAGTAGTGGATGCTTGTGATTTTAAGCCACAGCATCTGGAGTGGTTTGCTAAGCATAAGGCTGCCAGAAAAACGCAGAACACTTAGTTAAACTGGAATCCCAGATAAACTGCAGAAACATGTTGCTTCTCTGAAATTCAAGTTTAACTTGGTGTCCTGTGTTTTTATTTGCTCAATCTGGCAACCCTAGTTAAACAGCAGTGATATGGACTGAATTATATCTCTGTTCAAATTCATATGTGAAAGTCCTAACTCCTTGTATTAGAATGAGGCTCTGATTTGGAGACCGGGCTTTAAAGCGGTGACTGACTGAAAATCAGTGTGGACCCTAATCCAATCTGGCGTCCTTGCAAGACAGACATGCACAGGGGTCGTCCATGTGCAGACATGGGGAGAAGATCATGCACTGGCCCCGGCGAGAGGCCTCAGGAGGAACCGGTCCTGGACACGTGGGTCTTGGACGTCCAGCCTCCAGCACGGAGGGAAATGTCTGTTGTTTAAGTCGCCCCTTGTGCGGTGTTTGTCACGACCACGCAGCTGCGGTGTAGGGAGTATCTGCCTCAGGAGTAGGGGGCTGCTGCCTGGGGACGGGGATGCTCGGCCAGACCTCTTCAGTGTGGTCGCTGCTCCCCACCCCAAGAAACGCCCGCGAGGGGTGTCCCGAGGAGCCTGGGCAGCTCTGGAGCAGTAAAACGGGGAGGCCGATTCCTGCTTCGGGAAGATTCTCTACGGAATCTCCCTCTGTGGTAAAACGTCGCTCAGGGGACCCCTGTCGGGGCAGAGGAGCACGTTCTCCAGGACCCCCTGGTCCCCCTGGCCCGCGCCTTCCCAGCTGGGTCGCAGGCGCCGGGAAGACGGCTGGACCCTGAAAGCCCCCAGAGCGGTGCAAGTCCCGGGCACCTGGGCGCGACCTGTCCGCCAGCCCGCTGACGGTGCGGCGCGCGCGAGGCCCCCGGCAGCCCGCGCCCCCGGCCGCGCGTGGCCGCCCAGCCGGCCCTGCAGTGTGGCGCGGCCCCTCGCCCACCGCGCACAGCTCGGCTTTCCGTCCTGAACTTGGGGCTGCGCTCCCCCAGAACCTCTGGAGGCCGTGGAGCCGCCTCCAAAGGAAACGGAAGGAGCCTCACAGCGCCTTCCAGAGTCCGTGGAGGAGGGTGACGAGAAAGGGCCCAGAACTCACCGCGAGGCCCAGGCCCACAGACGCTTCCGGCGTCCCGCCCCTGGCCAGGCGCCCGCGTGGAGTGGGCTCTCCGCCGGCTCCGTTCTCCCCGTGGCGGCTCCGAGCTCGCGGGCCGGGCTGCGGCGGAGCGTGTGGCCGCCTCCCCGCGTGGAGTGCCGCCTGGCCAGTTGGCAGTGCCCGGGTCTAGCGTCCCGAGCCCCAGGCCTTCGTGGGCAGCAGGTTGGCGGGTCGTCTGTCGCAGCACGCCCGGCCTCGCCAAGTCAGAGATGCCGGCGGGGAGGCGCTTACGACGCGTCGTTGCCGCGGGCCTGGCAGCCTCGCTGGGCCATTCCGGCGGGGTCCTCCTCGGGCGGCAGCGACATTGGCCAAGGCCGCCCTCACGGGGGCCGCGCGCGCCTGGCCAGCTCCTCAAGGCCGTGCCTGTCCGCCCACTGGCGGGCGGACCAAGTCCGGCCGGCCCTTCAGACCAGACCAGCCGCCGCCGCCGACCGCACCCCCTGCTCGGCCGGAAGGCGGGGGCTGGAAGGTGAGCGTCCCGCGCCAGAGAGCCGCCGGGGTCGCGCTGTCTGTCTGTCTGTCTAGCCTCCTGAGGGGGATCGCGGTGTCTCCCGTGTCCCCACGCCTGGCTTGGGGCGACTGAAGCCCCTGGGGATTTCCGAGGGATGCGGCGCCTCGCAGGGGTCTGTTAAGTCGTCAGTCGTGTCCCGCAGCCCACCAGGCTCTTCGGTCCATGGGGTTCTCCATGGGATTCTCCAGGCAGGAATACTGGGGTCGGTTGCCATTTCCTTCTCCAGGGGATCTTCCCAACCCAGGGACCGAACCCAGGTCTCCCGCATTGCGGGCAGACGCTTTAACCTCTGAGCCACCAGGGAAGCAGGGTTTTAGAGGGCTGGAATTAGTCGATTGCACAGCTGCCCACCCCCCACCCCGAGGAGGGGGCGCAGAGGGGCCGGAGGTTGACTTCAGCCCCCCGTGCGCTGTCTCTCACTCAGCGGGGCCCCCAGGAAAGCCAGGAGGAAAGGTGCGGAGAGCTTCCTGATGGGTGAGCACGTGGCCATGCGCGGAGAGTGGGGTGCACTTGGGGAAGGTAGCCTGTGTCCCTTTCCTGTCAGAAAAGGGAATTCAGCTGAGCTGGTTTGAAAGCTCTGATGGGCCTCATTTCCCATTCCTGAGAAGGGCGGCAGCCCGTCAGCAGCTGGAGAGGCCCCGCAGGGACTGTGCGGGCCGAAAGACTTCTAGGGGCAGCAGGGTGACTCAGGCGGAGAAGAGGGTTGCTTGCTGCAAGGCCGTGGTCCTGCAGGGGGGTCAGGAGCTTTGCTGGCCGGTGCGGGCGGTCTGGTTTGAGACCCCGTTTCTGGGCAGGCCGAGACGAGTCACGTCTCAGTTTGCTGACCTGGGGCTGGTCATTTGTCGTCTTGTCTGTAACAACCCAGGGCTGCCTTGTGCCTCTCTTCCCTTCGGCTGTTCCTGAGTCATCTCCTGCAATAAATCCGTTATCTCGTAGGTGACACGTCTCTCTGAGTTCTTTGAGCCTCGCTGGCAAAGTAACCGAACCCGAGGAGGGGGTTGTAGGAACATCCAGTCTGCAGAGGACAGGAGGGGAGCCAGGGGCGATCCCTGGATGTGTGGCCGGGGGGCAGGGGCCCAGGGGTGGGACATCTCATGAGACTGAGCCCTTGGCCTCATAGTGCTTCCAGGCAGTTTCAACCAGGCGGGATTGCAGGACCCCCGCTGGCATTGGAGACTCGTTGGGTGGTGTTATAAAAACACATGCACTGGAAGTGGTATCAGAATTGTAGGAATATTTAATTCAATTATTTCCATTGCTTCTTGTTTATTAACATGAATATTTAAGGCTATGAAGTTTTCTCTGAGGAGTGTTAACTCAGCTGTGCTGTTTTTAGTATATCTGGATATTCCAAATGTGGGTTTTGATTTCTTTTTTAATCTGAATGTTGCTTAAAAGAGAGGTTTAAAATTTCCAAGCCAAGGGCCTTTATATTGATTCTACCTCATTTTATTGAATTGTGAAGAGACTTTTTCTGTACTTGTTTTTTAACATAATAAAATGTGTATGTTTAAAAATGCAGATTATAGCACATCAAGCATAAAACAGAAATCCTGTGCTCTGTTCATAGTATCTCTGACCACACCGTTTCCTTTATGCATTCCCCCCCCCCCCCCCATGGAATAGCCCTGTATTTGTTATTATTATTCAAACACATTAGGTAATCTACCAACTTAAACTGGGGCCCAGGGTGCTAACCTGGCCGGTGCTGCGGTCTCCTTTGTCCTGAGTGCACCCGACATCTGGGGTCCCCATGCCCTCTCCTCGACTTGTGCCCTCGTGTAGTCAAGTGCATCCTCCAGGGGCGCGTTCCTAAGTGTGTATGAGGAGGCAGAACTTTCGAGGTTGTGATGCTCATAAATGCTGTGTTTTATGTTACCCTTTAAAACGCATGTTTTGCACTTATCCTTGGTGATAACATGGCTGGGTGTTGACTTCCAGGTAGGAGTATGTTTTTCCTCAGTATATGGGGCTCCCCCAGCTTCCGTGTTGCTCTGAGAAAGTGGACGCCACTGGTCTCCCTGCCTCATGTGCCCTGCGTTGGCCCCACGCAAGCCTCTGTGGTGTGGATGTGTCTTAATTTGGGTCTTTTTTCCTTCTTTGGGCCCTTCACAAGGCCTCTCAGTGTGGTAACTAAGGTTATTTGGTTCTGGAATGTTCTCTTTTATTGTTATCAGTGCTGAGTTTTCTCTAGTCTCCCTGATTCCTGTTTTTCAGACATTGGACATCTTGGATCCACAGACTGGTTTTCTTGTTTTCTCTTTGTCCTTTTATCTTACTCTCTGGAAAATTTCCTCAAATTTGTCTTCCAGTCATCCTAATTGTAAAATTTGTGCTCCCACAGATTTACTTTCTGAGCACTCCTTAGAAAATTTTCCCTGAATTTCCTTTGTTGTTTCCTTTATGGATCTTTCTGTATTGCTCAGAAGATACTCATTTTAGTTTCGCTTTCAAGTTTTGCTCTGCTGCCTGTATCGGAAGACCCTCTGTCTTCCATGTTTGGCGATCCTTACCTGTCTATTCATATTTAAATGGGAGGCACTAAAAGCTGATTAAACACATGAGTATCTAAGAGCTGAACCTGGAAGTCACCCCAGTGCCCATGGACGGTAGGATGGATGAAGCAGTGTATCCCACAGTGGATACTGTGTTGCAGTGACAGTGATCTGTACACATGTTCCTACAGGCAGTTCTCACAAATGTGATGTTCAGCAGAAGCAGTGCACACGCATGGTTCCACTTTACAGAACCCCGAAAACAGCAAAAGGAGTCTGTGTCACCAGATGTCAGCACCTGGTGTGGCCAGCTGGGGATGAGGGGTGCTGAGTTAGTGAAAGTCCATCCAGCCAAACACGGGTGATATGGGTGTGTCACTGTGCATGAATTACGCTTCACGTAGTTAAAAACACACACATGAGACTGTGTTTGGGGTGGGTCTTGTGGACGGGTGTTCCTCCCGTGGTGACCCCGCACACTCCCCCTGGTGAGGGTGCTGTGAGTGCGTGGCGTGTGGGGTTTGGAATCTTGTGACCCCATGTGTAGGCTTTCTGCTGCTCCCTACTCCCTCAGTTAGGAGCCTCGTGGCTGCCCCTGGGAGCCTCTGCCTCATCTCCACGAGAATACATCTGTCATCTTCTAGGGGTGGGGAAGGGGATGCCCTGGCTGTGCAGATGGGTGGGGAGCAAGGACACCCAGCTGCCAGCCCCCGCCCCACGGAACCCGGAGTCTCTGATTTCCAGCCTTTCTGGGACTCAGCACGAGCTGGCTCGGTTCTACATGGCTTCCCCAATCCTGGCATCCAAACAATTTTTATCTCCTTGTTTCTTCTCTGTTGCCTTTCTGGGCCTCTAGTTAAGAAATGAGGGGCCATCTGGACTAATTCTTTGAGACTTTTTTTTTCTCTCCTATTTTCTATCTCCTTTTCCTTCTGTTCCTACTTCTTACCAGTTTTCTTCAACTTTATCTTCCAGTCCTCACATAGATGTTTTTTAAAAACAGCATTGTCATAGTTTTATATTTTTAATTAAACTGTTTATCTTGAGATCACTTCAGTTCAGTCACTCAGTCCTGTCTGATTCTTTGTGACCCCATGGACTGCAGCATGCCAGGCTTCCCTGTCTATCAAAAACTCCCAGAGCTTGCTCAAACTCGTGTTCATCGAGTTGGTGATGCCATCCAACCATCTCATCCTCTGTCAGCCCCTTCTCCTGCCTTCAATCTTTCCTAGCATCAGGGTCTTTTCTGGTGAGTCAATGAGACTTTTCCAATGAGACTATCTGGAGATAGCCACATGCAATTATAAGCAATAATGCAGAGATACCTGTGTTTTTTACCCAGTTTCCCACTGGTGACGTAGGAAATTGTCACAACCAGGATGCTGACATTAATGCAGTCAGAACAGAGAATGTTCACCACTGGGATCCCTGCACCACCCTTTACAGCCTCCTCTGCCCCCATCCGTGGTCGTAGGCAGTCACTCATCTCTCCTCCAGTTTTGTAATTTTGTCATTTCAAGAGTTTATGTGAATGGAATCATGCAGTGTGAAGGCTTTTGTGATTGGCTTTCTTCCACTCAGTGTAATCCACTGGAGAGCCACCCTGGTTGTCCTGTGTCAGTCATCTGCTTCTTTATTGCTGAGCAGAATTCCATGGTACAGATGGACCACAGTCTGTTTAACCATTTACCTGTTGAAGGACATCTGAGATATTTCAGTTTGGGGCTTATAAATAAAGCTGCTCTGAATATTCATATTCAGATTGTTGCAGAAACATAAGTTTTCATTTCTCTGTGACAAATGCATGATGCAGTTGATGATATTTACATGTTAGTTTTATGAGAAACAGCCACTGTTTTCCTGAAAGACCACACCATTTCACAGCAGGGTAAAAGTAATAAAATTTCACTGCATTGTCACTCGCATTTGGTTTTATCATTATTTACAATGTTAGCTATTGTGACAGGTTTATCTCATTGCAGTTTTAACTTGCATTTTTCTAATGGTAATGATATTGGACATCTTTTTGTGTTCTTACTTGCCATCTGTATGTCTTCTTCAGTGAACTATATATTTATGTCTTTTGCCCATTTTCTAATTGGGTGGTTTGGGTTTTTACTTGGAGAGTTCTTTATATATTCTATATAACTAGTTTTTTGTTGGACTTGTGGTTTGCAGCTATTTCTCCCAGCCTGTAGCCTTTCTTTTCATTCTGTTAGTGTGGTCCTTTGTAAGCAAAAATGTTTGATTTTAATGAATCCCAATTTATCAGTTTTTCCTTTTATGGATCATGCTTTTGGTGACAAGTCTTAAGCACTAGCTCTCGATACTGAAGATTTTCTTCTGTTTTTTTTTTTCCTGAAGTTTTATAGTTTTGCATTTATATTAAATTCCATGATCCATTTTGAGTTAATTTTTATATAACAGGTGAGGTTGAAGTTCATTTTTTTCCAGCTGTCATCTGAAAAAATTAATAATTAAATTTATGTTTTTAGAAGTTTTAGATTTATAGAAAAAGTGAGTGAATTGTGTGGAGAGTTCCCCTATAATCTGCCTTTCTCATACTTCTCATGTGTGCCCAGTGATGTCTAACTCTTTGTGACCCTGTGGACTGTGCAGCCCGCCAGGCTCCTCTGTCGATGGGACTTTCCAGGAAGGAATCTGGAGTGGGCTGCCATTTCCTCCTCCACAGGATCTTCCCGACCCAGAAATTGAACCCACGTCTGCTGGCAGGCGAATTCTTTACTACTGAGCCACCTGGGAAGCCCCCTCACACTTAGTTTCTCTTATTATTAGCATCTTGCATCAGTGTGGCGTATGTGTTCCACTTCATGAACCAATGTTAGTTCATTATTGTTAACTGAAGTCCCTAGTTCACACATAGTGTTGTGCTTCTGTGGGTTTTGACAGTGCATATAGTCTTGTATCCACCACTACAGTCTCATGCAGAATAATTTCACCTAAAAATGTCAGCACTTAGTAATCACTGGCCTTTGCACTGTCTCTGTAGTTCTGTCTTTTCCAGAATGTCGTAAATTTGAGATCAGATGTATGTAATCTTTTCATACTGGCATCTTTCAGTTAGCAGTAGGCTTTTAAGGTTTCTCCATATATGTACATATTTGTGTTTGTAGCTTGATAGTTCATTTCTTTTTTTATCACTGAATATTCTGTTGTATGCATGTACCACATTTGTTTATCCATGCACTTATTAACAATTATTTTGAATGCTTCCAGTTTTTAACAATTCTAAATATCACAATAGTTTTTGTCTAGACATTTGTTTTCAACTCAGTTGGGTAAAGACCTAGAAGCATGATTGCTGGATTATATGGGAAGATTATGTTGAGCTTTGTAAGAAATCTCTAGCATTCCAAAAAAGCTTTGCATTCCCACCACCAACAGGTGGGAGCTCCTGTTGCCCCACATGGTCACCAGCATTGGGTGCTGTTGTTTTTAACAGGAGCACAGTGTTGTTCTTTGGCCTGCATGTAGCATTTCTGGTGTCTCCACAAGGAAACTAATTCGCATTTTTTGGAAGGTCTCTGTTTCCTGCCTTGCTTTGGTTGCTTCTGTCCCTCTTCTGTGGTCATCGTGTTCTCTGTCCTTCATGTTGGGCTTTCTCCATGTGTCTGGTCATCCTTGGCGTTCCATTCACAGTCGAGCCAACTGGACGCTGTGTGCTTCAGGCTGGGGTTTTAACTGGTGAGCTGGTAGGGGCAGTGTTTTATTGGGGGAATGCCGGAAGTCTGATCTTCCCCTGGGTGGAGGAGGTGGACAGCCTGCTTCCTGCTGCTCGTGTGTGGGGAGGGGAGTCTGGGGGTGGCCACTCTGCATCAGCCCTGGCCTCGCCCCTGTGCCCTGGGCACTCACCTACCCACTCTGCACCCCACAGAGCAAGTCTGCAGTCCTGTCCTAAGGGTGGCGTCTGCCAGGAGTCAGGCACAGGCCGCATAGGGACTGGCTGTGGTGCGTGGAGACTGTCCAGCCCTCTTTCTTCCAGTCCTTTCCTGCTGGAGTCTCAGTGGCTCTCCTCACCAGCCCTTGGGGTCAAGACTTTCCTGGCATGTAAGTCAGGTGAGAAAACCTCTAGTCACCACATTGCCTCTGATGCTTCCTGTGTGGGTTCAGATGTTTAAACATCTTAAATTCTTTTAGTGTGGTCTTGGGTGAAAGCAGAAAGAAACTCATATGATCAGTCTATCACCTTTATCCCAAATCCCTCAATTATTTTATAAATGTAAAACTAGTAGATAGAAAAAATCCTTTAAACATTCCAGGAACATGTCAAGTAAAAGGGAAAAGGTGACACTTTCTCACCACCTGCTACCACTCTCGCTTCCCAGATGTCACTCTGTTAACTGGCAGGAGTGTGCGTGTCTGGCGTTTGTGGGTGCATGTGGGTCATCACAGACCCAAAGCACACACATGTGTGGGCACACTCCCCACCCAGACTGTGCTGCACCACATGGATCCCTTTCTAGATCCCTGCCCGCCAGGAGAGTAAGCAGGTGGCATCAGGTTCTGAGGCAAAATCGCGTCTCTTGGGGAGCCGGCCCGGGAGCACAGGCTTGCCCATCTCAGCTGCAGAGCTCCTGCTGGGTGGCCAGCTGCGGGGCCTGCGTGGAGCCCAGCCCACCAAGTCCTGCCTTCCCTGGTGGTCGCCCTCACAGGCCTGTAGCTCCACCCTGACGGACAGACCCGCCCTCTTCCCAGCCCCGATACCCTCCCGCGTCAGTCCTCCAAGGTCTGCCACTTCCTTTCTGTTGTTTTTTGAATTTTTGCCTATACCACGAGGCATGCGGGATCTTAGTTCCCTGACCTGGGAGTGAACCAGTGCCCCCTGCAGTGGAAGCTCACAGTCTTGACCACTCGGCCACCAGGGAAGTCCCATTTCCCCTTCCTTTTATTTAATAAAAAATTATTTTAATTGGAGACTGATTACTTTACAATACTGTGGTGGCTTTCACCATACATCGACACACATCAGCCACCAGTGTCCACGTGTCCCCCATCCTGAACCCCCTCCCACCTCCCTCCCCATCCCATCCCTCAGGGTCGTCCCAGTGCACCGGCCCTGAGCGCCCTGTCTCATGCATAGAACCTGGGCTGGCGATCTGTTTCACATACGGTGATATACATGTTTCAGTGCTCTTTCTCAAACCATCCCACCCTCGCCTTCTCCCACAGAGTCCATGCCTCTCCTTTTTAGTAGCTGTATAGTACTCTATAACCTGGAAGTAGTGTAATTGCTTGACTGTTCTGCTTTCGGTGAGACTTCAGAGCTCTCTCCTTTTACTAAAAGCTGTGCCATTTTTAGGTCTGTACATGCCAGCACTGCAGCCTGGGGCCCAAGCAGCGTGTGCCTCTGCCGGTCTTCTCTCACCTTGCCTCACTCAGGACTCATGCAAGCAGACCCAGACGCCTGTCCCGTCGGGCAGTCCTGGGCGCAGAGCGAGGGGCAGAGAGCTCTGAGGGCTGTTTGCACGCAGACCAGCCGTGAGATAACTGCATGTCCCTCCTGCCTGCTCATTAAACTCGCCCGAGAGACCCCTGCTAGACACTGCTGTCTTGGCTCCGTTTGAATTTCTACACAAATCAGAGACTTTTAAAAACACAAATTTTATCCTCCTTGAATGTCACAGTAGGATTTTGATAGGAATTTCTTACATTTTGATTCCTCAAGTTATTTTCCTGTCTCCACAGTGGTCTTCACGGTTCCATCGGTCATGGGGTCTCCCCCGTGACTCGGAGCTTCCCCCACACCCCTGACTCGCCTCAGAGTCCTGGCTGGGGGCTCCCCTTCTGGCAGGCATTTGTCCCTGCAGATCAGTTCACTGGACTCTCCCCTTCCTCCCCAGCATACCCAGGAGTGGACACTGGACAGGGCTTTCTTAACAGTCCAGCAGCACCACCCCTTTTAGTTTAATGAGTGTCATGTGGAAAGTTGCCTGACAACAGTGGGACCTCCGTGTCTGCAGGACGGGCATGCACCCCAGAGGTTGCCAGCCGAGGCTCGTGGACCACAGCAGGTGCTGTCAGGGCACGGCCTGCGAGGCAGAGCTCACACCATGAGCATCAAGGGGGAGAGGTGGGGGGATGCCCACTCCCCTGCCTCCTGCTCTGCGATGCCCTGACGTCCAGGCTCCCTTCCCGCTGGTGGCAGTGCCGTAGGAGCACACACGTGGGCCCTCCTGGCGAGGTGGGAGCAAGGGTACCCGCAGGTGTGTCCTAGGCCACCACCCTCGGTGGCCAGTGGCAGCTGGGGGCTTCATCTGGAGGAGGACCAGAGGGCTAGGTGGGTGTCACCAGTGAGTGACCAACATGAAGAAGCCTCATGACATTCTTCTCCTGTGTGTTCTCAACCTGTATGATAGCAAATGCACGCTGCAGTTTTCTTTGCTTTCTGTTATGTGATACAACATCAACGTGTGTGTACAACGCATCGACACTTAAAACAAATACCGTCCTGTCCTGCTGACCTGCGGCATCACCTGGTTACGAGTGGAGTTGCTGCGGACGTGTGGGGCTGTTTCTGGGCGCTCTTCTGTTCTCAGGGAACAACGTTGCTTCCCGGCCTGCCGTCCTGTGGCAGAATCCTCCTCGGGGCTGTCGTGGTGGGAGGGGAGGCTGCCTCCAAGGGGAGGCGCACCTGCCCCTCCTCACTCCTGCGGGGTTTGCCGGGGCTGTTCCTTCAGATGGGTCTGCCTCCCGGCTTGCCACCGGCCAGTCAGGCAGGACCGCTGTGCCCCAGGGCCTTTGTGCCTGCTGGTGCCCCGCCTGGATGCTGGCCCCAGGTGCTTGCACTGCCTGCTTTGCTAGCTTCCTCTTCCAGCGAGACCTTCCTTTAGCACTCTGTTTAGAATTACAGCCCCGCGTCCCTCTGATAACGCCCTCTGCCCACTTCCAGCTTTAATTATCTTCACTGAACCTTCACCAACTGACATGCTATATAATTCCTCGTTTATTTTGTTCATTCTTTCCCCTCTCCTGAATGCAACTGTCCCAATGCTGGACGCATGACAGGTGCTTAGTTGTGAATCACTGAAGGAGGGAGTGAATGATGAGGCGTCCCTGGGCCCTGCACAAAGCGGGTGCTGAGTGAGTGTGGAAGGAAGAACATGTCTGCTGGGATCAGTCATTCTCCTGATGCACTTGGGGACCCCTCCCACCTGCAGCCCTGGACCTGCTCATCTTTCAAGTAATCCCAGTTTGACAGGTGAGAACCTGACATCCAGAGGGGGTAATGGGACTTTCTCAAGCTCGCCCAGCTTGGCCAGAGGGCTGCCCACATGCTGGCCAGCCCAGCACCCGCTGACACTCATTTCCTCATCTCCACCATGCAGCAACCAACAAATTCTTTGAACGTTTCTTTCTGAAGAGTTGTTGCTTGGCAATGGTTGCTAAGCAAAATTCATAATTAATGAAGAGTTCAGGGCTGTTGATCAGAAGCCCTCAGGAATGCAGCGGGCAGAATTCTGAGACGGCTCGAGACGGCTGTCCCCAGGGGCACACAGCCCGGGTGATCTCCTTCCCTTGAAAATGGGCAGAGCCTGTGGTTCAACAGGGTAGCTGCCCCCTCGATTGGGTTACATTACATGGCAGAGGGGTGGTGGGTCACTCACTTCTCTGATCAGACTTGGTCACAGGAGTGGGAGGGCGTGTTCCTGGGCTGTGAGAAAGTGGGGCCATGCTGCGGGAGGCCCCCATGGACAGCCAGAAATGGGCCAGGGCCTCCATCCCACACCAGCCAGCAGTAGTGAACCCAGAGGAGGACCCAGTCTCAGTGAACCCCAGCCTGGCCGGCACCTTGATCCGTCTGGGAAGCCCTCTGGCAGAGGACAAGCCGAGTCAGGCCAGCACCTGACCAGAGGAAGCTGAGAGATCAAGATGGCTGTTGGCCTGAAGTCACTGCACCTGTGGTGACTGTGCGCATAGGAAACTAACACACGGGCCCTGGGGCACGGGGTGGGCTTGGCTTTTAGGAACAGCCTTGGTGCTGATGCTTCCTAAGGTCCACCTGCTGACTTTGGACTCTAGGATGTCTGACTCTAGGTGAGTGATCACACCATCATGGTTATCTGGGTCATGAAGATCTTTTTTGTATAGTTCTTCTGTGTATTGTTGCCACCTCTTAATATCTTCTCCCTCTGTTAGGTTCATACCATTTCTGTCCTTCACTGTGCCTATCTTTGCATGAAATGTTTCCTTGGTATCTCTAATTTTCTTGAAGGCCTTAGGAAGCATCACTGCGAACAAAGCTAGTGGAGGTGATGGAATTCCTTCTGAGCTATTTCAAGTCCTAAAAGATGATGCTGTGAAAGTGCTGCACTCAATACACCAGCAAATTTGGAAAACTCGGCAGTGGCCACAGGACTGGAAAAGGCCAGTTTTCATTCCAATCCCAAGAAAAGGCAAATGCCAAAGAATGTTCAAACTACCACACAATTGCACTCATCTCACACTCCAGCAAAGTAATGCTCAAAATTCTCCAAGTGAGGCTTCAACAGTATGAGAACCAAAAACTTCCAGATGTTCAGGCTGGTTTTAGAGGGGCAGAGGAACCAGAGATCGAATTGCCAACATCCAACATTCGTTGGATCATCAAAAAAGTGAGAGAGTTCCAGAAAAACATCTACTTCTGCTTTATTGACTACGCCAAAGCTTTTGACTATGTGGATCGCAACAAACTGTGGAAAATTCTTCAAGAGATGGGAATACCAGACCACATCACCTGCCTCCTGAGAAATCTGTATGCAGGTCAAGAAACAACAGTTAGAACCAGGCATGGAACAACAGACTGGTTCCAAATAGGGAAAGAAGTATGTCAAGGCTGTATATTGTCACCCTGCTTATTTAACTTATATGCAGAGTACATCATGAGAAATGCTGGGCCGGATGAAGCACAAGCTGGAATCAAGATTTCTGGGAGAAATGTCAATAACCTCAGATATGCAGATGACACCACCCTTATGTCAGAAAGCAAAGAGGAACTAAAGAGCCTCGTGATGAAAGTAAAAGAGCAGAGTAAAAAAGCTGGCTTAAAACTTTAAGCTGGCTTAAACTTTTGAATGTTGAATTCAAAAAACTAAGATCATGGCATCTGGTCCCACCACTTCATGGCAAGTAGATGGGGAAACAATGGAAACAGTGACAGACTTTATTTTGGGGGGCTCGAAAAATCACTGCAGATGGTGACTAAAGCCATGAAATTAAAAGATGGTTGCTCCTTGGAAGAAAAGCTATGGCCAACCTAGACAGCCTATTAAAAAGCAGAGACATGATGTTGCCGATAAAGGTCCATCTAGTCAAAGCTGTGGTTTTTCCAGTAGTCATGTTTGGATGTGAGTTGGACCATAAGGAAAGCTGAGGGTGGAAAAATTGATGTTTTTGAACTGTAGTGTTGGAGAAGACTCTTGAGAGTCCCTTGGTCAGCAAGGAGATCCAACCAGTCCATCCTAAAGGAAGTCAGTCCTGAGTAACGACTGATGCTGAAGCTGAAACTCCAATACTTTGGCCACCTGATGCGAAGAACAGACTCATTGGCAAAGACCCTGATGCTGGGAGGGATTGGGGGCAGGAGAAGGGGACGTCAGAGGACAAGATGGTTGGATGGCATCACTGACTCAATGGACAGGAGTTTGGGTAAACTCCGGAGTTGGTGATGGGCAGGGAGGCCTGGCATGCTGCAGTCCATGGGGTCGCAAAGTTGGACACGACTGAGCGACTGAACTGTATTGAGCTTGGTGCTGTAATTGGCCGCCAGGACCATGAGGATAGGAAGGATGGATGGACAACTGTACACAGTCACATGGAGTTTCCCCCCGTTAGCCTGGCGTGGGGGGAGGGGTGTTCTGCAAAGCTGCATCGTCCTCTTCTGATGCGTGTGTCTACTGTTGGAATATAGTGGTCCCCCTTTTCTGTCTTATTGTCCCAGTACGTTAAAAATGAAGCCTGGGAATGTTTCATTTTGATAAACTCTTGCCCTGAACCTTTAAAGAAAGATCCACGCAGAGGTCAGGGCGTGGGCAAGCCGTGCTAGGACCCTGGTGGGCTCAAGCCCCTTTCCGCTGGGGGTGGAGAACTTGGCACGCCCACCTCCCCCCCCCCCCACAGGCGTATCTGAATGATGGGTGGCGAGCCGGGGCTTGAGGACACGCTCCTCTGGGTGGTGAAGGCCCCTCGGATCTGGAAAACCACCTCCCAGAGAGAGGGGTTTGACTCAGGAGCAAGTCTGGGAGCCACAAAGAGGATCCTGCTGGTGCTGAGGCTGGTGGAGGGAAAAGAGCCCCGCCCTCGCGGGGTGGCTCCGCCCATCGTCCCGCCCCACCCATTCAGGCTGTGCTGGCTCCGCCCACATGGCCTCTACGGGCTCCTCCCGTGCTCCCCCAAGTGCCCCTCTCCCTGTGCTAGCCCCGCCCACGCCCCGCCCACCTCACCCCACCGTGGTGGCTCCGCCCATGGCCCTGCCCGTCCCCTTCTGTGCAGGCTCCGCCCGCAGCGCCCTACTAGCTCCACCCATGCCTAGCCCAGTGTAGCCCCGCCCATGCCTAGCCCAGTGTAGCCCCGCCCACGCCCCGCCCACCTCGCACACACCGTGCTGGCTGCGCCCACAGCCCCTTTCCACCCATCCCTACACAACCGTGCTAGCCCCGCCACCGCCCCGCAGCTCCACAGCAAGCTCACTGGCTCTGCCCACGGCCCCACCCCACCGATTCCCACCGAGCCGGCTCTGCCCACTGAGCCTCTACTGGCTCCACCCGTGCCTCCCAAAAGCGGCCTCTCCCCTGCTGGCCCCGCCCACCTCACCCCTACCGTGCTGGCTCCTCCCACAGCCCCGCCCACCCTGGCTCCGCCCACAGCCTCACCCCCACCCCACATGGGCTCCGCCCACCGCGTCCCAGTATGCTGGCTCGGCCCACAGCCCCTCTACCTCTCCTAGCTGGCCCCACCCACACCCTCCCCGCTCCGTGCTAGCCCCGCCCACCCCACCCCCACTCGCCCTGCTAACCCCTCTCACGCCTCGCCGCTCACAGCCCCACCCCTACCCCCTCTGAGCTGCCTTCGCCCACATCCCTTTTCCGTGCACCCCGTCCCAGGCGTCCCAGGCGGAGCTGAGGTCATGAGGATACCGCCGAGGCAAAGGGGTGGGTGAGAAGAGGGTCTGCAGACTCGGTGACTCAGGGAGGCTGCTGAGGGTGAAATACAGAATTAAGCGTAACAGTGAAAGAATGGATGTTGTCAGAACGCCTGACATAAGATTTTGAAACAAGGGACTTAAACCTAACAAAGATGAGGTCTTTAGAATGTAAAAGAATCATAAAATAAAAGATATGAAAATGAGATTAAGGGTGAAGAGATAAAGGCAAGCACCCACGAGGTGCTGGAGCAGAGATGAGTGAGGACGGAGTTAACACCCACGACGCGGTGTTTTAAGTATATGAAACTGCAGACTGAACATGAGAATTAAGAGCTGAGTTGTTATGAGTGAAAGTGAACATAAAAGTAAAACAAAAGGACAGCACTTTATGTGACTCCTACACCCCGCCCCCCCCATTCTCAAAGTAAATAAAACCAGGAAAGAAGGTGGAAAAGAGCAGGTGAAGTAAGATTGAATTGATCTGGCGAAAGATCAATTCAAACCACAGACATCAGGAAAGTGACATGCAGATAAACTTAGAAGTTGTGAGTAAAACCCCAGTTTCTTCCTCCAAAAGCCCAGGCCTCCAAATGGAGGGATTTCCAGAAACAAAGCCTCCTCTTGGGCCCTGCCCCGGGCCTGCCCTGCTCTGCCCTGGGCATGTCATCATCCCTGCAGCCCTGCGCCTGCCTCTCTGTGGAGCTCCCCCAGCTACAGCCACTGGGCTGCCTGGTGACCCAGACAGGGTGAGGAGGGCTGCCCTCCAGCAGCCTGTGGCAGAATCGCCTGCTGGCGTGTGGAGCCTGGGGCCTGAGAGGGGAAGGGTCAGTCGTAAGACCTGCAGTTGAGAGCACGCTGCCGCTAGGCCCGCATGTGAGAGTGCTGGGGCCGGCCTCAGCCTCCCAGGACACAGGCACCGGGAGCTTGCCCTCTGCCTGCGTTAATGGGCCAGGGCCGGGCAGTGGGGAGCAGCCTCACCCTAGACCACCACAGGAGGGAGATGGATGGCTGGTCTGCCTTGGCTGGTGCGCCTCTTACCTGGGGCCCCCACTCCCGCCCAGACCTAGCCCTTCCAGGGAGCATCCGGGGAGCTTCCCACTCCGCACTCGACTCCCCCCGTCCTGTCCTCCTCCTGAAAGATGCATGGAGCTTGAAAATTGCATCAAAGCCTCCTGCTTCCTGGGCAAGAGGGAGGAGCTGGGAGCCCTGGGGGGCCTGGGCTGTGGTGCCGTTTGGCCAACCCTAGACACTACTCTGGGTTTTCGCAGGGCTCGGTGTGAGGAGTGGCTGGGGGTGGGGAGCCCCAGGTGTGCGTGCGTGCACGTGGCAGGTGCAGCATGGGGCCAGCAGGAACAGGGCTCCCCTGTCAGCGGACAGCAGGCATCCACTCTCCTCTGCAGCTGTCCTTGGTGTTCTTTAAATACAGATCTTGCATCTACGCGTGGGTGTGAAAACAAGGGTGGACACGCAGGGCAGTTCCTGTCCTGTGGCTGCCGTGAGCTTGGCAGAGACTGCCTCGCCCTGACGCCATCACAGGAGGGCAGGTGTGTCCGCCGGCATACCTGGAGGTGGACTTGCGGGGTCTGCCTGGTGGGACTCCGAATTACCTGCACAACTGCCCCACCAGGCAGCCCCGAGCAGTATAGGCGGTGTGTTTCCTGTGTTCTCACCAACAGAGTGCTGTGCAAACACCTGGAAACTGGGAGATTTCCCCAGCTCGATGGGGAACCGTTTGGGAAAGTGTAAAGAAGCTGGTTTTCCACGTCCTCTTCAAGCTGCTTTCTTAGCACACAACAGAGGACGAGCTGTCTGGAGACCAGAGGAGGGTTAGCTTGGTGACCCGTGTTGGCGACCCGTGTTGGTGTGTGTGCTTGCACACGGGCACCGGCGTGCATGTCTTACTCAGCATTCCCACCTCTGGATCCAGTCACAGAGCCCATTGCCTTCTGTGGGGAGGGGACGAGAGCTCCCCACCCTGCTCCCCAAGAGAAGTTAGGGGGCCTGGCTGGTGGGTCCATGTGATGGACTGGGCAGGGAGGCGGGTGCTCATTCTGGGCCGTGGGGTTGGCCTGGCCCAGGCCGGGGGCGTGCTGAGCCTGCAGCCCGAGGCAGCCCTGCCCGCTAGGAAGGGGGCTCTCTCTGCACATGGCGGTGGGCCGGAGTGGACTGGTGTGGGCTGGCTGGGCTTGCTCCAGCACCAGTGGTCAGCTGTGGGTCTACTGGGCGGCTGCTCTAGGGTAGCCCTGCAGGGACGACCGGCTCTCTTGTATGGGGTCTCCTGTTTGCCAGTGCGCTGGCTGAGCTCGTCCTCCGGGAGAGACAGAGGCTCAGCACTGGCAAGGTCCCCCCCAACCCCAGGGCGTGCCCCCAGGGAGGGGAGCCCCGCGGCCAGCATGGGGACCCCTCTCCCCCGCAGTGGGACAGGCGTGCGCGGGCCAGCCCTCTGTGCAAAGCTGACCTCCAGCAGTCAGCACGCAGCACACAGCAGTGACAGGCAGGACGAGGCCACTGCTCCTGGGAGGGGGCGGGCACGGGTGCAGACCCAGCGGCAGGGGCACATGAATCTGATGGGAGCCGGGGGAGGACCCCTGGGGAGAGATTCGGGCTGGGGTTTGATGGCTAGGTAGGAGTTCACCTATGGCCCTAGGGGCGGGGCCCGCCTCCTGAATCCTGGGACCCCTGCTGACACCAGAGTCAGAAGGCAGAAGAACTTCACCCCAGAGCTGAGGAGTGGGGGGCCCTCCGCACGCGGCGGGCACTCTGGGGCCCCCAGTCCTGCACGGGCTGCCCCTGCCCAGCAGCCCAAGGATTAAACAGACTTTGTTGGGATTACTGCTGCCAATCAAGTTCAAGTGCATTTTTAAGAGCTTAATTTGCGGCCCTGGGTTTCAAATAAAATCATCAAGTCCAGTCGATTAAACTCATTAAGGCAGCCGGACTGGCTGGCGTTCGAGCCACCGTCAGATTCGGAGAATTAATTAGGGGCCTGTTATCCTTTGTCGGGATTAGCAGGGCCAGCCCAGAGGCTCGGGGTTTCACTAAAAGACGCCGGTAATCTCTTTAGTGGGGCCCCAGGAGACAGCTCTGAGAGGCTCCTGTGAAGCGGGAAGTGCCGTGCTGGGCGTCTCTGATCCTCTCCCGCAGGCCCAGGAGCCGGTGGGAGGGAGTGGGAGGCTCCAGGGAGCCCGTCCTGGGTGGCGCTTCAGGTCACGTGCGGCACACTGTCCTGACCTCAGACCTGGGAGGAGGGAGGCCTGTGTGGAGGACGTCTCTGGGCTCCTTTGCTTTTCAAAAGTGCCCCACACCCCAGCGGGTGGGATTTCAAGCTTGCATCTTGTTAACTCGGCCACGTGGCCAAACTTGGCGCCAGGAGCATCCTGATCCTTTGGGGGGCTGGTTTCTGTGAAGAGCTGGTCAGCGCACTCCCGGGACCTGGTATCATTGTTGTTTAGTCACTGCCTTGTGGCTGACTCTTTGCAACTCTATGAACTGCAGCACACCAGGCTCTTCAGTCTTCCACTGTCTGACGGAGTTTACTCTGACTCATGTCCATCGAGTCGGTGATGCCATCCAGCCATCTCATCCTCTGTCATCCCCTTCTCCTCCTGCCCTCAATCTTTCCCAGCATCAGGGTCTTTTCTGATGAGTCTGCTCGTCACATCAGGTGGCCAGATTATTTGAGTTTAAACTTCAGCATCACTTCTTCCAATGAATATTCAGGACTGATTTCCTTTAGGATGGACTGGCTGGATCTCCTTGCAGTCCAAGGACCTCTCGAGTCTTCTCCAACACCACAGTTCAAAGGATCAATTCTTTGGCGCACTGGCTTCTTTATAGCCTGGGGTTAAACTGTAGACTGGAAGTGCTGGGCCAGGCAGGCACTGCCTGAAACATAAGCCAGCCTGGAGGAGGAGGGCGACAGAGATGATACTGGGTGAGCACCTGGATCAATCCAGACCTGAAACTGCTCCTTGGACTTTTTGGTTACATGAACCAGTCTGTTCCTCCTTTCCTGGCTTATGCCAGTTGAAACCAAATCAGCCAAGATCTCAGGTGTCCGGCCTTCCATGCGTTGGAGCTGGGCAGGACTAGAGAGGAGCTTCAGAGTCCTCCCATTTGGTTTGTGGGGAAACTGAGGGCAGAGAGCCAGACGTGACCGTGAGTGGGTGGAACTCAGTTGGAGAGGCAGTAGTGCCAGTAAACCAACTCAAAGTGGCCCAAGAAAAGGGGGCATTTACAGGGTCCCAAGGCAGAAAGGGAGAGGCCTTGGGGGTGTCCAGAGCAACTGCTTCTGTTGGGCCCCCAGGCCTCTCTGCATCCCTTGGCTCTGCTCTGGGAGGTGCCCCCTCCCTGCCCCCCACCCCCAGCCAAGCCAGTGCCCAGCTGTGGTTTCTTGAGTCACTCCAGCAAATAAAGAAAGTGGGAAACTTCCTCTTTCCGACAGCTGCCACCAGTGTCCCAGGATCATGCCTTTTGCCTCTGACAGGACCATGTCCCTGCAGTCAGATGCCAGCTCTACTCAAGAAAACACAGCCCCTGACTGGCCAGGCTCGGTCACACCCAGGAACTGGGGGTGAAGGCCCGAGGCTTGGGGGACTCCATGAATGCCTGGGGCAGCTGCTATGCATGCCGGGCAGACAGAGACCATGGAAACTCTGAGAACCACGGGGGGAATACCTGACTCGGAGGAGAGGGAGGGGTCTTCTCAGCAAAGGCGGGGTCGGGGTTGGGGGTGTCCCCGGGGCAGGGATCAGTTACAGAGGCTGAGGCATCCAGGATCTTGGGCTGGAAAGCAAGCTGCCAACTGTGAGGTCCTCCTTCATTCAGGCCACCTTTGGGGCAGGTGGGCACCCTGGGGCCCTCTCTGCCAGGCACCCAGGCAGGACAGGGGCGCCCGCTGCAGTGAGAGAGGTGGGCCGACATGTGTGCAAAAGACTTTCTACGTGCGTCACAAGTGCCGGGGTCTGGGGCAGGTGAGGGACTGGCAGGAAGGATGGGCTGGCCTGAGAGTGGGCAGGTTGAGGTTGGCAGAGGACCTGGGGACCCAGGATGCCGCTGAGCTGTGGGGGACGCTCCCATTCCTGGGGCCCCCGGACCGGGGTTGCAGACTGCAGCGGAGCCCAGCTGTGATCTGCCCGCGCTCCGGCTCCCTGGGCCCCGAGAGACCCAAGCATGATCTGAGAGCTCAGCTCAGCTGGGTGAGGCCCTTGCCTGCCGCCCACATTCGGATCCAGCTCTCAAGCGTGTTCCCTCTGCTGCCTGGCCCATCCTTGCTGCAGTGGGGTGTGGGGCTGGAGCGTGGGCAAGGGCAGTGTCCCACAAGGGCCGGCCCCCACCCAGACGTGACCCAGAGGCTCCCCTCGCGCCCCTCCCCCGTTCTCCCCCAGGCCCTTTCCTCTCCACTGATCAATAGGCCTGGACTGATGGTTTCCTTAGCAACCTTCCCACAGGCAGCTGCCCTGGGTCAGCCTGCTTTCCCCTCCAAAAGCAGGCTCCTCGAAGGCCCTGCAGGCACCTCCCGCTCCGGGCTGAGGGCTGGGGGCCCAGGCCACCCTTGGCCACGTGGGTGATGCTGCCGGGCTGCCTCAGAGCCCAGCACTGTGGGTGGCCTGCGGGCAGAGTCCGGGCTCACAGGCTGCAGGGGTGTGGGGGACGCCGGCCCGAGTGGGTGTCCGCTCTGGGCCAGAGCAGGGGGGCGGCCCCAACACGCAGTCCCCAGTGACTGGGCACCGGCCAGCCCGCACAGGCCCTGGTGGAGCCCGTGACACAGGCCGGACTGCGCTCTGCCCACAGATACCCGTCCAGGCACCATGCTCTGTCCACAGGCGTCCATCCAGGTGCGGAGCCCGGAGCCTGGCGAGCCCCACCTGCGGGCTCTGACGGCCCCCAGAGCCATGGGCCCCCTCCCACGGGGGAAGTCACCATCCCTGGTCTCCCTTTGGGCCCTCCCCGCCTCCACAGTTACCTCTGCAGCCCAAGCCGGACACTGTGTCCTGTATCCTGTGATTTCTCTGTCTCAGTTTGGGGCTCACAGTTGGACTTCTGTGTGAAACTGAAAGTCACTCGGTTGTGTCCGACTCTTTGCGATCCCACGGACTATGCAGTCCATGGAGTTCTGTAGGCCAGAATACTGGAGTGGGTAGCCTATCCTTTCTCCAGCGGATCTTCCCAACCCAGGAATCGAACTGGGGTCTCCTGCATTGCAGGCGGATTCTTTACCAGCTGAGCTACCAGGGACTTCTGTGTAGTTTGCATAAAAATCCCAATTTCTGGCCTCCCTTAAACCACAGGAAGCACTCGTTTAGCTTGGCACTTGGGGCACCAGGCGGGGTTGTGGGGGTTGGCCCTGCAGTGCTTCACCCTGACCGCATGGAGGCCTCTTGACCCTTTGTGGGCTGGAGGAGGCCCAGGGCCCTGGAGGGGAGTCCTGGGAGGGGAAGCCCAGGGGGCGAAGCCTAGGAGGGGAGTCCTGGGGGAAGGCCCAGGGGAGGAGGCCCAGAGGGGGAGATCCACGACCCAGGAGGGGAGTCCTGGGAGGGGAATCCCAGTAGGGGAGGCCCAGGAGGGGAGTCCCGGGGGGGTGACCAGCACCTTGAGTGGCAGATGCTTCTCCTGACCCCCAGTCCCTGGGAAAGCCTCCTGCCCCACACTGAGCACCCAGCAAGGGGGGGCTCAGGAAACTTCCAGCTCCTTTCCCTCCACCTGCCCAGGGGAGCGAGGTGCTGGGGGAGGTCCACCTCTAAACTCACTGGGCCTCTGAGCCCAGGGGTCTGACCTGCCCTGCAACAACCACTGGCCTGAATGCCCTAGGCCGAGGCCCGGGGGGGGGTGTCCCCCCAGCCCTCCCTCTGGGAAGCCGCTGGCCAGGTCAGGCAGGCAGTGGGAAGACCCCGTCATGTCTGAAGGCTGAGGTTGCCCTTGTAGCTGAACCAAACCTACTGACCCTGCGCTGCAGTGAGGGAGAGGACCCCATTTTTCGCGAGGCCACACAAGATTGGGCAGCTCACCTCTGAGGACACTGTCTCCCTGGTGCTTCTCGGGAGAGTTTTTACAGGCAGGTGGGGGCGGGGGACTGCAGGGGGTGTGAGCAGCTCATGCCAGTCCCCCGGGCTGGCTGGCAGCAGGGTAACACCTGTGCTCCCCCAGCCTCCTGGTGTCTGCCAGTCTGGGGTCTGTGTGCTTGCTGTCAACACCTTTCATCTGGAGGGGGTCTCCTTCCTGTGAAGACCATTTAGGAATGTGTGTCAGGACTTTATCTGTGCCTTTCGGGGAAACAGGAGTTTGGGGGGTGGGCCCCCACAGCTCAGCCCTGCCGTGGGTGGGTGGGGGTGGGTGCCCCTCACTGCCCCCTCAGTGGAATAAATATTGAATTATTTCATTTGATAATTCCTCACTGGAAGGCAGGCCACCCCCCCAGGGTGCTTGGTGGGTCTTTCCTCATCAGGAGCTTCCAGAGATGGCAGCAGAGAGGTTTAATTACAACCTACCCACAGCCCCCCGGGGCACTGACCCAGCCTGGCCACACCCCAGGCTTGGCAGGCTTTAACTAGGAACAAAGAAGTGCTCCCGGGGCCCCGCTCAGCTGTCTGCCTCCCACTGGCGGGCGGAGCTGGCTGGCACGGCCTCCGCCGGGTGGTCAGCTGGCTGCCCAGGGGTGGCAGGAGGCCTGCGCCTTCATGCTGATGGTCAGAGGGTAGCAGTCAGCACGTGGGGCTGCTTTGGGCCAAGCTATTGTGTGGTTCTTTTCTAACAAAATAATTTTATGTATTATTTTCTTTATTTTTGGCTGTCCTAATATTATATTAGGTCCAAGTATGTATGTCCAAATACTACGTTTGGTCTTGGTGGCCACACAGGGTTTTCTCTGGTCGTGGTGGGCAGGGCGTCCTCTCTGGCCGCAGCATGGTCGTTTTCTCTGGTCGTGGTGAGCAGGGCGTCCTCTCTGGCCGCAGCATGCGGGCCTCTCACAGCAGTGGCCTCCTGATGGGAGCTGGGGCTGTCGGGCGCTGGGGGTTCAGTTAGCTGTGGTGCACACGCTCCGTCGCCCCGTGGCACGTGGGATCTTCCCAGCTCAGGGGCCGCACCCTGTGTCTCCTGCATTGGCAGCTGAGTCTTTACCACTGAGCCACCCAGGAGGTCCGACGGCTGTTCTGCTCTGTCGGCGGCGCTCAGAGCGAACACAGGCCACGGAGGCGCCCGCTCCTGAAGGCCCTCCTGCTTTCGCATCGCCCGTCTTCCTGTCATCCTTGGCACCTGTTCCTGCCAGAGCTAGCTCTGGGGGTATCCATGGTGGTCCTGAACGCCGGAGCCTTACCCACTGGGCAGCTCAGAGGGGGGTTGAGCCCATGAGCTCGTGACTGTGCCCTTGAGCAGGTCAGCAGGACAACCCAGGTGTCCTCACCCCACCCCCTGCGACCCCGGGGGGGTGGCTGCATGCAGAACGCCTGCCCCCCCTGCCTGAGACCCTCTCCTGTGTCACAGCCTGGAAGAACGGGAGCTGGAAGCTGAGCACACAGCTTCCTTGCCCTGCAGCCCACCGTGGGCAGTGCTTTTTCTTTTCTTCATTAAAATAATCTTTTGCCCCCTGCCGCCCCACAGCATGTAGGATCTAGTTCCCCAACCAGGGACCGAACCCAGGCCCCCTGCATCGGCCGTGCTGAGAAACCCCTGGGCTACCTGGAAAGTCCTGGCAGTTGTTTTTTTAACTTTGCTTATATTACCTTTTTTTTTGGTACGATTCTCTCGTATTACCTCTTTTAGTTCTTAGATTTATTTCACTAAGGATAGACTGTGTAATTACTGTTTCTTTAAAAAAAATTTTTAATTGTAGTTAAATTCACATAATGGAAAATTTACCGACCTTGCTCTTTTTAAGTGTACAGTTCACTAGTGTTAACTGCATTCCTGTTATGATGTGGCCAGTGTCTAGGACTCTTCATCTAGTGAAACTGAAACTCTGGCCCTGTTAAACACCGACTCCCCGCCCCTCCGCCAGCCCCGGCCCCATCTCCACTCCATCTCTATGGATCTGACTCATCTAGGGGCTGCCTGTAAGCGGAATCAGACAGTGTTTGTCCTTTTGTGGCAGGCTCACCTTCCTGCTCCGTGTCCTCATGTTGTCCCATGTATCAGAATGTCCTTTCTTCTTAAGGGCTGAATAGTATTTTGTTGCTTGAGTGGTCACCCTTTGCTTATCCATTTATTCCTCCATGGACACTTGGCTTTTGTGAATCATGTTGCTATATCAACATGGGTGTCTAAATATCTGAATCCCAGTGTTCAGTTCTTCTGGGTATGTACTCAGAAGCTCTGCATCGTATGGCAATGCTGTGTTTAGTTTTTGCGGACCCTTCATATGGTTTTCCACAGTGGCTGCACCCTTGAACATGCCATCAGCAGTGCCCAGAGGTGCGTTTCTCCCCCTCCTCACCAGCACTTCCTTCGTCCTCCTCCTCCCTCTCCCCCTTCCCGCCTGTCTGTTGACAGTGCTTGTCTTAACGGTTGTGAGTTGACATCTCTTTATGGTTTTAATTTTCATTTCTCTAATAACTAGCACCTCTTCATGGGTCACAGCCTCATCATGGCAGAGGGACTTGCAAAACTCAATGAAGCTATGAGCCACCCACGATAGGTCATAGTGGAGACTTCTGATAAAACGGGGTCCACTGGAGGAGGAAATGGGAAACCACTCCATTATTCTTGCCTCGAGAACCCCGTGGACAGTGTGAAAAGGCAAAAAGATGTGACACCAGAAGATGAGCCTCCCAGGTCAGAAAGTGTCCATAATGCTACTAGGGAAGGACGGAGGGCAATTACTAATAGCTCCAGAAAGAATGGAGTGACTGGGCGAGAGCAGAAATGATGCCCAGTTTTGGGCATGTCTAGTGGTGAAGGTAAAGTTTGTTGCTGTAAAGAACAATATTTCATAGGAACCTGCAATGTTAGGTCCATGAGTCTAGTAAATTGGACATGGCCAAGCAGGAGACTGCAAGACTGAACATCAGCATCTTAGGAATCAGTGAACTAAAATGACAGAAACGTGTGAATTTAACTCACATGTTTATTTAATGTTGTATCTACTACTGTGGGCAGGAATCCCTTGGAAGAAATGGAGTAGCCCTCATAGTCAACAAGAGTCCAGAATGCATTATGTGGGTACAACCTTAAAAACGACAGAATGATCTCAGTTTTTTCCCAAGGCAAACCATTGAACATCACGGTGTTCCAAGTCTCTGTGCCAACCATTGATGTTGAAGAAGCTGAAGTTGACTGAGTCTATGAAGACCTACAAGACTTCCTAGAACTGATGCAAAAAAAAAAAAAAAAAGATGTCCCTTTCATCATAGGAGATTGAAATGCAAAAGTAGAAAGTCAAGAGATACCTGGAGTAATAGGCAAGTTTGGCCTTGGAGTACAAAATTAAGCAGGGCAAAGACTAACAAAGTTTTGTCGAGAGAACACACCGGTCATAACAAACACTTTCTCCAACAACCCAAGAGATGACTCTACACATGGACATCACCAGAAGGCCAATACTGAAGTCAGATTGATTATATTCTTTGTAACAGAAGATAGAGAAGCTCTATACAATCAGCAAAAACAAGACTGGGAGCTGACTCTGGCTCAGATCATAAGCTCCTTATGATCTGAGCATATTCTCAGATATTCTCATGCAAAATTCTATCTTCAGTTGAAGAAAGTATGAGAAACTAATAGGCCATTCAGGTGTGACCTAATCAAATCTCTTAGGGTTATACAGCAGAGGTGATAGATTTAAGGGATTATATCTGGTATACAGAGTGCCTGAAGAACTATTCAGCATTCTCACCTTGAGAACCCCATGAACCATATGAAAAGGCAAAAAGATAGGGCACTGAAAGATGGACTCCCCAGGTCGGTAAGTGCCCAATATGCTACTGGAGATCAGTGGAGAAATAACTCCAGAAAGAATGAAGAGATGGAGCCAAAGCAAAAACAACACCCAGTTGTGGATGTGACTGGTGATGGAAGCAAGGTCCGATGCTGTAAAGAGCAATATTGCATAGGAACTGGAATATTAGGTCCGTGAATCAAGGCAAATTGGAAGTGGTCAAATAGGAGATGGCAAGAGTGAACATCGATGTTTTAGGAATCAGAGAACTAAGATGGACTGGAATGGGTGAATTTAACTCAGATGACCATTATATCTACTACTGTGGGCAGGAATCCCTTAGAAAAAATGGAGTAGCCATCATAGTCAACAAGAGTCCGAAATGCAGTGCTTGATGCAGTCTCAGAAACGACAGAATGATCTCTGTTTGTTTCCAAGGCGAACCCTTCAGTATCACAGTAATCCAAGTCTGTGCCCTGACCAGTAACGCTGGAGAAGCGGAAGTTGAACAGTTCTATGAAGACTTACAAGACCTTCTAGCACTAACACCCCAAAAAGATGTCCTTTTCATTATAGGAGACTGGAATGCAGAAGTAGGAAGTCAAGAAACACCTGGAGTAACAAACAGGTTCGGCCTTGGATACAGAATGAAGCAGGACAAAGGCTAATAGAGTTCTCCGAGAGAACGCACTGGTCAGAGCAAACACCCTCTTCCAACAACACAGGAGAAGACTCTACACATGGACATCACCAGATGGTCAACACCGAAATCAGACTGATTATATTCTTTGCAGCCAAAGATGGAGAAGCTCTATACAGTCAGCAAAAACAAGACTGGGAGCTGACTGTGGCTCAGATCATGAACTCCTTATTGCCAAATTCAGACTTAAATTGAAGAAAGTAGGGAAAACCGCTAGATCATTCAGGTATGACCTAAATCAAATCCCTTATGACTATACAGTGGAAGTGAGAAATAGATTTAAGGGACTAGATCTGATACACAGAGTGCCTGATGAACTATGGACAGAGGTTCATGACTTTGTATAGTAAAGAGGGAGCAAGACCATCCCCAAGAAAAAGAAATGCAAAAAAGCAAGGTGGCTGTCTGAGGAAGCCTTACAAATCGCTGTGAAAAGAAGAGTAGAAAAAAGCAAAGGAGAAAAGGAAAGATATTCCCATTTGAATGCAGAGTTCTAAAGAACAGCAAGGAGAGATAAGAAAGCCTTCCTCAGTGATCAGTGCGAAGAAATAGAGGAAAACAATAGAATGGGAAAGACCAGAGATCTCTTCAAGAAAATTAGAGATACCAAGGGAACATTTCATGCAAAGATAGGCTCAATAAAGGACAGAAATGGTATGGACCTAACAGAAGCAGAAGATATTAAGAAGAGGTGGCAACAATACACAGAAGAACTGTACAAAAAAGATCTTCATGACCCAGATATCACGATGGTGTGATCACTCACCTAGAACCAGACATCCTGGAATGTGAAGTCAAGTGGCCCTTAGGAAGCATCACTACGAACAAAGCTAGTGGAGGCGATGGAATTTCAGTTGAGCTATTTCAAATCCTAAAAGGTGATGCTGTGAAAGTGCTGCACTCAATATGCCAGCAAATTTGAAAAACTCAGCAGTGGCCACAGGACTGGAAAAGGTCAGTTTTCATTCTAATCCCAAGAAAAGGCAATGCCAAAGAATGCTCAAATTACTCCACCATTGCACTTATCTCACTTGCTAATAAAGTAATGCTCAAAATTCTCCAAGCCAGGCTTGAACAATATGTGAACCGTGAACTTCCAGATGTTCAAGCTGGTTTTAGAAAGGGTAGAGGAATCAGAGATCAAATTGCCAACATCCGCTGGATCATTGCAAAAACAAGAGAGTTCCAGAGAAACAGCTATTTCTGCTTTATTGACTATGCCAAAGCCTTTGACTCTGTGGATCACAATAAACTGTGGAAAATTCTGAAAGAGATAGGATTACCAGACCACCTGACCTGCCTCTTGAGAAATCTGTATGCAGGTTAGGAAGTAACAGTTAGAACTGGACATGGAGCAACAGACTGGTTCCATATAGGAAAAGGAGTATGTCAGGGCTGTATATTGTCACCCTGCTTATTTAACTTATATGCAGAGTATATCGTGAGAAATGCAGGGCTGATTGAACCACAGCTGAAATCAAGATAGCTGGGAAAAATAAAAATAACCTCAGATATGCAGATGACATGACCCTTATTGCAGAAAGTGAAGAAGAACTGAAGGGTCCCTTGATGAAAGTGAAAAAGGAGAGAAAAAATTAGCTTAAAGCTCAACATTCAGAAAACTAAGATCATGGCATCCAGCCCCATCGCTTCATGGCAAATAGATGGGGAAACAGTGGCAATAGTGGCAGACTTTATTTTTGGGGGCTCCAAAATCACTGCAGATAGTGACTGCAGCCATGATATTGAAAGATGCTTGCTCCGTGGTAGGAAAATTATCTACGTAGACAGCATATTAAAAAACAGAGACACCGCTTTGCCAACAAAGGTCTGTCTAGTCAAGGCCATGGTTTTGCCAGTAGTTATGGATGTGAGAGTTGGACTATTAAGAAAGCTGAGCACCGAAGAATTTATGCTTTTGAACTGTGGTGTTGGAGAAGACTCTTGAGAGTCCCTTGGACTGCAAGGAAATCCAACCAGTCAATCCTAAAGGAAATCAGTCCTGAATATTCGTTGGAGAGACTTATGCTGAAGCTGAAACTCCAATACTTTGGCCACCTGAAGAGAGGAACTGACGCTTTGGAAAAGATCCTGATGCTGGGAAAGATTGAAGGCAGGAGGAGAAGGGGACAATAGAGGATGATATGGTTGGATGGCATCACCGACTCAATGGACATGAGTTTGGGTAAATGCTGGGACTTGGTGACACACAGGGAGGCCTGGCTGCAGTCCATGGGATCACAAAGAGTCGGACACTACTGAACGACTGAACAGACCTGAGGATCTATGGATGAAGGTTTGTAACACTGTACAGGAGGCGGTGACCAAAACCGTCCCCAAGAAAAAGAAATGCAAGAAGGCGAAATGGTTGTCTAAGACGGCTTTATAAATAGCTGAGGAAAGAAGAGAAGTGAAAGGCAAAGGAGAAAGGGAAAGATACACCCAACTGAAGGCAGAGTTTCAGAGAACAGCACGGAGAGAAAAGAAGGCTTTCTTAAATGACACTGCAAAAAGAAGAGGAAAACAGCTTAGAGTGAAGAGAAACTAAAGATCCCCTTGATGAAGGTGAAAGAGGAGAGTGAAAAAGCTGACTTAATCCTCAACATTCAAAACAGTAAGATCATGGCATCCAGTCCCATCACTTCCTGGCAAATAGATGGGGAAACAGTGGAAACGGTGACAGGCTTTATTTTCTTGGGCTCCAAAATCACTGCAGATGATGACTGCAGCCATGAAATTAAAAGACTCTTGCTCCTTGGAAGGAAAGTTATGACCAACCTAGACAGCATATTAAAAAGCAGAGACATTACTTTGCCAACAAAGGTCCATCTAGTCAAAGCTATGGTTTTTCCCAGTGGTCATGTGTGGATGTGTGAGTTGGACCATAAAGAAAGCTGAGCACTGAAGAACTGATGCTTTTGAACTGTGGTGTTGGAAAACTCTTGAGAGTCCCTTGGACTGCAAGGAGATCAAACCAGTCAATCCTAAAAAAAATCAGTCCTGAATATTCATTGGAAGGGCTGTTGCTAAAGCTGAAGCTCCAAAGTTTTGGCCACCTGATGTGAAGAGCCAACTCACTGAAACAGACCCTGATGCTGGGAAAGATTAAAGGCAGGAGGAGAAGGAGACGACAGAGGATGAGATGGGTGGAAGGCATCACTGACTCGATGGACATGAGTTTGAGCAAGCTCCGGGAGTTAATGATGGACAGGGAAGCCTGGTGTGCTGCAGTCCATTGGGTCACAAGGAGTCAGACATGACTGAGCAACTGAACTGAACTGAACAGAATGGGAAAAACTAGAGATCTACTCAAGAAAATTGAAGATATCAAGGGAACATTTCATGCAAGGATGGTCATGATAAAGGACAGAAGTAAAAATAGTAAGGACCTAACAGAAGAAGATGAGATTAAGAAAAGGTGGCAAAAATACACAGAAGAATTATACATAAAGGTCTTAATGACTCAGATAACCATGATGGTGTGGTCAGTTACCTGAGTCATATATTCCAGAGTGTGAAGTCAAATGGAGGTGATGGAATTCTAGCTGAGCTATTTCAAATCCTAAAAGATGATGCTGTTAAAATGCTGCACTCAACATGTCAGCAAATTTGGAAAATTCAGCAGTGACCACAGGACTGGAAAAGGTCAGTTTTCATTCTAATCCCAAAGAAAGGCATTGGCAAAGGATGTTCAAACAACTGTGAATTTCTGCTCATTTTACATGCTAGCAGGGTAATGCTCAAAATCCTTCAAGCTAGACTTCAGCAGGAGGTGAGCCAAGAACTTCCGGATGTGCAAGCTGGGTTTAGAAAAGGCAGAGGAACCAGAGATCAAATGGCCAGCATTCGTTGGATCATAGAGAAAGCGTAGGAGATTCCAGGGAAACGTCTAATTCTTCTTCATTGACTATGATGAAGCCTTTGACTGTGTGGATCATGATAAATTGTGGAAAATTCTCAAAGAGACGGAAGTGCCAGACCACCTTACCTGTCTCCCGAGAAATCTTAATGCAGGTCAAGAAGCAGCAGTTAGAACCTTACATGGGATAACTGACTGGCTCCAAGTTGGGAAAGGAGTATGACAAGGCTGTATAATGTCACCCTGCTTATGTAACTTATATGCAGACTGCATCATGTGAAATGTGGGCTGGATGAATCACAAGCTGGAATTAAGATTGCCAGGAGAAATATCAACAACCTCAGATATGCAGATGATACCACTCTAACGGCAGAAGTGAAAGGAATTTAAGAGCCTCTTGATGAGGGTGAAAAAGGAGACTAAAAATGCTCGTTTGAAACTCAACATTAAAAAAGCTAAAATCATGGCATCCAATCCCATCACTTCATGGTAAACAAAAGGGGAGACAGTGGAAGCAGTGACAGACTTTCTTTTCTTGGGCTCCGAAATCACTGTGCATGGTGACTGCAGCCACAACATTAAAAGACGCTTGCTCCTTGGAAGGAAAGTTCTGACCAGCCTAGACAGCATATTAGAAAGCAGGTACATTACTTTGCTGACAAAGGTCCATATAGTGAAAACTATGGTTTTTCCATTAGGCATGAATAGATGTGAGAATTAGACCATAGTAAAGTAGGCTGAGCGCTGAAAAATTGATGCTTTCGAAGTGTGGTGCCGGAGAAGACTCTTGAGAGTCCCTTGAACAGCAAAGAGATCAAACCAGTCAATCCTAAGGGAAATCAACCCTGAACATTCATTGGAAGGACTGATGCTGAAGCTCCGATACTCTGGGCACCTGATGTAAAGAGCTGACTCATTGAAAAAGACCTTGATACTGGGAAAGATTGAAGACAAAAGGAGAAAGGTTCAGTAGATGATGAGATGGTTAGATCACATCACTGACTCAATGGACATGAATCTGAGCAAACTCCTGGCGTTTGTGTGTGAAGGGCAGGAGAGCCTGGCATGGTATAGTCCAGGGGGACGCAAAGCGTCAGACACAACTTAGCACCTGAACTAAAGCAGTTAGGTCCTTCAGACTAAGCTTTGAGCAACTTACTCTAATCCATAAAATAGAAGACTGTTGAAAGACGTAGCAACACCTGTGAATAAAGTCGGAGGCAGACGTGGCAGCCCACTCCAGTGCTCTGGCCTGGAGAGTGCCATGGACAGGGGAGCCTGGCAGGCTGCAGTCCGCAGGGTCACAGAGAGTCAGACGTGAGTCAAGCGACTTAGCACACAGGCTTGAATAAAGTAGGAGGTCAGGAGATAAGCAACCAAGTCTGGGCTTGCAGCACAAAACGCGGCTTTCCGTGGAAGCATGCTGTTCAGTCCCTGCCCGTCTCTCGTTTTACCTGCTGAGGGGTCAGGAGTCGCGCATCTTGTGTGTGGTCCGATGGTACCACCCATCACTTTGCCATCCTTGCGCACGTCATCCAGACAGAGGCTCTTGGTTGGGGCGCGCAGAGGGGCCTGTGATCTCTGCTGACGGCCGTGGCCTGTGCTGGGGTAACTTGTCGGTCCAGGTGCAGTGCTAGGTCTGGACAATGCTGGACGGTTCTCAGGGTGGTCTGGCATTTCCTCTTGGCCCTTCACCGTCCCAAAGCCAAATACCCCGGGGCTAGGTCTCTGCAGCCCTCCTGGTTCTCAGCACCTGGTTTCTGCTGACAGACTGTCTCCAGGGCTGGCGGGGTCGCATCACTAACCACTTCGTTGCTTGGGTACCTCGGTGGGTGTGGGTGGGTTCTGATGAGCACCTCTTTCAGTAGCTGCGCCTTTACGTTTGTACATCTTAGTGGAGGATGAGTGACACGCTGAAGTTCTGGGCTTGAGAGGCGTCAAGGTAGTTAAAGGGAAAGGGAAAGTACTCAGTGGCACTTGTTAAAGATGGTAGGTCCAGTGCGATGGGTGCAGGGGTTCTGCAGTGGGAGAGGAGACAGGCCTCATCTCCGAACCTGGGGGCCAGTGGGGGTCCAGAGCCAAGGAGCAGGCTGTGTGCAGCTCAGGGGCGAGGAGACCTGTTGGGGTGGTTCTGGGTGAGCTGCTACAGCAGGTCACGCATCCTCTGGGGGCGATGAGGGCTGAGGAGCCCAGTCAGATATCCAGGGCAGCAGGCATCAGGGTGGGGCCTGCATAAACTGAGCTGCATTATCTTCACACCTGGGTTTTACAAGCAGGAGCAGGCAGGTCAGGCCTGGCTGGTGTCAGGAGCCCGACTTGAGACTGGCTGATGGCGCCTTTGTCTGGGACGGAGAGTGAGCATGAGCCATTCTGGCCGCATGGACAGAGGGGCTGGCCCCGCCCCGAGAGCTGGTCCCAGGCCTGGACTCCTCATCCTGTGTCCTTGTCTTGGGCTACAGGCAGCCCCCTGGATAGGCCCTGCGTGGGGGGAAGACAAGGGTCGTTCCACTACTGCAGAGCCAGGCGTGTGCCCTGCTCCTAAGCACCAGGGTCCCCCCTCCACCAAGGTCGCTTCCTTGGTCGCTTCAGAGCTGCTCCAAGCCCCGGAGGAAACCGCCCCACCCTTTTGCAAAAACAAAACCCGAAGAGCATCCACGTAACTTCAGGCGTTAGGGAGGAGGACATCTGTGCTGCTCCTTTGAGAAAAGGAACAGTCGCGTCAGCAGGAAGCAGGTTGCTTAAGTCCAGGTAGCAAGCAGCTGGATCGACTGAATTGCCTCTGCCTGTGGAGGAGCAGAGGAGGAGCTGCCTGAGGAAAATCCCAGGGAAGAGCCGCTGATCAAGGCCTGGGTCCACTGTTCAGGAGCCGGGACTGCCAGCCCTGGAGCAATGAGCTCTCAGGCACGGGAAACCCGAGGTCTCTTGGGGAGACCAGGCCCGCTTGTGCCCCCTGAAACTGACCACCTCTGTCCGAAGCTTGTTTTCCATATCCGCTCTCAGGATGGCCACAGCTCCTGACCTCAGGCTGATGGTGAGGGTTCAATGAGATTCTTGTCACCAGCAAGGCTGAGAAATAGGAGACCGACACACAGGAGGCTCTCCCTGTGGCTGATGGTTGTGATGCTGAAGTCCCCAGGTGAGGTGACAATTCTCAGATATGAAGAATGGGGCGCCTGTCAGCGGTCCACTGTGGGGCTTCGGTTAGCAGGGGGACAGGGTCACAGCCGGGGCTGGGGCCAGGTGGGCCTTGCACCCTTTGCCCACTGAGAAGTCCTGGACGTGCATACAGTAACTGTCCAACATCAGGGAGGAGGAGGGCTTGGGTAAGCAGGCAGGGCCATGTGTCGGGGAAGCAGGCCTGGACTTGGGAGGACTGGCGTGAGCCGTCTGATGAACCGACAGCTGGCTGGCCATGGTCAGATGGAAGCTCCACTCCCTCCGTCCCCCCAGCTCCTCGCCTTGCTCCGGGAGAAGCAGGAATCTGTGCTGCTGAGTGGGGACGGGGCGGGGCACGTGGGCGCGCCCCTGCGGCCGGCGCCCTGGCTTCACACCCCAGGGGCCGGGCGCGCGGGCTCCAGGCTGCTGGGTGGCCTAGGTCGGCTCCCTGTCGCAGCATGTGCCCCGCATGCTTGTCCTGTCATTTCCCACGGCGCTGCCCATGCCGCAAAGGCCACGTCCTAGAGGAGCTGAAAGGACCGGAAGGCAGAATGGAGTGACCAGAGCCCTCACTCACAGTTCGATTTCAGCAGGAAGCACTTTCTCCCACGGGCCAGGGGCACTGAGCCGGGTGGAGGTTTCGAGACAGTCGGGAGCAGCAGGAGATGTCAAGTTTCAGCTGGCCTGAAGTGGAGATCGTGGCCCACACAGCTCCGTGCCAGGAGACCTACAGAGAAAACTGCTGGGTGTGGACCTTTGAGGGGTCTGCTCAAACCCTTGCCCATTTTAAGTTGAGCTATTTATCCTGTTGTTGAATTGTAATGGGCCTTTATATATCCTGGATTATTAGAACGCTATCAGATATATGATTTGCAAATATTTTTCTGATTCTGTGGGTTGTCTTTTTACTTTATTCTTTTGAAGCATAAACTTTAAAGTTTTTGTGAAGTCCAATTCATCTGTTTTTCTTTGGTTGCTTGAACCTTAAGGATCATACCTAAGAAACCATTGTCTAATCCAGGGTCATAAAGGTTTATCCCTAAGTTTTCTTCTAATCAGTTTATGGTTTTAGCCCTTGCATTTAGGTCTGTCTTGGAACCTCCGACCCACTCAGTGTTCTGAGTTAATTTTTGTGTGTAGTGTGAGGTAGAGGTTCTCACTCTTTTACTCTTAACCTATTTTTGTCTTTGAATACAAAATGTGTCTCTTGTGGACATTATAGACTGAATCATGTTTTTTAAAAGTGCCCGTTTTGCTGATCGTTGCCTCTTAATTCAAGTGTTTAACCTGCTCACATTTCATGTCCTTCCTGACAAGGTCGGATTTTTCTGCCATTTTGCCCTTTGTCTCTTATTCCTCCATTCCTCCATTAATGTCTTTTTTTGTGTTTTAAATAGATATTTTCATGTGTCATTTTACTTCCATTTCTTTTCCTATATGTTTTTTGGAGTTATTTTCTTAGTACCTTGTCTGGGGAACATAGTATTATTAATTTACCACAATCTAGTCTGGGTTAATGTCAGCTCACTTCAATAGTATACAAAGTCTTTGCGAAATGTAGCTCTGTTTCCTCTTCTTTTATACCATTCTACCAACAATGTCTATATACACTTTGAGTCCATCAGCGTACAATTATTGCTTTCTATGTGAGTGTGTGCTAAGTTGCTTCAGTTGTGCCCAATTCTTTGCTACCCCATGGATTGTACCCCACCAGGCGCCTCTGTCCATGGTGGGATTCTCCAGGCCAGAATACTGGAGTGGGTTGCCATGCCCTCCTCCAGAGGATCTTTGTGACCCAGGGTTTGAACCTGGGTTTTCTGCATTGCAGGTGGATTCTTCACTGGCTGAGCCATCAGGGAAGCCTTTTGTTAGCTTAATGGTCAGCTGACCAACCTAGACAGCATATTAAAAAGCAGAGACATTACTTTGCCAACAAAGGTCCATCTAGTCAAAGCTATGGTTTTTCCAGTAGTCATGTATGGATGTGAGAGCTGGACTATAAAGAAAGTTGAGTGCCAAAGAATTGATGCTTTTGAACTGTGGTGTTGGAGAAGACTCTTGAGAGTCCCTTGGACTGCAGGGAGATCCTGTCCGTCCTAAAGGAAATCAGTCCTGAATAGTCATTGGAAGGACAGATGCTGAAGCTGAAACTCCAATACTTGGGCCACCTGATTTGAAGAACAAACTCATTAGAAAAGACCCTGATGCTGGGAAAGATTGAAGGCGGAAGGAGAAGGGGACAACAGAGGATGAGATGGTTGGGTGGCATCACCAACTTAATGGATATGAGTTTGGGTAAACTCTGGGAGTTGGTGGTGGACAGGGAGGCCTGGCGTGCTGCAGTCCATGGGGTCACAAAGAGTCAGACATGACTGAACAACTGAACTGAACTGAGCTGAACTGAATATTTGGACAGAGACTCTCTAAATCCACGGAACCAACACCTCTCCCGCTCTCTGCAGAGGGGCTGTGTGTGTGTTAGGGAATGCCTCAACTCTTGCCACCGCAGTCTACAACTCCATCTTAGGCTTCTCTGCCTGCATGTGCAGGTTCTCTGAGTTAGTGGAGGTGAGAGCTTAGACATGCCTCGGGTCTTTTCTCTGCACCCACCCAGTCCTGCACACTGGCATGGCCGTCTAGAATCCCAGGACTCCTAAGTGTCCCTGCGGATGTCTCGCCTCTCCCACTTTCTCCTTCAAGCCTTTTGTTAACCTGTCGTTTGCCCCAGCTGTCATCCAGGCATCTGTAGTGTTCAACAGTTGCCTTTGATTGTTTTTGCAGATAACTCCGGGAGACAGGCTGTTTGCACTGGGTGAACTTGGAGTCGGCTCACATAAAGACAGTTTTGATAGTGGGGTTTTCAAAGTAGCCATCAGACAGGACAAACAATGATGGGTCTCTGAAGGTGGGGCCCTAGAGGAGCACCCACCGCATCCTGCCACCCACTGGCTGCCTGGCTTCTGGTTTTCACCATGACGGTGGGCTGTTGGTTTCCACGATATCGTGGGGCTACAGGCAGTAGGGGATGGATGGGTACACACTGATGGCAAAACACTCACTGCTCCTACTGAAATCAGTAAAAATTAAACATTGTGCAGACTGCTGCATACTTCAGTTAAACCCCAGAATTCTGAAATGTTGATCCTGACCATTTTTGACAAGAGTTCTCACTGCTTTTATGCAGGAGAAAAAGATCGGAGGTTCTTAGCCGTTTTTGCTGCTGTAACATCTCTGAGTGATTTCTGACTCTTCCTTCTCATACCATCGAAATCAGTTTGGTTTCCCACACACGGTACCTAGGCAGCTGAAAGCTGGAAGGAGAGAAAGTGGGTGCCGTGCGGGCCTTTGTGCTACAGTGGTGCAGTCTCCAGCGTAGTCAGGCCCCTTCTTCCCATTTCTTCCCCTGCCCGTGAGACCTGCTTGGACATCAGAACCGGCATCCCTCTGTGCTGGGCAGGGAGAGTCAGGGGCACCCGCGGGCTCCTCGTTTTCCGTCCCCGCCCCGTTCGATGGGTCCTGGGCTCTGCAGCCCCCCTTCTGCAGGCCTGGGCCCTGCTCTGTGCGGGGCTTTGGCGAGTCTGTGGCCTGGCAGTTAAGTGGCTGCGTCTCTATCTGCTCTGGAGGCCTCCCGGTATAAGCCCCCTCCTCTGACTGCCATCTTCCCATGTGGCACAGCTGGGTGGCACGATAATGGCTTTATTAAGCGCATCTCGTACTTAATTCCCCGAGGATGTCAGTCCGCCAGAGAAGACTGAATCTCTCCCGCAGCCTCAGTGACTTCTGTCCAGACCTGGGTGTGTCCAGGAAAGGTGCACACAGGCTGCTCTTCTGACCACCTGATTCTGGGCATCTGGGGGCTGACCTGGAGGGGGGCCATGTCCCCACATGGAGTTAGGTGAGCCCTGTGGGCCTGCCTGCCTGGGTGGGGTGAGCCCACTCTGAGTGGGGTCTGGGGCCCGGGCATCAGCTTCCAGAGGCCTGTCAGGGGTCCAGGATAAGGACTCATATCCCCTGAAGCCTCCATGTAGGGCTATGGGTCTGAACACACTGCCTCACGCTGTCGGGGAGTCCAGCCTGCAGGTCATGTCTCAGCAGCGGGGAGGTCAGTGATGTGAAGGGGCAGGACAGAAACCTGACCGCCGTGGGCTCTGATGCAGGAATCCGGCACACAGGAGGCTGCGTGTGCAGGAGATGTGGAAACACCCTTGTCGGTCGACCGGTGTTTTCCACACTGTTCTTCAGGAAATGGGTCCTGTTCTTGGAGAGCCACTTCAATGTTGGCTTGTTAAAGGCTCTGAGAAATCCCGTAGTTAGGAACACCCAGTGTCTGATGGGCTGCTTCTGCATATGGCCCCCAGCTTCCTTTTGTCCAGTGATGCTGGCAGCACCCTTGGGAGGCAGGACACACTCAGTCCTGGACCTGCCAGCACGTGAGGAGCAGGCGTCCTCTCTCGGATATCTCACCCCAGCATCTGACACTTCAGCCCCTGGGTCCCATGCACGCTCACAGTGGACTTAATGTTTTAGATCGTAAATGCGGAAAGCACACAAAAAATATTGAGAGTAAAATGATAAACCCTGGTAGATAATACATGCTTTGTCAGCATTCTGCCTGTGTGCTATCATGTGTTCATGCATGTGTGTGCATGTCCGTGCACACGTGCAATGTGTGCATGCGTGTGTGTGCATGTGTGAGTGTGTACATGTGTGTGTGATAAAGGAGCGGGACTCACCACGAGCCCCCTGAGTCTCTCCCCCACCCTCCTCTCACTCTAGCCTTAGCAGAAACCACTGCCCTGAGTTCTGCCCTTCTCTTTTCCCAGCACATCCTTGTTCTCTGCCTGCATGGGTCCGTGTCTCGCTAAATAATGTATATTCCGTCTCGCAGGTCTCCCGCCCTCTGTTCTGAGCATGTGTCTGCTTTGACCCTGCAGCGCTGCACCGCATTCCGCGGAGAGCACAGACCGCAGCTGCGCTTGGCTACCTAGCTGGGGGCATCTGGGCTGCCCCTCAGCTTTCTCGGAGGTAAAGGAAGCTTTGATGGTGAGTACTGAGTGTCCCTGGCTACAGGTGTGCCGGGCAGCGTGGCTGGGTCATAGGGGAGGCCCCCCTCACGTCACAGAAGGGCTGCCTTGCTGATGCTTGGTCTGCAGCGGAGGAGGGCTACGCTGTCTCACACCATGGTAGCCAGAGCTACCATACCAGGCAGTCACGTACCTGGATGGGGTGGGAGGCCAGGCCTGGATCCGAGGCGGGGTTTGTGCGGCCCCCTGCAGGGAGGAGGGCTCTGGAACATCAGGGAGCTGAACCCCCATGTTACTCCAAGAGAGCGCTCTTCTCAGTCACGTCACCCTTGGACCCCTCAGACAGATGACGCCACCTCCCAAAGTCCGAGACCTTCCCGGAAACTGGGCTAGCTTCGACCTGAACTCGGCAGGTCCAAGTACTGGAGGCTGGGTACTGGGGTCAGAGTTCAAAGGTTTTCTAAGGTCGTAGCACCATCTGTCCCATCCTTTCATGCAGACACGCTCCGGTCTCACACTCAGAGGTCTGCATTTGCGGTGTGGAATCAGGTGCCCAATCTGAAAGGACCCCGAGGCCTCTTCTGTGCTTACGTGTGCACCACGGATCTGTGGCTGTGAGTTAAGCGACCCTGAGCACT
>CM035289.1:495326-521687 GCA_020226075.1 Hydropotes inermis
GAGGAGTATTTGTCGGATTTTATCTACTCTTTCTGTGTGTTTGCAGCAGGGGATTGTCAGGGCTTGCCGTCTGCCAAGTTGCTGGTACCAGAAGTCTCCAAGCGTCTTTAAAGTGGGAAGCGTTTTCACTCATTTTTTGCTAAAAAACACTCATTAACTGTGTCTTGCAGAGGGCTGGAGCTGGCAGCCCCAAGCAGGATCTGGACCTTGCTCAGGTTTTTCTTCATAATGAAACCGAAGACGGTTCGTTAGAGCACTGGTGCAGAGGCTCTGCAGAAGCACCCACTTGATCGCTCACAAAGATGCCCCAGCCCCTCCCGGCACCCTTGCCCTTCCGTGCGGTGCAGCCCCTCCGGTCAGGCCCCCTCCCTGCCTCTGGGCCGCCAGGCCCGCCCTGGCCGGTGGACGTCACCGAGGTGACAGGGCTCTGGCTCCCCATCCAGGTCTCAGGAGACCTGTACCATCCACCGCGGCTCCTGCACGGCCCAGCTTCCACGGGGACAGGCCGGGCTGGCCCACAGGGGATGAGCCACACAGGGGCAAGGCTGTGCCCAGGGTGCCCTCGGCCAACGGGGGGCGGGGGTGCTCACATGGGTGCCACAGTAACACGTGGTCAGCGTGTGGCCATGTCCTCATGTGTGAGCCTCTCGTTTGGGTGGCTGACAGCGCAGCAAGAGCCAGCGGGCCCGCCCTGTGCCGGGTCAGCCATCACGGCCGCTCGTGGCCCTGGGAGAGCAGTGGGGAGCCCCTGGGTCAAGTGCGATCAGTGGTGCTGGGGGCCTGGAGGTGCTGCAGCAGCCTTGGGTCTGGAGGGCGGGAAGGGCATGCGGGGTGGGAGTGGGCGTGTGTGCGGAGAAAGGAAGGAGAACAGGGCTGGGGGCGGCCGGGGGGGACCCCGCTTCTGCCACCCACCGGCCGTGTGACTTGGGAAGTCCTGATCTGAGCCCAGCTCTGCTCATCTGAACGCAGAGGGCTGAGATGAGACCCTAGTCTCTGCCCGAGGAAGCCGAGGAGGCCTAGGAAGCCCGTGGTGAGGGAGGGGCGGGGGCCCCTGCTAAGCCGGGTCCCTGTGTTCTGAGGGTCTTGCTCGGTGACCAGTGGGCAGGCCCTTCCACCTGCCTTTCTGCTTCTCCACCGAGACCCCGCCCCTGAAACTTGCTGCCACGGGGCCGACAGCCTGGAGTCCCTGGCTTGCACGGGAACCCCACTAGCAGCTTCCTTCCACCGTTGGGGGCCACGGCCTGTGTCCCCTTTCTGTGAGTGATCTGGGGCCACAGGGCGCCCTGGAATCCCGAGGCTGAGGAGCCTGGTCCCGAGCCGCAGCTTTGGAACACGACCAGTGGGGCGCAGGGCTGGCGGGCAGTGGGAGGCCTCAGCCGCTTCGGGGGAGTGCTTTCACGCAGGTCTGAGTTACTCAGAGGCCAAGGTAGCTGTGCCAGGCTCAGGCGTCGGAGACGCTCTGCCGCTTGGACGTGCTCGCCCTCACCTCCTCCCCAGCTGGCTCCGGCGTCCTCCCCTGGGTCAGGCTCAGCCGGCCCTTGGCCGCGCTAGGCTCTCAGGACGAGGGCTTCTCCCCCACAAAGAGGACAGAGGAGCCGGGGGTCTGTGCACAGGGCCCCAGGCCGGCAGAGGAAATGGGGGTTGGTGCCACAGGGAGGGGGCGGGGTGCTGGGCAGGTGAAACCACAGGGGTCTGCTCCTCAGGACGCCTGGAGCCTCCCAGGCCTCCTGGTTTGGTCCTGTGTTTTCAGGAGGGAAGGCAGGGGCCAGGGTGCAGTGTGTGGTAGGACACACGTCAGGGCAAGCCGGCACCCGGGGGCCTGGAGAGGCTTCCTGCGTGCGGACAGGGCTCCGTGGGGGTGGGGTGAACCAGACTGCGTCTCGCTGCACCTCTGCTCCCAGAGTGTCCCCTCAGACCCCCCTGGGATCTCTGACCCCTCGTGGCTCAAAGCCCTGGTGGCTACCCAGTGCTCCTGCCTCCCCGGAACATGTGGGCCCTCCACGGCCGTCTCCTTAATTCTTCAGGAGATGGGAACACCAGACCACCTGACCTGCCTCCTGAGAGACCTGTGTGCAGGTCAAGAAACAACAGTTAGAACTGGACATGGAACAACAGACTGGTTTCAAATCTGCAAAGGCTGTATATTATCACCCTGCTTATTTAACTTCTATGCGGAGTTCATCATGAGAACGCCGGGCTGGAAGAAGCACAAGCTGGAATCAAGATTGCCAGGAGAAATGTCAATAGCCTCAGATATGCAGATAACACCACCCTTGGGCAGAAAGTGAAGAGGAACTAAAAAGCCTCTTGATGAAAGTGAAAGAGGAGAGTGAAAAGGCTGGCTTAAAACTCAACATTCAAAAAACTGAGATCATGGCATCCGGTTCCATCACTTCTTGGCAAATAGATGGGGAAACAATGGAAACAGTGACAGGCTTTATTTTCCTGGGCTCCAAAATCACTGCAGATGGTGACTAAAGCCATGAAATTAAAAGATGGTTGCTCCTTGGAAGAAAAGCTATGGCCAACCTAGACAGCATATTAAAAAGCAGAGACATTACTCTGCCGACAAAGGTCCATCTAGTCAAAGCTATGGTTTTTCCAGTAGTCATGTATAGATGTGAGAGTTGGACCATCAGGAAGGCTGAGCACCAAAGACTTGATGCTTCTGAACTGTGGTGTTGGAGAAGACTCCTGAGAGTCCCTTGGACTGCAAGGAGATCCAACCAGTCCATCCTAAAGGAGATCAGTCCTGGGTGTTTACTGGAAGGGCTGATGTTGAAGCTGAAAGTCAAATATTTTGGTCACCTGATGAGAAGAGCTGACTCATCTGAAAAGACCCTGATGCTGGGAAGGATTGAAGGCAGGAGGAGAGGGGGATGAGAGAGGATGAGATGGTTGGATGGCATCACCAACTCAATGGACATGAGTTTGAGTAAACTCTGGGAGTTGGTGATGGACAGGGAGGCCTGGCGTGTTGCGATTCATGGGGTCGCAAAGAATCGGACACGACTGAGCGACTGAACTGAACTGACCAGCTTTTGGCTGCTTTGCTCACTAACGCTGCCTGGGGTTAAGCTGGGTTTGCTTTACCTCTGCACCTCTCCACTCCGGGTCCTTGAGCTCAGCCCCCACCGTCCCTTACCTGGCCACGCCTGTGCAGAGCAAGCAGGTAACAGCGGCACGTCCTGGGTGCCAGGCGTGTGCCCCCACGGCCACAGCATGCAGAAGCGCCAGCCCTGTCTTCTGTTGTGCTCATTTTCAGAGCCAGGAAGAGGTACAGCTGTTGGCTTCCAGACCTCTGCGCATCAGCGTGCTGACAGCGGGAAGCACCCTGTCCCCGAGAGGGCCGATCCTGGCTGACAGAAGCGGGTTAGGGGGCGGGAGCCTGAGGGGCAGAGGCATGAATGTGGGGGGCGGGGGTCACACAGAGAGCCGCTCGAGCAGCCCCGAGCCTGGAGACCTCCCTCAGCCCTAAATAGGAGACCTGCGTGCGGCTCACTGCGCCAGAGCAAGCAGCGGAGAAGGCTCAGAACCACAACCGAAGTCCTCTTAACCCTCCCCCTGCTGTTCCGTACTCCCATCCCTGACATAATCGTCTCTAAATGATCTGTTTCTGTCCTGACCTTTTTTAAAATGCACATACATATACATATATAATTGTGGTTTAAAAAATAAATGGGATCCTGTTCTATTATTATTTGATTTTTTTCAGTTGACAATATGCTTCTGAGTTCTTTCTGCAGCTCTGTGGATCTGTTTTTTAAACATCCTTTTAAAGATGATGATGTAGTTTTCTAATAGTTCCCTAATCAACGAAGACATTAGTTCCAGTTCTTTCTTTTTTGTGTTCGTGCGTTCGTGCATGCCCAGGACTGCCTCTCCCCTTCTCCTCACCTAATAGGAACTCTCCCTTGGGGCCTTTCCCATCACAGCCCATCAAGTTATGTGTGGCCCCAGCCCTGGCCTCCAAGGTGGGGGCCTGTGACTTGACCCCACGTGCCTGCTCCATGAGGGCTCCTGGAGAGTCTCGGGCTCAGTACAGGCCAACCAGGGTGCCCCTGGGACTCTCCACACGGAAATGGGCTCACTGCCCCTCGGGGACGCTGTGGCGGGCAGATGGCCGCGCTGCCCCCAGGCCGGCAGCAGAGACCAGCGAGGGGTCCAGCGGCCTCCTGGGTAAGTGAGCCCACATGGCCCAGCTCAGGGTGGGTTCTCACTGAGCGCCTCCCGTGTACCTGGTACCACTGTAGGGCAGACGTGCCAGGCAGGGAGGCTGCTCTCATGGGGCTCCGTCGGAGGGGACGGAGGCGGCCTCCACAGCAGCACCTGGGTCATCGGGTCATTCCGATGATGAGTGTGGTTCCGGGGTAAGGCCCCAGTTCTGGGAGACTATGTCACTGTGGTGACTGGCCATGTGGGGGGCGTGGGTGCAAGAATTCCTCAGTCGAGTCGGCTGGCGGCTTTCGATGGCTCAGGGAGGTTTGCAGGGTTTTATAATCTCAGCTAAAGCTGCGTCGAGGAGTGGGCAGGTATGGGACGGTGGGGGCTGACCTCCCCGGCGTGTAGAGGTGCAGGGCACAAAGCAAGCCCAGCCCAACCCCGTGCAGGGCTAGTAGCAGCTCCCTGACGCAGCCCGTTCTCCTCGTGGACTCCAGGGCTTACAGAGCCCAGACCCGCTCCAGGTTTGACTGTGGGGCTGCAGAAGTACAGCCTCAAGCCAATGAGCAGCACGACAGACCTGCTGCATGAAAGCGGGGTGCTGGCTGGAAAGGGGGACCCCGAGGAGGGGGCCAAGCCCTTGCCTGAAAGCCGCCTCTGCTCCCTGTCTGAAGAGGCCAGGCTGCTCTGCTTGAAGCCCCTGGAATGACCCCCCGCACACCCACGTCCTCGCGAGAGGGTGCTGGCTCTCACTGAGCCTTAAGGCTGCATCTCACTGCCCGCAGGGCCTGTGTGTGCTGTGGACAAGCCCAGCGTCCGGCCAGATGATGCCAGGTGCTGGGGGTACAGCGTCCCCCACAGCCAGCTTGTGGTGGGGCAGGAGGCGCCCCTGTCTGTCTGCATGCCTGCCCTCCCCTCCATGCGAGCCTCCTCCAGCCCCTGAAGCTGTTTCCCAGCACCGTCTAAAGTCACCTCCAAAGTCACTCCACATAGCACGCAGAGCTTCGCTTCCTCCTTGTGCAGCAGGTTGTGTCTGTTCTGACACTTATTAGTCACCGCCTGCCCTCAGGTGTCTCCACCTCCCAGACCCGTGTCTGTGTGTCTATGTGTCTGTGTGATGCAGGGTCGGAGGCTGAGCTGCAGACGAAGAGAAAGGGGGTCCTTAGGCAGAGAGCTGCTGAGAGTGGGGAGGGGCCTGGGGCAGGGCCGTGGGCAAGTCAGAAGGGTCTGGGATTACGAGCCAGCTCCCCGAGCTCCTTCAGGGATGGAGGTCGAGGCTGCCCAGCCTTTCCACATGCATCGGGCCTTTCTGAGAGTGGCCCCTGCAGAGACTCAGGGCTGCGTGGGGGATGTTTAGTCCTTTAAGCTGTAAAGAGGAAATGGGGCTTGAGCCTCAAGCTCTGCACTAACTCTTGGGGGCCGACTGTTCTCTGGGGGGGCGTCCCGCACATTGTGGGGTGTCCCTGGGCTCCACCTGCTGAATGCCGGCGCCCTCCCAGGCCCAGGCCTCGCCAGCTCTGGGGACATAGTCTTCCTGAGTGAGGACGGGTGGTTGAAGGAAACTGAAGCAGGGAGGGGTCATTTCCTCCCTATTATGAACAAAAAAGCTTAGAATTATGCGATGCAAGGATGTAGCTATTTTCTTAAAAATTAACGTAATTTCTAATTATAAAATTACTGCACTACAGCTGCCAAAAACATGGGAAATGCAGAAATGCACAACGTAAACAAAAAGATGGCCCGTCACACCCTCCAGAGATAACCACTCCTAATATTTCACGGTACAATCCGCTGTCATTTTCTATGCATATAAATAGACATATTTTCTATTTTGAACAAAAGGAGACGCCGCTGTGCACACAGTTGTGTAACACACTGTTTCCGTTTAAGGATGTATGACGCTCATCTTTTCATGTCAATGAGTGTAATTCTGCCGCACAGACTCCCGGCCACGGTGTGACTGTGTGATGGTGTAATGATTTATTTTTTTGCACAATTAATGTATATTTATTGTAGGGAAAATTTTAAATGGAAGTAACCACAGGTAGGAAGCCCACCAGTCACTCACAACCTCCGCAGCAGTGGCTAATCAGTGTTTGTAGCATCCAGCTTTTCTTACTTTTCTTACAAAAATGGGTTTTGGGGAATGTACTATTTTATCTCGTCTTTCGCTCAACGTTTCTACTCTGCTATACCTATTCTTAGGATACCATTATCGATGGCTGCACAGAATGCCATTGTGTGAAAACATGTGATTTTATGTCACCAGTGATTGCTTATTAGTTGATATTTAAAAATAGGCTTCTTATTTGCCACTCAAAAGAGCACCACAATAAAGAGGCTTGTAGCAAATTATTTTCCAGGATGAGTTTCTACAAGAAGAGTGGGTGGGTCAGAAGTTGCACAAAGTAGGTGCGGATCGGCCGGTGAAATCGCCGTCTAAAAGCCACACCACTTTGTCTCCACCAAGAGAGCGTAAATGCCCACATCCCCACACTCCTGTAACACTGACTATAATAACAGTAATAATAAAGCGCCGACTTTATAGGTGAAAATGATAGCTGGTTGTTTTAATTTGCATGTACTTGAATACTAATGAGGCTGAGCAGAGTTTCGAATGCCTTTTGCTATTTGTATTTATTCTATTGAACATTGTTCCTATTCTTTGCTCATTTTTCTATTTGTATGCTAATATTTCCTTGGTTATTTATATGTTAAGGCTATTAACCCTTTCCCTGGACACATATGTTGTGATTATTTCCCCAAATAATCTTTCTCTCTTTCATTTCATTTTCTTCTCTCTGTTGACTCGTCTGTTTAGCAGGTTCAGAGGCTGACGTAGTCAAATCCTCTCTTGTGATGTTGTTTCTGGTGTCACCCTCAGGAAAGCTTTCCCGGCTCACACACTCGTCTGTACTTGATGGTTTACTTTTACGTTAATTTTCCATTTTTCTTCCTGGAACTTGTTTCCTTTAGATAACCCTGTGGAGCAGAGCCGTGTTTTCTCGCCACTCTGGTTGGCTCCCCCTCTCCCAGGAGGGTGGGGCGGCTCTGGCGCCCCATGTCCCGCCCTGTGGGTCCACAGCTCAGCGTCCTCAACCCCCCTGTTCTCGAGGCCTTGAGCGAGCCGTGATACCCGGAGACCCCGTCTCCTCAGCACTTCCCCGTCTGTCCGTGAACGAATTAAATCTACCTGGGCCACTTTGCAGTGATGTTTTCCAAATCAAAAAGATAAAAATCCTGGTTGGATCTTGAGTTGAATTGTGTCGTCTTGAGAGGTCAGTTTGGGTTGCATTTATATAAATGCCATAATAGGATTAAATCTTCCAAACAGGGGTCAGGCATGTCTCTGTGTACCCAATTCTTCCTTCAACTTTTCTGAACGTTTTTTTAAAACTTTGTAAAACAAACAAACAAAAAGAAATCTCCAGCTGTATTGCGTGAAGGACACAGAGCCGGACGGCTCCTCCAGTTTTGGTTTCTGTTGAACGGGTTCATTCAGGTATTTCGATGGTCAGATATCTCACCAGGCTGTTCCAGCGGCTGCGGAGAAAGGGGTGTTTTGTAAGGTTCCAAGTTTTCTACACCTGTTCCCCTGCCCCCACCCCGCCTGCTCCTCCCCTCCTCACAGAAGACACCCTCCTGCTGTTACTCGCAGTCTTTATTGCTTTCTTTGCTCCTGCGTACGTGCTCCCTCAGGATTGTGAGCAGGGCATCACGGCCCTTTTCAGTAGGCTGTGCTCCCCGCTCCCTCGGGTTTGCCGGGTTTTCACTGTCTGTGTTGGCTTTGCTGTGACAGCTGGGAGCTCCTGGTCTGTGCAGCACTTTTTGTCTTAAATTCGACTGTGTCTGAAGCCTGTAGTTGACCTGAGATTTCCTCCTGATTTTATATCTGGGTGTATTTTTATCTTTTGTGACTTTGCTTTGCAAGTGTCTGCCATGAACAGCATTTAGCTTGATTTTGTTTTACTCGGTGTAAAAAGGTGGAATCTTGAGTGCAGTGTGCTTTATAGCTATTGTGAAACAGCAAGTTAAGCGCCTGTTGTAATTAATAATTTCAGGCTGACTTCTGTCATCTTCTCTTCTGTTTTTTTCCCCGTTTTCCAGTCTTCTAAAGATTCCATTGCCATTTTATTTGCTTTTTTATGAATTTCAAGGTTGCGGAAAATTCATGTGCTCTGTTTTTAGCTTAAGTCATTTCAGCGTTTCCGACACATTCTGTAGGCCCTATTTTCCTAGTTTGTCAGAGTCAGCAGCCAAGGACACCATGTTCGGGGGTCTGCCCACTTAAGAGAGCTTTTAGGATGTTATTGGTTGTAAGAGGCAGAAATCCTGAAGAGACTGCCTTAGTTCCAGGTGGCAGGTGGGCAGCCTTGGCCAGTGCAGGGCGGCGGCAGCTTCTGGCAAGACCAGCTCCCCGACACCTCGGGCCAGTGCACGTTTGCTTTATAACTGTCTACCTGCAGGCCTGTCCCCGGCCGGGGCGCTAACAGGGTGGCTCTGTGAGGACCGATTCCAGCACCCGTGTGTGGCGGTCTCCTCTGCGGGGCCCCAAGCCCTGTGGTCTGAATGAAGGGCTGCTCCAGGCCGGCGGCTGCTCTCTGCCCTCGAGCACTCATGTTTCCTAGAACCGCGCGGGGTGGGGTCACGGCGCCTTCTCGAGTGGGCAGCTCCGGCTCAGGTGACGGCTCTGCAGTGCCCCACAGTGTGGTCGGCAGGCTACAGTCCAGGGGGTCACAGCGAGACACGACTGGACACACACACACACAGAGGCACACACAGACTCATACACACACACACAGACACACACACACGATGTGCTCAGCGGCTTCCACTGCCTGCATGCCCCACGCTCTGCGGGCCCCCACGCCCTCCCGGAAGCCCCTTCCACGCTTGGCTGCAGGCGCGCGGCCCCTCAGCTCTGTCTGGCCCTTGTCTCTGACCCCGCACGTGGGGCCTGGGCCCCTCTCCCGCGTCAGCCTTCGCACACCCCCAGTCTCGGTCTCCGGCTCCTGCTGGGTCCCGCCGAGGGCACACAGCGGCCCCTCCCCAGCCCCTCTCCCCACGTAGAACACGACCACGGGCCTGGGGGCTCAAGTGACGCGAGGGCTCTCACGGTTCTGGGCATGGAGACCCCAGAGACCTGGGTCCTGGCCTTTCCCAGCTTCCTGGGCTCAGCCGCTTCCACCCTCTGCCTCTTTCCAGGAGTCTGCCCGCTGCCCCGGTAAGGACAGGTGACTCCCCGGGCCCACCCGGGTGACGGGGATCAGAGCCGCCCCGCCCCCTCCCGCACCATCAACACCACCTCAGGCTCCCCACCTGTGACCCGCCTGGGGCCCGTGTCCATGTGTGCACGGCCTGCTGTGGAGTGTGTCCAGTGCGACGTGTGTGTCCTTGGGTTGATAGGAGTGTTGAGTGTGTGTCTGTGAGCACGTATGTGTTACTGGCCCCCAGGGGATGGCCCAGCCTCTGTCCTGCTGGGGGTTTGTACGCCTGTCCCTTCTGCCCTCAGCCTCCCCACGCGCTGGAGGAGGGAAGGCAGGAGGACGGGGTGCGTTCTCCCCTACCGAGCCAGCCCCCGGCCCCCAGACGCCCTGCGCCCCCCACGGGCTCCGCTCTGGCCTCGTCCTTCTGAGAAGATGACACCTTCGCGCACGTCGGCCACAGACGTCTAAGCTCCGTGTGCGTCTCCTCTGGTAGGGGCCATTGACTGACGATCGGCTAACTGACCGTGAAGCCGGCCACAGCTCGCTGCGTGCCCTCTCCCACACCCCTGCACGCAAAGCCAGGGTCTCGTCCCAGTGAGCGGAGGGCACGGCCGCCGCTCTGCCCCCTGGGCGCCCCCTTCCCCCGGTACCCCGGAGCTGCTGGCATCTGGGCTCTGTTCCCACAACCCCAGGGGGTCTCCCAGCTCAAAGTCTGTGTCTCAGTTCAGGGCTGGCCTGCATGCTCCCGGGCCTCAGGGCACTGCAGCTGGGAGCCGAGAAGTGAGGCCCGAGGGGCGGACGGCGGGTGTGGGCGACGCAGCCTGCCCTGCACGGCAGCCCTGGGGGCCCGTCTCAAGCCCTCCAGACCGGCCGGCCTCCGGCTTGCACTGACCACATCCTGAATCCTCGGCCCGCCCCGCTCAGATCAAGGTGCTCCGGCCCGGAAGTTTCTGCGGCCTCCTGGAGCCGCTCAGCGGCCCTCGGGGGCTCCACCGGGCTGGTCCCTCCCAGGACCAGGGGGCAGTTTGGTTCGCTGAGCTTGTCTGTCACTGGACCGTCCGGTCACCGTGGTGCCACCCCTGGCCTGGCGAGAGTGGCCAGGTGGCCAGGCGCCCTGTGAGGCCTTGCAATCTGGGGGCAGCGGGGAGGACCCCCACCCCCCGCCAGGCTGCTCTGACACGGATGCCGCGCTGTGCCCATGGCGAGAGAAGGCAGCCAGGCAGACGGGCCTGGAGTGACGGGTGCGTCTCAGCTACCGGCACGCCCCAGGCCCAGGCGGTCCTGGTGTTCCCGCGGCCCCTGTTTGCTGGGCTAACCAGGGAGGAGGGTGCCGGAGGGGGGACGACTGATTCTGGGCTCAGACCAGAGGCGCTCAGGGCTCGTGCGTGTGCACACGTGTGTGCACGTGTGTGTGTGTGTGGCAGGAGAGGCGTGGAGGAGAGACAGCAAGGCAGGAGCTTGTACCTGTGTGCACGTGGCACATATGTGTGTCTGTCTGGTCCGCCTGGCTTCTGCGTGTGCATTTGTACTTGTGCGTGTGCTGTGTCTCCGGGTGAGTGTGTTTCCTTCCGTGAGCGCGTGAGTACATGGAGGTGCTGTGTGTTGTCTGTGGCTCGTGGGTGCTGTGGGCACACTTCTCGGGGCAGGTGTTCTCTGTGGCTTTGGGCGGGTCTCTGTGTTCAGGCCTGAACTGTGTGTGTGTGTCTGGAACGTGCATGCATGGGGCTGAGGTTTCCCTAGTCAGCGCTGCTTGAAGCGTGTGTGTTTGAGAGAATTAGATGCAGGCTGGGCCTGGCTTCCCCTTTCGGAGGGAAGAGGGCTCGTATGCATGCGCAGGCCATAACTGGGGACTCGACTTGGGGGGCGTTGGCTCTAGGGTCCCCGCAGAGCCTGAGGCCCAGGTGCAAGGCCTTCTCCAAGGGCGCCGGCCCCCGCCCCAACGCGATGCCTGCCGCCAGCTCCCAGGACGGCCTGGCCTTGAGCCCACTGGGTGCTGTCAGGATCCTGCAGGCATGCTGATGCCAAGGATGCCTCCTGCCGCTAGGCCGGCATGTGGAACAGAGCTCCTGTCCCCGGGGCCAGCGGTCACCGCCGTGAGCCGCAGCAGAGCAGACAGGGTCCTGGGGTGTGCTTGCTCAAGCCGCGTGTGCACAGACATGGCCGGGCGCAGAGCGGCAGCACGCGGGCCTGGTCGCCAGCTGCCGCGGTTCTCCTGGGCCATCCTGGCCTAGAGGGCAGCCTGGAAGGAACTGGCCCGTGAGCTGGTGTGTGAGGACATGCAGGGTGTGTGTGTGTGAACACACGTGCGCACACACACACACCGCTGCCCCAGTCGGAGGAGCCAGCTGTCAGGCAGTGTGTTTTAAAATGTGCTGATTTATTTGGCTGGTTTGCACCCTATCTCCTCGGCCGCCTTGATAAATATTTATCAGTGTGGTTGCAGCGACATGTCCTGGGAGGAGGGGAGAGCGGGAGGGGCAGAAGGGATGGCAGAGGGGAGCTGACAGCCGAGGGCACAGCAGTGGGGGAGGAGGGAGCCGGGCCCAGGAGCAGGTATGGGAGACCTGGCCCCAGACTCGGCAGTGTGGTTCACGAGCGGACCGGGAGCAGGCAGGACTGTGAAAGCGAGATGCCCGCTGTGGCGTGACAAGGCCCTTCGCTGTTCACGTCCAGGCCAAGTCATGTGCTCAGTTAGGTCTGAGTTTTTTGCAACCCACTGGGTTGCAGCCCTCCAGGCTCCCCTGTCCATGGAGTTTTCCAGCAAGAATACAGGAGTTGGTTGCCACTTCCTACTCCAGGGGATCTTCCTGACCCAGGGATCAAACCTCTGTCTCTTGCACTGGCAGGAGGATTCTTTACTGTTATGGCACCTGGGAAGCCCTCACCATTCCCGTCGTTATTTATTAAAGACCAGTAGTTAGCTTTGGCTAAATGTATGCCAGGCGTGGTTCTGAGTACCCACTTATTTAATTCTAACAACTCTATGATGAGGGGACCACTCTCCCCATTTTACAGACTAGGAAACCAAGGCCCTGGGGTTGAGCCATATGCCCAGGTCATGCCGTCGTAGACAGAGCTGGGATCTGAACATACTCGGCTGGTTGCAAAGCCCCAGCCCTCAGTCACTGCTCTGTCCTCAGTACATGCAGTAAGCTCTCAACAGATGTCCCCTGTATGGATGGATGGGTGGGTGGATGATGGTGGATAAACAGGTAATGGATGATGGACAGATGGATGGATGGATGATGGATGGATGAATGATGCATGCATGGATGTATGATGGATGGATGGTGGATGGATAGATGGATGGATGGATGATAGATGATGGATGGATGATGGATGGATGAATGGGTGATGGGTGGATGGTTGATTGGATGGATGGATAATGGATAGATGGTTGGGTGGGTGATGGATGAATAATGGATGGATGGGTGATAGATGGATGATGGATAATGGATGGGTGATGGATGGATGGTGGATGAATGAATGCATGATGGATGGGTAAATGGGTGATGGATGAATTGATGGATAATTGATGGATGCTGGATGAATAGATGATGGATGGATCATTGATGGGTGATTGATAGATGATTGCTGGATGAATGGATGGATGGATGATGGATGGAGGGAGGGATAATTGATAGATGCTGGTTGGATAGATGCTTACATGAAACTTATATGCAGAGTACATCATGCAAAAGGCTGGGCTGGATGAAGCACAAGCTGGAATCAAGATTGTGGGAGAAATATTAATAACCTCAGAAATGCAGATAACACTCCCCTTATGGTAGAAAGTGAAGATGAACTAAAGAGCCTTTTGATGAAAGTGAAAGAGGAGAGTGAAAAACTGGTTTAAAATTCAACATTCAAAAAACTACAATCATGGCATTTGGCCTCATCACTTCAAGGCAAATAGATGGGAACAGTGAGAGATTTTATTTTCCTGGGCTCCAAAATCACTGCAGATGATGACTGCAGCCATGAAATTAAAAGATGCTTGCTCCTTGGAAGAAAAGTTATGTCCAACCTAGACAGCATATTAAAAAGCAGAGACATTACTTTGCCAACAAAGGTCTGTCTAGTCAAAGCTATGGTTTTTCCAATAGTCATGTATGGATGTGAGAATTGGGCTATAAAGAAAGTTGAATGCTGAAGAATTGATGCTTTTGAACTGTGGTGTTGGAGAAGACTCTTGAGAGTCCCTTGGACTGCAAGGGGATTCAGCCAGTCCATCCTAAAGGAGATCAGTCCTGAATATTCATTGGAAGGATTGGTGCTGAAGCTGAAACTCCAATGCTTTGGCCACCTAATGCGAAGAACTGACTTATTGGCAAAGACCCTGATGCTGGGAAAGATTGAAGGCAGGAGGAGAAGGGGCTGACAGAGGATGAGATGGTTGGATGGCATCACTGACTCGATGGTCATGAGTCTGAGCAAGCTCCAGGAGTTGGTGATGGACAGGGAGGCCTGGCGTGCTGCAGTCCATGGGGTCGCAAGGAGTCGGACATGACTGAGTGACTGAACTGTATTGGATGGATAGATGGATGGGTGATTGACAGATGAATGGATGGTTGTAAGGTCCGAATCATTCGCTGTTCACTGTGTAACTTCAGCCACGTTGGCCAACCTCTCTGTGTGCCCCTTGTTACCCGAGAGTGGTGGGGACGCGCTGTAACATGGTGACCTGTTAGCCCAGGCATGGGTTTTGTTTGGCCCGCACAGGGTTATGAACAGCATCAATGGCCAGCCGAAATTTAAAAATATGGAGATTTCGTGTAAAGATCCAGATTCCAGCCATGTGTGAGAGAAGACAGCCCTCCTGCTCTGGGGGGCTGCTGTCTGTCCCTGGGGCTGCCCCTGGCTGCAGCGAGGGGCTGCTACACCTGCCAGCCTCCCCTGTCCCCCTGGCCTGGGTGGGCAGGGAGCCCCTGCTCTAAAGAGTGTGCCCTTGAGGAGGCCTTTTCCCGAGAGAGAGGAGAGGACGCTCACTGAGTGCTCCTCGTGAAGTGGAAGCTTCTATTTCTTCACATCTCTGGCCTGTCCATCAGCCCCCTGTGGCATCACAGGGGTGACGTGACAGCCAGGATGCCGGTGTCACGGGTCAAGGGACCAGTCACGGGTGTGGCTGCCTGTCTGATAAGGGGTGCCCAGCGCGGGTGCAGCTGGCCGAGACAGCCTTGCCTGTCTTTGGAGGGTGATGCGGAGGCCCCAGGGCTTGTCCAGCTTCCCTGGGGTCATAGTCATGAGCGGCAGAGCTAGGCCGGGGTCCAGGCCGGCCTGATTCCCCACCCCCAGTGTCAGCTGCCTCTGGGGAGGATGCCTGGGCCCCTCGGGGAGTCCAGGCCGGCTCCGGCTCTGCACACGGGCCCCTCTGTCCTGCCATCTACCGGAAGGCTCTGTGACTTGACTCCCTGTTGCTGACCCTTCATCAGGGGAGCTCTGAAACGTTTAATCAAGATGTTACACGCAGGGAGCAAGTCCCCACATGTAAGCATGCAGCTCAGAGCTGCTCTCCCCAGTGGACGCTGGCTCACACTTGGGTCACCATGCTGAGCACAGCTTAAGGTGACGTTTGTGGCTTTGTGTGTGTCTGAGTTAAGTGTCTTTGGCTGCGTTAGGTCTTAGGTGTGCACGTGGGATCTTCAGTGGTGGCACGTGGAATCTAGTTTCCAGGCCGGGTCTCGAACCCTGACCCCCTGCACTGGGAATGCGAAGTCTTCGCCACTGGGTCACCAGGGATGTCTGTGGGCTTTGTGTTATTATTACTTTTTAAACTTTGTATGGAGTCTGTGGCCCATCTATGCAGCTTTGTTTTACTTTATTTTTTGGCTGTGCTGGGTCTTCCTTGCAGCGTGTGGGTTTAGTTGCCCCGTTGACCTGTGGGATCAGACCCATCCATGTTCCCTGCACTGGAAGGCAGTTGCTTCCCCACTGGACCACCGGGGAAGTCCCCTCTGTGTTGTTTTTAAATATCATTGCCTATTGATAGTCCAGCTAGCTCCTTGTCCCTGTCACCCTGGGGATGCCTGACCTCCGAGAATGACCCTCAGTCCTATTTGAGCAAAGGTGTAGGAGCTCCCTTGGGGTCAAAGCGAGTCTCCAAGCGTCTGTGGGATGGTCCAGGGCAGGGGTGGATGGGGCCTGGGGTCTCTGATGGGGCCGTGGCAGGACCATTTCTTCCTTCAATAGTTTCCACCAAACGTGGTTGTCTTTTGCCTGGACTTTTGGCGTGGACGTGGCCACCTAACAATGAAGCCATTGGTTGTTGTCAAATCTGTGCTCAGAGCCTTCCTTCTCTGTGAACGGGGTGGGGGGTTTGTCATCTGAAACACAATCCCAGCCGGACAGGCTGTGAGGCACAGAAGGGGGTGAGCATGTCGATGGTGGTATCAGTGCTTCCTTGGGTCAAAGGCCGCTGAGGAAGGTTCACATTTGGGCGGTTGTCTGTGACATCTGTCCGATGGGTCCTCAAGCCTGGCAGGGCAGCGGGTGTGGGCAGGGTCCCTCGGGAGGTGGGAGGCTGAGCACATGAGGGGGTTTTGGGTAGTCAGACAGCAAGCCGGCCCCCTGGTAATGTGGAACAGTCCCAAAGCCAGTGCTTGGTGCAAAAAAGACAGCCTGACGTTCATGCATAGGGCTGCTCCAGTAAGTTAAAATCCCACGGGCAGCAGCGCTCGCCTTAAAAGCACGCACGCAGAGCACACCCACTGAGCCAGGCGGGTCACCTTGGGTGGAGGAGGGATGGTAGAGAGGAGTCTCCCAGGGTCAGACGGTGCCAGGGTCAGCTACGTGCAGGCTGGGGTGAGGTTAACGCAGGCCCCCTCCGCCAGTGCCCGAGGTCCAATCCCTGGAACAAAACGTTTCCCAGAGTTGCTGCAGGATTTCGTCGTGAATTTAAAGGACTTGCTCTAAAATTTGTGTGCCGAGTGCGGTCGTTCAGACAGTGACGCTTATCTTCAGGAAGCAGAGCATGGGGGCCCGACTCGCTCTGCAGGTTTTAGCCAGGGGACGGCGGGACCTCTGCCCAGGGAAGCTGCCTTCTGCACCCTGAAGCCTGGCTCTGCATTACCCGGGCTTCAGCCCCGTCCAGCTGGGCTTGGTCTGGTGTGATGGTGATCACAGCTGATTGGTCTGTGCTTGGGGGCTCCCAGGGCAGGGGCCGGGCTAGCCACACACTCACTTTCAAACCATAATAATGAGTTGTGATGAGACAGTTGGGGGGCTTGGGACGGGTAGCACGGGAGGTGGTCCAGGAGGGCTTCCCAGAAGAGGTGACATTTTCTCGTGAGCTGAGTTGTGAGTGTGTATATGCTAGGTGGGGGTGGGAGGTGGAGGTGTTCCTAGGATGAGAGGAGCATGCCGGTCTTGTGGAGTGGGGTGTGGGGCTGGGTCTGGGGGGGTGGGGTGGCCCCCACCTTGAGGAGGCCTTGCCTGCAGCTCAGAGAGGCGTCCTGAGGGCTGTGAGCCCCTGTGTCCTCGTCTAATCTCCTCGCCATCCTGTGGGATGGCCTTTCTCCCCACAGCTCCTCTTAGAACCGTCACGACCTCACACGGTCTTGGAGCCACGGGCCTGTATTCTGGAGGAGACGAGGTGGTTCTGCCAGGGGTGACGCTGTACCTGGGGCTCCCTGGGATTTCCGGTCCCCGATCATCCTCTCGGCGCCCGGCGGGCGGGACCCCAGACTCTTCCACCCTCAGGAGGGGCTGCCAGTTTAAGCAACGCTGTCGGTTGTTTAAATGCCTTCATTGATTATTGTAAGTGGGCTTATGAGCCTTATCGGCTTAGATTTGTATCTGCAGGAGAGCCGTTCGTCTTGAATAAATATGTTTTTAATAATCTTCAAGTATTTATGGAGTGTAAAGCTGTCAGACGGAGCGGAGGTGGAGGTTCCGGAGCTGCTCGCTGGCTCCGCTTTGCTGAGCCGTCATCCAGATGCCCCCAGAGGGGTCACCACCCCGAGCGTGGGGTCGTCCTCCTGTGGTGTTCTGACACTGCAGCGCTGCTGATTTCACTGCAGCAGCCACTCCACGAACACCGCAAGTTGCCCTGGTTCAGAAACAGTCCCTGCGCCCTGGTGCTCCTGGGACCACCTGTGTCGTGAGGTTTGGACTGGAGGTCCCAAGGAGGGTGTGGTCCCATGCCACAGTGGACCTGGGTCATCCAGGCCTCTGACCTGCGATGTGGGGGAGGTCCAGGGTCAGAATGGGGGCCTGGGCACAGCAGAGCCGGCCAGGGGCCCCTGGTCTGCTTTGGGTCTTGGACTGGGGTCTGCGCCCCCCCTCCCAGTAGGAAGGCAAAGTGACATCCAGGAGGATGGGGCTCAGGCTGGTCTGAGAGACCCCCCCAACCCCCAGCATCCTGGGCTGGACCACCCTGGCCCCCAGCATCCTGGGCTGGACCACCCTGACCCCCGGCATCCTGGGCAGGACCACCCCGCCTCCTCCCTGGTTGAAGCGCCTGCCCACGCTTCCCTCCACCTACTTCCTGCTCAGCGGGCTGTCCCCGCTGCACACCCAGCCCCTCGCCCCTGCCCAGACCCCAGTGACCTCAGAGAACGTCATGTCATCAGAGTGAGGTCCCCACTACTCCTACACCCTCACTGTCACCTGCTGTCGTGATCCAGCCTCACTGAGGGTCTGCTGTGTGCCCGATGCCACCCTGAGTGCCCGACACAGGCTCACCCTGCGTATCCTACTCATTGACTGTGACACGGTGGACAGCATTCTTAGTCCTACCTTCCAGCTCAGAGCCTGGCGACCGGCCTGAACCTCCCGAGTCCGTGCGGCCACCCGCCTCTGGGGTCTAAAATGGGTCCCCAGACCCTCTCCTCTGCCGACACTCTGCGTCCCCCAGGAGACCTGGAGTCCACTGGCAACCCATGAGGCTGCAGGAAGATAGCATTAGAATCTCCTCCTAAGGAGCAGCCTAAATAAACGTTCACAGACAGTGGCACATACACTGCTGCTCACATGCTGACGGGCATGCTCCAATTTTATTTGCTGGGTAAGTGACACCAAATGTAGTAGACATCAAGGAAATGTAAATTAAAACTACTGAGATACTGCCGCACCCCAGATTGGTGTCTCTGTTCAGCTGCTCAGTTGTGTCTGACTCTTTGCGACCCCGTGGACTGCAGCTCTCCATGTGTTCCTGTCCTTCACCACCTCCAGGAGCTTTCTCAAACTCACGTCCATTGGGCCGGCGATGCCGTCCAATCATCTCGTCCTCTGTCGTCCCCTTCTCCTCCTGCCTTCAATCTTTGCCAGCATCAGGGTCTTTTCCAATGAGTTGGCTCTTCTCAGCAGGTGACCAAAGTATTTGAGCTTCAGCATCGGTACTTCCAATGAATATTCAAGGTTGATTTCCTGTAGGATTGACTGGTTTCATCTCCTTGCAAAGAATAGCAAGAAGAGGTAAGAAAGCCTTCCTAAGTGAACAATGCAAAGAAATAGAGGAAAACAATAGAATGGGAAAGACTAGAGATTTCTTCAAGAAAATTAGAGAAGCCAAGGGAACATTTCATGCAAAAATGGGCACAATAAAGGACAGAAATGGTAGGGACCTAACAGAAGCAGAAAATTTTAAGAAGAGGTGTCAAGAATACACAGAAAAACTATACAAAAAAACATGTTAATGACCTGGATAACCACGATGGTGTGGTCACTCACCTAGAGCCAGACGTCCTAGAGTGTGACGTAAAGTGGGCCTTAAGAAGCATCACTACCAGCAGAGCTAGTGGAGGTGATGGAATTCCAGCTGAGCTATTTCAGGTCCTAAAAGATGATGCTGTGAAAATGCTGCACTCAATGTGCCAGCAAATTGGGAAAACTCGGCAGTGGCCACAGGACTGGAAAAGGTCAGTTTTCCTTCCAATCCCCAAGAAAGGCAATGCCAAAGAATGCTCAAACTGCTGCACAATTGTGCTCATTTCACATGCTAGCAAGGTAGTGCTCAAAATCCTTAAAGCCAGGCTTCAACAGTACAGGGACCAAAAACTTCTAGATGTACAAGCTGGAATTAGAAAAGGTAGAGGATTCAGAGATCAAGCTGCCAACATCAGTTGGATCATAGAAAAAGCCGGAGAATTCCAGAAAAGCATCTACTGATGCCTCATTGGACTACCCTGATGCATAGTCATGCATGTAATGTGGATCACAGCAAACTGTGGAACATTCTTAAAGAGATGGGAATACCAGACCACCTTACCTGTCTCCTGAGATAGGAGGAAGTCAAGAAGCAACACTTAGAACCGAACATGGAACAACAGACTGGTTCCAAATTGGGAAAGGAGTACTTCAAGGCTGTATATTGTCACTCTGCTTACTTAACTTATATGCAGAGTACATCATGTGAAATGCCACACCCCAGAAGAATGGCTGATAGTAAAAGGATGTATTTGCTATCTCCACTTTGGGTTGGAGGTTGGGCTCACTTTGGGTTGGGCTCACTCTCTCAGCTTTGGGTTGGAGGTTCTAGCCAGGGAAATAGGCAATAAAAACAAGAAAAGGAATCTAATTTGTAAAGGAAAAGCTAAAACTTCCTATTAGTAGACAATGTGATGGGTAGAGAAAACCCCAAGGAATGCCCAGAATGACTAAAGAAGTTCAGCATGGTTATGAGATACCAGATCAAATGTATTTTTCTTTGCTAGCAATGAACAATCCAAAAATGAAATTCATTAAATGACTTGTTACAGTATCATCAAAAAGAATAAAATGCTTAGGAATAAATTTAACTAATGCAGTGCAAGTCCTGTATACTGAAAACCACCAAACATTGTTTAAACAAATTTATGAAGACCAAAGTCAATGTGGAAGGACATCCCGTGTTCGTGGCCTGGAGGACTTACTGTTGTTCAGAGGGTAGTCCCCTCTAAATTGTTTTGTTGACTGATTACATCCCTAGGGAAACCCTTGCTGCCTTTTTGGAGAAGTTTACAGGCTGGTCCTAGAAGTCTGTCTCAGTCTGGGATCTCCAGAGACACAGAACCAACAGGGTGCATATCTATGTCTGTCTGTCTGTCTGTCTGTCTGTCTGTTTAGATAGGTAGGGAGGTAGGACTTGGCTCACACGATCCTGGGGGCTGGCCAGTCTGCCCTCTGCAAGGCAGGCCTCAGGTTGGAGACCCAGAGCAGAGCTGGTGCTGTGCCTTGAGTCCAGAGATATCTGGAAGTGATTTCTTCTTCCTCTGGGACCTCTGTCTTTTTTCCTGAAGACTTTATACCCACTGAATGAGGCCCATCCATTTATGGAGGTTAATTTGCTTTGCTCAAAGTCCAGTGATTTGAATGTTAATCTAAGATACTTCCTCACGGCAGCATCTCGTTTCGTGTTTGACCGAAACGTGGGCACCATGACTACTGTAGCCCAGTCAGGTTGACACGTGAATTAACCGCTACAGACTTATGGAAATGCTAGACGCTAACAGCCAAAGCAATCTTGAAAATTGGAAGGCTCACACTTCCTGATTTCAAAACTTACCGCAAAGCTACAGTCATGAGGACGGTGTGGCATGGTGTGCGGGAAGACGCACCCACCAACAGAATGAAGTTGGAAGTCTAGACACGAATCCTTGCATCTACAACTGACTGGCCTTCCACGGACGTGCGAGCCCGTCTTTCCCAAACTGTCCTGGGACAACAGCGGGAGGTCCACACGCAGAACAGTGGAGCCAGACCCACCCCCCACAGCTTGTGCGGAGACACCTCCACTGCATCAGAGCCACATGTGCGTGAGGCTGGAACCGTGGGAAGAGCACACGTGTCCGAATCTCCGTGACCTTCGATGTGGTGATGGCTTCCATTTGACACAATCATTTTATTTATTTTGGCTGCGCTGGGCCCTTTCTGAGCACAGAAAGCCTGTGCTCAGGCTTTCTCTCGTTGCAGAGAGCGGGGGGCTGCTGTCTAGCTGTGCCGCGCGGGCTCCTCACCTCCGGGGCTTCTCGCGTGGAGCTCCGGCTATAGGGCGTGCGGGCTTCAGTTGTTGTGGCCCAGGGGCTTGGTCGCTCCGAGGCATGTGGGATCTTCCCAGATCAGGGATCGAACCTGCGTCTCCTACGTTGGCAACTGGATTCTTTATCACTGAGTCACCAAGGAAGCCCCAATGTTTTCTTGTACATGACACCTAAAGCAAAAACAACCAGTGAAAAAGTAGGTGAGTTGGACTTCATTGAAGTAACTTTCTGAGGTTCAGAGGACATTATAAAGTGGGAACACAGCCCACAGAGTAGGAGAAAATGTTTGCAAATCTTGCATCTGATAAGGAACTTCTATCTAAAATGTATTTTAAAAACTCCTACAACTCGACAATAAAAATAGACAAATAACTCAATTTAAAAATGGGCAGAGGACTTGAATAGACAAGTTGACGGACATTTGGTTTGCCCCCATTTCTTGCCAGCAGTGAATGATGCTGCCATGAACACCCATGTGTAAGTCCTTGTGTGACATACGTTTGCAAGTCTCTCAAGTGTGCATCTAGGAGTGGGAGTGCTGGATTCTCCGGAGACTCTGTGTGTAACTTCTTGAAGACTGAAAACTGCCAGACTGTTCTCCACAGAAACTGCACCATTTTCCATCCCCACCAGCAGTGACAAAGGCTCTGATTTCTCTATATCCACTAGCATTTGCTGTGTTTTGTTTTTTGAACTATGATCACCTTAGCAAGTATGAGGAAGTATTGCAGGTGGGTTTGATTTGAATCTCCCTGATAGCTAATGATGTGAGCACGCTTTCACATGTTTATCGGCTGTTGTACATCTTCTTCGGACAAATAATAGACGTCCCTGGTTGTCCAGGGCTTAAGACCCCGTGCTCCCAATGCAGGAGGCGTGAGTTCAACCGCTGGTTGGGAAACTAAGATCCCACATGCTGTGCAGAGAACAGCATATATCAACTTATGAATGGAGAGCTCAATTCACTGTCTCAGTCATGTCCGACTTTTTGCAACCCCATGGACTGCAGCAAGCCAGGCCTCCCTGTCTATCACCAACTCCTGGAGCTTGCTCAAACTCATGACCATCGAGTCCAACCATCTCATCCTCTGTCATCCCCTTCTCCTCCCTCCTTCAGTCTTTCCCAGCATCAGGGGCTTTTCAAATGAGTCAGCTCTTCTCATCAGGTGACCAAAGTGTTGGAGCTTCCGCTTCAGCATCAGTCCTTCCAATGAACATTCAGGACTGATTTCCTTTAGGATGGACTGGTTTGATCTCCTTGCAGTCCAAGGGACTCTCAAGAGTCTTCTCCAACACCACAGTTCAAAAGCATCAATTCTTTGGTGCTCAGCTTTCTTTATAGCCCAACTGTCACATCCATACATGACTACTGGAAAAACCATAGCTTTGACTAGATGGACCTTTGTTGGCAAAGTAATGTCTATGCTTTTTAATATGCTATCTAGGTTGGTCATAATTTTCCTTCTGAGGAGCTGCAGTCACCATCTGCAGTGATTTTGGAGCCCAAGAAAATAAAGTCTGCCACTGTTTCCATTGTTTCCCCATCTATTTTCCAAGAAGTGATGGGACTGGATACCATGATCTTAGTTTTTTGAATGTTGAGTTTTAAACCAGTTTTTCACTCTCCTCTTTCACTTTCATCAAGAGGCTCATTGGTTCCTCTTCACTTTCTGCCATAACGTTGGTGTCATCTGCATATCTGAGGTTACTGATATTTCTCCCGGCAGTCTTGATTCCAGCTTGTGCTTCCTCCAGCCCAGCATCTCTCACGATGTACTCTGCGTATAAATTAAATAAACAGGGTGACAATATAAGCCTTGACATATTCCTTTCCCAATTTGGAACCGGTACGTTGTTCCATGTCCTGTTCTAACTGTTGCTTCTTGACCTGCATACAGATTTCTCAGGAGTCAGGTAAGGTGGTCTGGTATTTTCATCTCTTTAAGAACGTTCCACAGTTTGTCCTGATCCACACTGTCAAAGGCTTTGGCATAGTCAATAAAGCAGAAGTAGATGTTTTTCTGGAACTCTCTTGCTTTATCAGTGATCCAACAGATGTTGGCAATTTGATCTCCGGTTCCTTTACCTTTTCTAAAAGCAGCTTGAACATCTGGAAGTTCTTGGTTCATGTACTGTTGGAGCCTAGCTTAGAGAATTTTGAGCATTACTTTACTAGTATGTGAGATGAGCGCAATTGTGTGGTACTTTGAACATTCTTTGGCATTGCCTTTTCTTGGGATTGGAATGAAAACTGACCTTTTTGGGTCCTGTGGTCACTGCTGAGTTTTGCAAATTTGCTCACATATTGAGTGCAGCACTTTAACAGCATCATCTTTTAGACTTTGAAATAGCTTAGCTGGAATTTCATCACCTCCACTAGCTTTGATCACAGTGATGCTTCCTCAGGTCCACTTGACTTCACATTCCAGGCTGTCTGGCTCTAGGTGAGTGATCACACCATCATGGTTATCTGGGTCATGTAGATCTTTTTTTGTACAGTTCTTCTGTGTATTCCTGCCACCTCTTAATCTCTTCAGCTTCTGTTAGGTACATACCATTTCTGTCCTTTATTGTGCCATCTTTGCATGAAATGTTCCCTTGGTATCTCTAATTTTCTCGAAGAGATCTCTAGTCTTTCCCATTCTATTGTTTTCCTCTATTTCTTTGAACTGATCACTGAGGAAGGCTTTCTTATCTCTGCTTGCTATTCTTTGGAACTCTGCCTTCAAATGGGTGTATCTTTCCTTTCTCCTTTGCCTTTTAACGTCTCTTCTTTTCTCAGCTATTTGTAAGGCCTTCTCAGACAACCGTTTTGCTTTTTTGCATTTCTTGTTCTTGAGGATGGTCTTGATTACGCCCTGCTGTACAATGTCATGAACTCTGTCCATAGTTCTTCAGATCTAATCCCTATCAGATCTAATCCCTTGAGTCTATTTGTCACTTCCACTGTATAATCCTAAAGGATTTGATTTAGGACATACCTGAATGGTCTAATGGTTTTCCCTACTTTTTCAATTTAAATCTGAGTTTGGCAATAAGGAGTTCATAATCTGAGCCACAGTCAGCTCTCAGTCTTGTTTTTGCTGACTTTATAGAGCTTCTCCGTCTTCAGCTGCTAAGAATATAATCAGTCTGATTTTGATGTTGACCATCTGGTGATGTCCACGTGTAGAGTCTTCTCTTGTGTTGTTGGAAGAGGGTGTTTGCTGTGACTGGTGCGTTCTCTTGGCAGAACTCTGCTTCATTTTCAACTCCAAGGCCAAACTCACCTGTTACTCCAGGTGTCTCCTGACCTCCTACTTTTCCATCCCAGTCTCGTATGATGAAATGGACATCTTTTTTGAGTGTTAGTTCTAGGAGATCTTGTAGGTCTTCATAGAACCATTCAATATAGCTTCTTTGGCATTAGTGGTTGGGACATAGACTTGGATTACTGTGACTTTGAATGGTTTGCTTTGGAAACAAACAGAGATCATTCTGTCATTTTCGAGATTGCATCCAAGTACTGCATTTGGACTCTTTTGTTGACCATGAGGACTTCTCCATTTCTTCTAAAGGATTCTTGCCCACAGTAGTAGATATAATTGTCATCTGAATTAAATTTGCTCATTTCAATCCATTTTAGTACACTGATTCCTAAAATGTCAATGTTCGCTCTTGCCGTCTCCTGTTTGACCACTTTCGATTTACCTTGATTCACGGACCTAACATTCCAGGTTCCTATGCAATACTGCTCTTTACAGCATCGGACTTTGCTTCCATCACCAGTCACATCCACAACTGGGCGTTGTTTTCACTTTGGCTCCATCTCTTCATTCTTTCTGGAGTTATTTCTCTCCTCCTCTCTAGTAACATATTGGGCGCCTACTGACCTGGGGAATTTATCTTTCCGTATCAAATCTTTCTGCCTTTTCATAGTGTTCATGGGGTTCTCAAGGCAAGAATACTGAAGTGGTTTGCCATTCCCTTCTCCAGGGGACCACGTTTTGTCAGAACTCTCCATCATGACAATTCCATCTTGGGTGGCCCCACACGGCATGGCTTCAGTTTCACTGAGTTAGACAAGGCTGTGGTCCATGTGTAAGATGGACGAATGGAGAGACCAGTAAATCTGCACAGTGGAGTACCATGCGGCCAGAAGAGGACTGAGGTTCTGGTGCGTGCAGCTCTGAAGAGCCTAGGAACACTGAGAGAAGTCAGTCGGGAAAGACCGCACATCGTGCGACGCTGTTTACAGGAGACATCCAGCGCTGAGACAGGAGGCGAAAGACTGACCAGCGTGCAGAGGCTGGCAACCGATTTCACTGCCAGGGAGGGGGCTGGGCTCCTATCAGGGGCTGGAAATGTCTGCCAAGTGGGTGGTAGTGATGACCGTGCAGCTTTGTGAGTATTCTAGAAGCCGCTGGCCCTGTGTGCTTCCTACGGGTGTGTTGTGTGGCTTGTGAACTGTGATCCCAGTTCCTTTAAAAAATAATCATCACGCCTGCCCTGGCGGCTCAGTGGTGAAGAATCCACCCGGGCAGCTCAGTGGTGAAGAATCCACCCGCAGCGCAGGAGACGCGGGTTCAACCCCAGGTCAGGATCCCCTGCAGGAGGAAACGGCAGCCCACTCCAGTGTTCTTGCCTGAGGCATCCCGTGTACAGAGGAGGCCGGTGGGTTGATGGGATCACTCAGAGTCCGTTTAGTGACTGCAGCATGTTTAGTGCAGGCATGCAGGGAACCAAGATCCCTTATGCCACGCAGCACGCCTAATGTGTGTGTGTGCATGTGCGTGCATGAGTGTGTGCATCTGGGCATGTGTGTGCGTGCATCTCTCTGTGTGCATACATGTGTGTGCATGTGTCTGTGTGCGTGTGTACACATGTATGTGCATGCATGTGTCTCTGTGTGTGCGCGCATGTGTGCGTCTGTGCATGTGTGTGCGTGCATGAGTGTGCGTGCATGAGTGTGTGCGTGTGTGCATGTGTGTGTGCATGAGTGTGTGTCTGTGTGTGCGGCATGCATGAGTGTGTGCATGTGTGTGCATGAGTGTGTG
>CM035289.1:526687-551835 GCA_020226075.1 Hydropotes inermis
GCTGGGGGCTGGGGCAGGAGAAGGGGCAGGGCCCTGGTGGGCTGGGGGCTGGGGCAGGAGAAGGGGCAGGGCCCTGGAGGGCTGGGGCCTGGGGCAGGAGAAGGGGCAGGGCCCTGGAGGGCTAGGTCAGGGCCATGGGGAGGGGGCAGGGACCAGACACGGGGCGGCAGGGCTGCCTGGCCGGGCACCTTGGGCATCAGCTTGGGACACTGTGGGCAGAAGTGGCTCCCGCTAGCATGTGTGGGTGTCCAAGAGTCACAGCCATGTCAGCCCAGCGATCAGATGCGTCTGTGCCCAGTGGAGAGTCATGAGGCGGGGGCCTTCTTCCTTGAGACTTTGTAAGGGGAGGGAAAAGCTTGCCAGAATCCCCAACCCCTGGGACCAGCCTGTGCCCTCTGCTGCTGTGGAGGCTGGGAAGGTGAATATCCAGTGGTTTTCAGCCTTGAAGTTGGAAGGAGGACTGCCTTCTGGGAGGAGTGGGATGGTTGTGGGACTGTGGGCAGGTGGAGTTGGGCCTTGTAGATTATGTAGAAGTTCACCAGTACAAAGCAAAGGAGGCTAGCGCAGGCTGAGGAGACAGCCTGTGGACACTCACGACACCTGCCGGTAACAGTGAAGTGCTGGGGAACTGGAGTGAAGAGGCGAGAGCGGGGCTGGAAGGCTGGGTTGGGTGGCGGGGGTGTTGGGGACTTCCTCTGAATCACAGAGAACCGTCCGTCCCATTTTCCCAGGGGCTCAGGAGCCCTGGCCCGCCCCCCTGTTCCTTTCCAGGGTCTCGGCAGTGTTTTCTGTGGTCATCACTCCCGTCTGGCAGCCCCCATTCCAGGCGTGGGCACATGGCCGAGAACGGGCCATCGGGGGGCCCCTCCTGGGGTCACTGTTCCCGAGGGAGCCCCAGGAAAGTCAGCAGCACAGTGTATCAGGAGCCGGGGAGGGCTGGGTGTCCCCTCAGGCAGTCCAGGAGGGCTCCTGGGACCTGAGAGACGGGAGGAGCCAGCAGGCAGAGGTCCGGGAAGCTGCAGGACTCCCCAGGAAGGCGGGCACTGGCCGTGGCCGGGGCTGGGGCGGCTGGCCTCCGCTGCCCGGTGTCCTGAAGGCCTGAGTCTCCGGGGCTCAGGAGTGTCCGCGCGGCGGCCCGGCCCTGTCCAGGGTGCTGAAAGACCGGCTCCGCGAGCTCCCATCCCGGGGGGTGAGTGCACCCTGACGGGGGGGCTTTCAGGAGAGGGCAGGCCCCCAGTGCAGCCCCGCCCCCCGCTAGCCCAGCTGCTGCCTGGAGCGGTCTCCCCTCCCCCACCACAGAGGTGGAGGCCAGACGCCAGCTGATCCCCTGCTGGCAGGGCCAGGTGGGCCTGGGTGCCGGAGCTGGGCCCTCCTCCAGGGCAGGGAACGCTGGCCCCCGGCTCCAGGCCTCTGCAGCCTTACTGAGGTGGGGGGGTGTCCAGGACCACTGACCTTGGGGTGGGGCCTCCCCCTCCCGGTGAACATGTCCTGCACGAATTGGAGCTGCCCTGCAATCCATGGCTGGGCTTCTGGGGAAAGGCGGGGTGCTCCGGGGAGCATTGCCCCCCCGCAGAGCACAAGTGGGCGTCTGGGAGCAGCCGGAGAAGGTGTTAAGGAAACGCCAGCAAGGAGAGCGTGAGGCCTGCTTGCTCCCGTTAATAGCTCGCACAAGAGGCTCTCTGCCATCGGATTCAATTTATTCCCATCTGGGCCGTGCTGTCTCCATCAATTCGGCTAATAAAGAGAGGTGGACGGCCGTGACCTGGGCTGCTGCGGAGGCCTCTTCTGAGCTAATTAACTGGCCTGAACAATCCCTTTTAATACTTCTGTGCTTAATGCCCTAAAAGGAAAAAGTGAACTGGAGACGGGGGCGGGGGGCAGGGGGCTGGGAGGCCGCAGCTGGCTGTGGGGGAGGGGGCAGGCTGGTTACTCAGGGCTCCCTTTGGGGAAGTGGGGGGCCAGGATCTCAGCCCCCGCTCTGCCCCCAGAATGGGCAGCCTCGCTGTCTGAACCTGGCTTTCTCCTTTACCAGGTCAGGAGGCTGGGGGTGGATGCCCGGCCCTCTTCTCGAGGGACAGACCCCAAGGAAAGGGTGTAAGCGTGCGTCCTGTGCATGGAGGTGGTCCCCATGGGGGCTCAGGGAAGACAGGCCATCCACCAGGGCTCAGCACGCCCTCACCTCGCCTCACTGTCTTCATCCATGAAGCGGGGGTGAGAGCAGGGTGGGCCCCAAGGCTGCCTGAAGCCGGGCTGGTAATGCCCCCGGCTGCTCCTCAGCACGTGCTGGGCGGGGCGCTGTGACCAGAGGTCTTGCCGAGGGTGTCTGTTAGCCGTGGAGAGGCATCTGCCCCTTAGAGAGTGCTGAGCGAGTCCTGCCGCCGTGCAGTTCACTCGCCCAGCCGGCTCCCCAGGCTGTACCGCACACGTTCCTGAAAGTAACCTCACCCGTTCTGTGTCCTGTGTTTTTCACGTGGCTGCTGAAGAATTCTGTTTCTCCTGGACACAGCTGTTGAGAGAGGTGTGTGCCCCGGCTGGGGTTCCTCTGACTCGGTTTCCTCCGCGGGGGGCCTGGCCCCTCCCCCTGAGGAGCTGACCCCGCCTGGGTCTGGGCTGAGGTTGGCCTGGGCTAGGCCGCAGAGCTGTCCACGCCGCAGTGCTGAGAACGCCTGGGCCTGCAGGGGCAGAGGACTCACTGGCAGGGTCTGACCCCGCGGCCAGGCCTCCGGCCTCCTGAGTGCCGAGGGGTCCGAGCATGCCCCCGCGCTGTCCACAAGCCCGTTCCGAGTCCTGGCCGTGGGCTCGGTGCCAGGCACAGCAGCAGAGGACGGGTGGCATCCGGTCCTTGCCCGCTCACTCCCTGGGGAGGGCACAAGGAAGCCTGGGGCAACCTGTCATCACAGCAGTAAATCGTGTGGCCCGGTCACAGTCATGGCAGGAGACGAGATGCAGGAGGCCCCCAGCAGGCTGCTGAGGTCTGTGCACCCGTCTTTCTGGAGGACTGGACGGGCCCGGAACACGGTGGGATCCGACGGTGACCGTCCACTCAGCTCGCTCTGTCACACACCCGTGTGCTGCTCTGAGTGCGGGGACCCTTGGGGCTGGCGTCAGGGGAGCCAGACGCCCCTTTCAGGGTGGGCACGCCTCCCTTCCCGCCTGCATCCTGCCCAGCCTCAGCCTCCCCCCACCTGGGGTTCCTGGGGGCTGAGCATGAAAAGGGGGCAGGTCCGGGCCTCTGTGGACATAAAATTCCAAACTAAATCCTTCAACTGTCCTTTGCAATGATTTCCTAAAATATTTTCAAACCATTGTTTATGTTTTTATCAAAGTAAAACAGTTAAGGACTCAAGTCATTGGACAACTTCTGAGCAACTGGCCCCCACCCTGGCCCACCTGCTCCTTCCCTGGAAGGAGTCCCCTCGACCCCGAGCTGAGGGCGTGCTCTAGGCAGAGGCCGTCCCTCTATGTGCTGGTTCGCACGGTGAGGAGGGCCCTGCTCTCCCCTGCGCCCCTCCCTCTCCCACGGGGGGGCTGGCCCCTCCCGCTTCCCTTCCTGAACCTGAGGAGTCTTCACACTTTTATTTCCTGCTTCATTAACTGCAGGCGGCGCCGATAGGGTGACCTCTTGTAGCTCCTGCTCTGCCCCTGTTGTAGACGCTCTAACCGGGAGCAGGAGGGGCTTGTTGTCTGGGCCTCCACTCTGCCCCAGAGCCCCAGGTCTACTGGGACAGGCCCAGATTCCTTCCTCTCCGCCCAGAGAGGCCCACCTGGGGCTCAGCGGTGCAACGCTGCAGCCAGCCCTGTGCTGTGCTTGGGCAACGAAACCAGAGAGGCGGAGGGCTTGACCCCGTGGAGGAGGGTGAAGCCGGTGCCCTGTGCGTGAGTGCGGTGTGTCTGCAGGACGGTGGGCTCCGCAGACACGGACGGTCTCCTTCGGCCGCCTCTCCTCGCGGTGAGAAGGCGCTGCCCGCCCCTCCTTTGGGGGGGATGCCCCCGTCCTCTGCTGCTGTGCCTGGCACCGAGCCCACGGCCAGGACTCGGAACGGGCTTGTGGACAGCTCGGGGGCCTGCTCGGGCCCCTCGGCACTCAGGAGGCCGGAGGCCTGGCCGCGGGGTCAGACCCTGCCAGTGAGTCCTCTGCCTCTGCAGGCCCAGGCGTTCTCAGCACTGCGGCGTGGACAGCTCTGCGGCCTAGCCCAGGCCAACCTCAGCCCAGACCCAGGCGGGGTCAGCTCCTCAGGGGGAGGGGCCAGGCCCCCCGCGGAGGAAACCGAGTCAGAGGAGCCCAAGCGGGGACACTCCGCACTCAAGCAGCTGTGAAAGGCAGGGCGGGCCACAGAGCCCCTCCTCACTGCCCTGGCGTCTGCAGGGCTTCAGGAGGGTCTCTGGGCCAGAGCAGGGGCCTCCTGCATTCCACCTCCCTTGTTTGCCCTGGAGCCTGACGTGGACTGTGTGCCTGGAGAGCAGGTATGAACGTCTGGAACGAAGGGCAGAGGCTGACCAGGGAGGCGTGGAGAACCTCCCAGAGAAAGTGACACTCCTGTTTCTGCATTTGTTATGATATGTGTTATGAGACAGCACGTGTCTAGCATTTTAACTGCGTTAACGTGCACAGCTCAGGGACGTTCACACGTTGTGTGACCATCACCACCGTTTGTGCACACAGCTCCTTCGTCTTGTAAAGCTCAAGCTCTGTGCCCATGTGCATCAATTCCCCACCCCTCCCTCAGCCCCGGCCCCACCACCTACGTCCTGCGTCTGTGGACATGACCCCCAGGGCCTCATGGAAGTGGATCGTACGGTCCCTTGTCCCTGACTTCACTGCGTCCTGTGCCCCCCAGGTTCGTCTACGCTGTAGCAGGTGTTGGGATGCCCTTTGTTTGAAAGGCTGAGTCACCCCCTGTCTGCATGGACCAGGCTTCTCTCCTGTCTCAGCGGCGATGGCCAGCGGCGTGGCTTCTCCCTCTTGGCGGCGGTGAGTAGCGCTCCCACGAGTAGTGTGCATGTGGGGGTACGTCTGAGTCCCCGCTTTCAGGTAGCTCCTTCAGGTAAATGCTCAGACGTGGAACTGCTGGGTTGTACGGATCTACGTTCAGGTTTTGAAAGCCTTTGTGCAGTTTTCCGAAGCGGGTGCAGCCCTTACCTCCCCACCAGCGGTGCACAAGGACTCCGGGAGCCCACCCGTTGGCCAGAGCAGTCCCGGGGCCCTGGCTTCGGTGGGTGGAGACAGGGTCCGGCAGTTGTAGGCACGGATCCGGCAAGCCAGCTGTGGAGGAGCCGGGGGCGGGGGGAGGCAGTGAGCCCCGGGCGTGAGTGGCGGTGGGCGGGGATGGGGGCGAGAGGCTGTCGTCGTCGTCAGAGCGGAGCTGCGGAGAGCAGCGGGCAAGTCCAGCTTGAGCGGATGGAGGGGAGGGGCGGACGAAGGGAGACTGCAGGTTTGGCTCCAGCGCCCGTGTCTCCCGTGATTTTATTTGATTTATTTATTCTGGGGTCTCGAGGCTCTGTGGACTCTGGAGCGTCCTAGGGTCAGAGGGCCCATCCCTGAGCCTGCCTTTCCACCCACACCAACCCCTCCTCCTCGGGGCGTTCACACGCAGGACCACGACCCCCCTGCCCTCATCACCCCTTACGGGGGCCAGGGGCTGGACGGCTGGGGCCGGCCCTGCGCCCGGAGCCCTGTGGGCGCTCGGGTCAGCCGGGCCCCAGGCTGCTGCCCTGCCTTGCCTGCTCCTTCTGGGAAAACCCCAGTAGGGGCTCGCCCACGCCCCCCGCACCCGGCCCCCGGGCCGACGCCACTGCCTTGCCCTGTGCCCTGCCCCGGGCATCTCGCCCCCTCCGCTGGGGGCCTGCAAGTGTAACCAGCTGCCTTCTCAGCAGCAGTCATTTACGGTCTGTTGGCCCCACATAGCTGAATGATGACAAAACCCACGCTAGAGACCTGGGCAGCCTGCCCCACACCAGCCCCTTCCTCCCTGGCTTTCCAGGTTGGGTCCCCACCCTGCACCTGTCCATCGCCCCAGGGGTAGAGTGTTCCCATGGCAACCCAGCAGTGAAGCCCAGTCCCCTCTCTAATAGGCGGACCGGCTGAGTGTCGGAGGATGAGAGGTGAGCTGGGTTGTTCCTTGTAGTCAGAGCGTGCACAGCTGTGGTTTTGTCCACAGCAAAACGCGTGCCTTCACGTCGGTCCAGTGGGCATTCCCATCTCCCATCACTGTGGCCGGGGCAGGATGGGCTCCCGGCGGGCAGCTCTGAGCGCTGAGTGTGGCCACGGAGGGGAGCAGGGAGGTGCTCCCTGCCTGCAGCTGCGGAGGCACGGGGGCTCAGCCAAGGCCAGGGCTGGTGTCCAGAAACGTGACCAGGTCCAAACATGCCACCAGGCCTGGGCACGGCCTCGCTGCCCAATCCAAGGGCACAGCCAGGTCCGGCGGCCAAGTTGCTGCGGGCAGCAGAACTGTGTGAACAGCCGCCAGGCTGGACAGGGGCCCGTGGCCAGCTGCTCCCGGTCACATTCGGCCACTGCTGCCCAGACAGTCGGGGCCCTGGAGCCCAGGCTAGGGCACCACATGTGGCCCGGCTGGCCCTGGCCCTGGGCCTGCTGACCGCTGCCCACTCGGGGGTGTTGTTTCAGATGGACCGGTGAGGAGGGACGCGAAGGCTGTTACAGAGCAAAAGAGACTCATGCACAGCGGCCGGACGCGGCACCTCGAGCTTCTGCTCTTCCTGCTTTCCACAAACTGGTCCTGCAGTATCTAAATATGGACGTGTGGAAAGACTGAGCATGGGCGGTGAACTAAACGATGTTAAAGAATTTACTATGGGGTGTGATGAGGTGATGATTAGACTTTTTAAAAATCTTATTTGCTAGGGATGCAAGCTGAAGTATTAATGGACAAAATGAAATGTTGTCTGGGATTCCCTTCATAATACTAAAAACAGGGCACGTGTGTGTGTGTGCGTGTGTGTGGCAGGGACATGAAACACTGTGAGCTGAGACAGTCGAAACTGAGGATGGCACGCGGGCTCATTATCTTATTCTCTCTGCTTGTGTGTGGGTTGACATTTTTCATAATACATCATGGAACAGTGCTTCAGCCAGTATATCCTTGTTCGTGGCATTTCCGCTTCGCTCACGTTGATTCCTGAGGATTCAGCCCCAAAGCTGGGATCACGGATGCTGGGCTTGACACTTCTCTTGGCCCGGGGCGTGTGCTTCAGAGGGACCCTCGGTTTACAGGCTTTGAGCACGGGCGTGGGGGCGGGGTGGGGGCGGAGCATGGGCGGGCCAGGGGTGGGAGGCAGCCTTGCCAGCCTTGTTTCTGTTTTCAACTTGCATGAAATGAGTAGATGTATAGTACTATAGTCTGTCTCCAGCTTCCCAGCTCAGCGGACCCTTGTGATGGTCGTGGAGGCTTCCCTGGTGGTTCGATGCTCAAGAACCCGCCTGCCAGTGCAGGAGAAACACAAGAGTCTTGTTCAGTCCCCGGGTTGGGGGGATTCCCTGGAGGAGGAAATGGCAACCCACTCCAGTATTCTTGCCTGGAGAATCCCATGGACAGAGGAGCCTGGCGGACTACAGTCCACGGGGTCGCAGAGTCGGACACGACTGGAGCTGTTGCTGGACAAATACTTGTAACCCATAGATGACAGCTACTGTTCGACGTGAATGTTTCTTAGTCTTTTCAAAAGAAATGTGATATCCAAAAAGCATTAATCACTTTACCAGTTCTGTTAGTTCTTTAATTTCTTTGATTTCCAAGTCGGATGTTGACACCTGCAGGTTTCTGCCCAAGCTGGGCTCTTTCCGGGGGCTCCTCTGATCGGATGGCCTGCAGTCAGGTCTGCGGGTCACTTGTAATGGAGTCTCCGGTGTAAAGCTCAGGTTCGGCTTTTCCAGAATTGGTCTCCAGGTATCTCAGCGTACTTCGTAAATTACCTCCTTCACATTGTTCGGTCTTGACGCTTTCTGTGAGCGAGGGCCCTCCTCTTCCCAAGGGGTCTGTTTCAAGGCTCTGAATTCTTTCTTCGGCCGAGTCTCCCCGTGGGGCCAGCGCCACACTCTCTGTCACTGCCAGCCGGACTGGGCCTCCCGCCCAGCCCCGTGAGACACTGGAGTGGCTTTCAGCTGGCCCCTGACACCCTGGACCCGGAGTCAGAGGATGTGGTCTGAATTCCAGCTATGTATCTGTGCAGTCTCTGAGCCTCGCGTGTAAGAGGCAGCCTGCACCGTGTGACTCGGGTGAAATGCCTGCACTTACAGGTGCTGGGAATACTTGCAGGGGGATGTGTGCTGTGTGGGGCGCTGGACTTGCCCGTGGGTGGGCCGTGGGGAGCCAAGGTGTCTCCTGCATCCCACTCTGCTGGCAGGCTGGCACCCCCAGGTGGGGGGCCCCCCGCTGGCCTTCGCACCCGGGGTTTGTCCCCCCACGCCTCACACTGTGTGAGCCAGAGCTGTTTCCATGGTTACCACCACAGGGTGACATCACCGCCCTGCCTGCAGCCTGGGGTCCTCCTAGCAGGTGGTGCCAGCCTGGCCGCTGCGGGGTGGGGGCAGGCTGCGCTCTGAGGCCCTCCTGAAAGCGGGGTGGGTGGGTGCAGGTGGGCCGTCCCTGAGCTGCAGCAGAGGACGGAGCTTGTCCAGCCAGGGTCTGGGAGCTGGTCAGCTCTGGTGCCCAGGGAGCAGACACCGAGAGGGAGTGAGACGTGTGTGGGGCTCACGAGGCGGGGGTGGAGAGGACAGGAGGAGGAGGAGGGGAGGGGGGGAGGGGGGGGGGGGGGGGGGGGAGCAGCCTGAACACAGCGCAGCTCAGAGATGGCAAGGCGGCTGGTGCAGACCCCGAGCCCACACCGCCTGCCGGGAGACCAGCCCCTCTGGGCTCAGCCCTGAGCCTCCAGTGAGGCGCGGGGGGCCCGAGGCTCGGGAGCTGCGGGCTGTTGGCCGGGCCCACCCCTCTAAGCAGGCCCCTCGGCCAGGCCAGCCCTCGCTCACCACCTGGCGTTCCCCACGGTGTGGGCGTGAGGGGCATCCCGTCTAGGCTGAGCAGGTCAGGCCGGGGAAGGCCGCCTCCCTTCCAGGGGCCCTGCCTGGGCCCCGGTCCTACCGAGGGAGATGCCGGCACCCACGCTGTTGGCTCCCAGGCCCTGGGTGTGCTGCGGAGGCGGGGAGGGGGCCCTGGGACAAGAGACCCTGCCCCGCGGCTTATGCGGTGTCCACAGTGGGCAGAGAGGAGGTGGCTGGCCGTGGGCGGGGTGGGGCGGGAAGCAGAAACTGCAGCGGGAGGTGCTGGGGAGGAGGGCAGGGGCGGGGCTCAGACGTCCAGGAGTTGGGGGTCCCCAGGGGGCGGCCGAGCCCAGGAGCACGTCACAGCGGTCTTGGTCTGGACTGACCCGCCTCCGCTGGCCTCCGGCTCAGCTTGTTCCGGGCGGTCCATCTTGCTCGAGCCCCCAGCTCGGCCTCTCCTGGGGCCCAGGGCCCTTGCTCGGGCTGTCCCTGGTGCCCGGATGTGTCTCCTGGGAGGGGCCTGCTCCTCCTTCGGGTTTGGCCCTCACGTGTCCTCCTGGAGAGTTGGCTGGGTCCGTTCACCCCTGGCCGGCTGGGCAGGGCAGGACTCAGTGGCTGGCGCCAGCCTTCTGGAGCTCAGCGATGGCGTGTCCTGGATGGATGAGTGCACGGAGGCGAAGTCTTCATCCTGCGGTGCTTCTGGGCCTCAGAGAGGGAGAAGGGTCTGAGGGGCCAGGGGCCAGGGAGCCCGCCCTACTTCCGTCGGCGTCCGTGCTCAGAACCCTGGCTCCTCCTGAGGTTCTCGGACCGGGGCCCCAGCATCTCACAGGCAGAGCGGGCGTCGCAGAGATGCCCGTTGCCATCTGGCCCCTGAACGTCTCTCTCTTCTTCCTCATCTGTGGCTGTGTATTTCTCCGCACAGCTGGGAAAGCACCCCGTTTCCGGGCGTCCTTGTAGCTAGGGGTGGCCCCGGGACCCGACCCACTCGTGGAGCATCAGCAGGGTCTCCTGGGGGCTCTGGGGAGCCCCCAGACACCCATCACGTGTATCATTTGTGGCGTCAGACCCCCCGCGCTTTTATTTACATATGTTCTCTGCAAACCTGTGCGTCCAAAAACTGCAACATATGTGTCTGTGGATCCGCGCAAAACACTAGAAAGCTGTACCACTTGCCGTCACTGGCAGGTAAGTGCAAACCGAGCACAAGGAACACCTGCGACAGCAAGCAGCTCCTGCCAGGGCCCTGGGCGGGGAGCCGCTGCGTGCTCCCCGTCAGGGGAGGCTCTCGCCGGGTGGTGAAGACAGGACTTCCCAGGGATGTGCAGAAGAGGGAGGGAATTAATGGGGCCAAACGGCTCAAGACTCAACGGCGGATCCAGGGTGGGGTCGACCAGAGACCCAGGGCTGAGTCGCCACAGACGCGGGGCAGCTCTGAGCAGGAAGAGTCAGTGTGTGTGTCCCGGGGACGCGGTCTGAGCCCCGGGGCAGAGGGAGGCGCGCCCTGTGTCTGTGGGAGGGCGGGAGTCGGCGGGGAGGGACACACACCGTGCAGAGGCCGGCTCTGCCTGCCCACGGAGTGGGTCTGCTTGGGCTCCACGCCCCTCCCTGGGGGAAGACACCCCCAGATGGATGGGGGAGTCCACGTGGTCCTGGACATGGAGACTGAGCTGGGGACAGACCCCAGGACCTCCTCACATGGAGAGCAGAGGTCACAGGGATGGGCCAGTTAGAGGCTGTGGACACGAAACACGGGCTGTTCCCGTGAGGGACTCACAGATGCGCGCCCGGTGCGAAGGAGCGAGACGGGGTGTTCGGAAGAGCAGCCGGGAACACGAGCCCGGGGACCCCTGCCCAGTCAGAAGAAAGCAAGACCGCGGACCCCTTGAGAGGCAGAGCAACACAAACCAGACCCACGGTGCTGGAGCTCCCCCGCAGCACTGACAAAGGCTCAGCCGAACTCCTCTGCGGACCGGGGACCGTCGCAGTGAGACGCAGGGGGGAGAGCAGAGGGGGAGCTGAGGAAAGGGCGGCCCTGGGTGCTGAGACGGAGTGCCGGCAGCCACTCAGGGAACCGGCCGCATGGGAGGGCTGTGCAGCGGCCTGCGGGTGACCAGAGGCCGGGAGGAGGCTGGGGCGCTGGGCAGCCGTGGACGGTGGGGCCGCAGGGCGGAGGGCCCAGGGCGCTGCTTTAGAGGCAACTGCTTAGTGACCAGGAAGACCGTCCCTGTCGGGGGACGGTGGTGACGCAGGGAAGATGGGTGAACCTGTCTCCTGACAGGTCAGGATTGACAGGTAGACAGGGATACGGGAGTGACGGGGTCGCGTCCTAACCAAGGACCAAGCAGGACATGGGGCAGAGAAGCACTGGATCTGCCGTGTTCCAGGAGGAGACGCGCGAAAGGTTCAATGAAACAGACATTTGCTTCAAAGGTATCAGTGGTGCTGAAGGAAACAGCAAGGGGGGCTGAGCTCTCAGGGCCAGCCCCGGCCTGCAGGGCGGAGCAGGGGGCCGGGCCGGGGCGGGTGGCCCCAGGACCACGCGGAGCAGGCATAGGAGGGGCAGCGATGTGTCTGTAAGGAACATGCCAGCCCGCAGCCCCCGAGGAGGGGAGAGCGTGGTGGGCCCCGGAGCTCAGCCCCTACTGCCCTCTGGTCTCCTGGAACCAGAGAGGGTCGCAGCCCGCTGAGGCCGGCCTCTGGGGCCCCGCGGGGCAGAAAGGCGGGGCCTGGGGGCACATGGCTGAACTGTGCATTTTGCACCCATTCAAGGAGCCAGCCAGAGGAAACACAGTGAGCGTGGCCCTCAGCATGCGCAAGAACAAGCTTGAAAATACGTAAAGCAGCATAAAGAGAGACGCGGGAGGGGAAAGGGGAGCGTCTCATGGCTTCCAGAGACAGATGCCACTGAAGCGCTGGGAGGATGGGAAACCTTCAAGACGAGAGCACAGTGTCCACAGCCCAGCGGGAGGTGTGAGGTTCCGATGGTGGCGTTGGGTCTGGTGGGGACTGGAGTTGCTCAGAGAACGAAAGGATCTGAGAGGCTTGTCTATCGGGCTGAAGAATAAAGATTTGGTTAATGCTAGAACTTGAACAATGTGTGTGTATGTGTTAACAAGGTAAAGATCATGACTAGAAGAGGAGAAATAAAAAGTGTAACTTTCAAGGCAAAATGAATTCAATGACCCATTGAACATCAGGATAGGAAAAATAGTAAAAAAATCATAGTAAGAAAAAAAAAAACTGGGCAGAATAGATGTAGATGGATATTTATTTATTAAGATACAGAGACTCCCAAATTGGATTAAGACACAAAGAGACAGCTTACTTTATTTATGAGGGATGCACCCAAAATGCAGTAGGAGAGAAATGGGGGGGAAATAGGGGAAAGGAGAAAAAAGGGGAGAAATGGGGGAAAGATGAAACAAAAGGTACAAGAGACAAATGTTGACAGAAAGAAAGGTGAAGCTACATTATGTGGAAAATAGGACTTAGGGTAAAGTGTTCGGAGAGAAAAAGTGGCCCCTTGGTTTGGATAACAGCGCACTTTCCCCGGGAACAGATCACCTCTGCTGGCCTGAAGAAGCAGCTTCAGAGTGTCCAGGTGGAAGCCCTGTAAATGCGGGGCTTCAACAGCGCCCTGTCAACCAGGGCCGATGGGGAGAGACGCCTGCGGGAAGAAGGTGAGGGCCCTCCCCACACATCTGAGCCGCTGCACGTCCTGGGCGCCCACGTCTTCCGGGTCGTCGGGCCAAAGACCGTGGCCCCTCCCATGGAAGGGCCCCCAGTGCCGGCCCTCATGGGGCTGGAGGCCCCGCTCCGGCCTCCGTCCGTCTGTCCATCTCCCCTCCGCGTGGACTCTCTGGGGGGCTGGTGGGGAGCGACCGCCCTTCCCAGATCACAGCCACCCATTGGTTGTGCCTTTATTTCTAGGATAAACCTGTAACCAGATCAACCTACCCGGCTCCCGGCCAATGATGGGGTCACGGGGAGGCGGGCCATTGACAGCACGCTGGTCCCACGCTCTCCGTCAGAGTCACACTTGGTCCAACCCGCCCCGGCTCCTCCGCCCCTCGCCCCTGGTGAGCCCGGGCCCCTTCGCCCCGGGTGAGAACAGTGACCCTGTGGGGCGCCCTGCTGCTTGGAGCCCCAGAGCCCAGCAGTGGTCGTCACGCTGCCCGGGAGGTCTGAGGCCAGAGAGGGACATCCCAGGACCGCAGGTGTCTGAGGGTCATGAGCAGATTCTATCTGATGGGCTGGGGGTGGGGGGACCCTGTTGCCTCAGGAGAAGGGGGCAGCCCGCCCTGGGCAGAAGACTGCTGGCCCTTCATCTGTTTCCTGACATCCCCTCACAAGGGAACCCCCTGCCCTCTTGGCTACCTGCCCAGCCCTGCTGCCCTGAAGTCGTCTTTGAAATTGGTGAGGAGAAAAAAGGAGTCACAAACAAAAAAGTACATTCACACGCTGTTTTATTGATGTGTATTTACCTGCGTTGTTGCATGAACTGGGGCTCTTACGTCCCCATGTGCATTTGAGTTACCGTCCTTTCATTTCAGCCTGAAGGACCTCCCCCCCGCCCCCACCTAGTATTTCTTGTGGAACAGATCATCTAGCAATGAATCCTTGGTTTTTGCTAGTCTGGGCATGTGTTAACTGATTCTTTATTTTTGAAGGATAGTTTTGTTGGATACAGAAGTCTTGACTGACAGCTCTCTGAACACCCCACCCTGCACGGCCAAGATTTCTGTTAATCTCGTTGAGAATCCTTTGTACGTGATGACTTGCTTCTCTTGAGCCGCTTTCAAGAGTTTCTCTTTGTTTTGGGGTTTTCCTAGTTTGATTATAATCTTTCCAGGTATGGATCTCTCTGAATTTATCTTACTTGGAGTTCATTAAGCTTCTCGGACATGGAGATTTTTTTTTGGGGGGGGGGGAGTCAGATTTGTTAGGTTTTCAGCCATTGTGTCCTCAAATATTCTTTCTGCTCCTTCTTTGCACTCGTTTCTCTGGGATTGCATCATGTCAGTAAATGTTTGCGTGTGTAGACACACATGCACCCACTGCTCAGATTAAGCTGTGAATTACCCACGGCCCCAGAAAGTCCTGTTTGCTCCTCCCCGCAGCCCGCACCAGCCCGCCCCAAGGGCAGCTTCTCCCGGCACTCCTGTCTCTGTGGTGACCTTCTGCTGCTCTTGAACCTCACACAGCTGAGACCACACGGGATGAATTCCTTTGCTCGTTGTGATGTTGGTGAGATTTTTCCTTCTTGTTGCCTATGGCAACAGCACATTTATTTTCATTGCTGCATGTCCTTCTGTTGTATGAACACATCGCAGTGTATTTATACATTTTACTGTTGATTGATATCTCAGTTGTTTCTGATTTTACCTTTTGTGAAGAAAGTTGCTAAAAGCCTTCTTATACATATTTTTTTTTGGTGTGGATTCATGCAATCATCTGTTTTTTGAGATATAAACCTAGGAGCATAGTTTCTGGATCACAGAGTGTTGGCGAGCATTTTGTAAAGCGCTGTGTGCTGCGCTTAGCTGCTCAGTCATGTCTGACTCTGCAACTCCATGGACGATAGCCCGTCAGGCTTCTCTGTCCATGGGGATTCTCCAGGCGATAATACTGGAGTGGGTTGCCATGCCCTCCTCCTCTAAAGCATTATTGCAATTTAAAGTCCCACCACCAACTTCAGAGGATTCCTGGTTCCTCCACATGCTGGTCGACACTGGATAGTGTCAGTCTTTTTTCAACATTTTTTAAATTTATTTGACTGTGCTGGTCTTAGTTGCAGCACTCAGGGTCTTCAGCCTTCGTATGGCATGCAGGAGCTTTAGGTGAGACATGAGAACTCTCAGCTGTGGCACGAGGGATCTAGTTCTTTGACCAGGAATGGAATCCCAGCCCCTGCGTTGGGAGCACGGCGTCTTATCCCCTGGAGCCCCGGGGGTCCCAGACGCAGTCTTTCTGACGAGAGCTGTTCCTGGAGGTGTGTACCGGTGCCTTATTTGCTAAGTTGTATTTCCCTGGTGACTAATGCTGACACATTTCTGTGCTCCTGCTGATGAGTTGGCTGCTCTCTTTGTGGAGTGTAACCCACTTCTAAATTCTGCTATGTGTTCTTCTTGTATTGATTTGTAGGCATTCTCTCTGTATTCTGCATACATATCCTGGGCTGGGTACATATATTACAAATATCTGCCCTAGTTTTGTGTCTTCATTCTCTACATTGTGTCTTCTGATGAACAGGCTTTAATTTTAAAGGCCAGTCCTTTAAAATTACCAGTCCTTTTTTTTTTTGGTTAGTAACTTTAGTTTACAAATTATTTAATCTTTTGCCTATCTCATAGTTATAAAGTTATGCTCTATTTTTTTTAAATGTAAATTTAAACTAATTGTGGATTTACAGAAAAGTTGCAAAAATAGTGCACAGAACTCACATATATACTTCATGTAGCTTGCTCTGATTTTAATATTTTACAGCACCAAAATACCTTTATCATAACTAAAAAATAGACACTCTTATTTTTTCCTTTATAAGCTTTCTTATTTTGTCTTTTAAATTAGGCCTGTGACCCGTTTCAAGCTGATTTTGTGTGTGGTGTGAGGTGTGGGTCATAAGTTTTTAATATGGATCATCCATGTGCTGCAGCACCATTTATGGAAAGATATTTCAATTATTTGGTGAATCATGGGTAGCTTAGCTCAAATCATAAGTGGTTTTAGTTTAGAGAATCACTGTTTTGTTTCCATAACCTGTCTACTGCATAAAACATAAAACAACTTATATAAAACAACTCTGACTTAACTTGCTATCACTTTATTGCTGTTGTTGTTTAGTCGAATCTGACTCTTCCATGACCTCATGGACTATAGCCGGCCTATCGCTTCATAGTAGGTCTTAAAATCTGATAGTGTAAGCTTTCCAACTTTATTCTTCTGAAAGTTGTCTTGGCTATTTCTGGCTGAATCCCATTATAAATGTCAGAAATAGATTTTCTTTGGTGATATTGATGGTTTATTAGTCAACATAATAAATGTTGATGCTTTTTAAAACTGAAGAAAAAAATTTATCTTCAAATAGAAAGATCACACCAAGTGTGTATCAGAACGAACCTCCGTGGAGTGAACAAAGTAACCATAATTGCGCTCCAGTGACGGGTCGACTGTGAAAGGGTGAGTGGAGGAGGGCCAGCCCTCCCGGTTATCGGGACACCAGTGTGCATGAGGAAAGAGATCTGGAAGAAGCACCATTCTCGGCAGCAGACGTGGAGGCAAGAGCGTCGCTGAGCGTGGGTAGCAAAGTGCTGGCACGGGTGACTCTGGGCCTGATCCTGTGCCAGCCAGCTGCCAGTCAGAAGTGAGGCTGAGTCTCCACAGGCAGGAACTTCCCAAACCGTGTGCAGAAAGAGCAACAGAGCAGAAATTAGAGAATTGTGTGAATTGTATATTGCATCGTAGAAATCGTAGAATAAACACGTAAAAAGAAATGAATCCAGAAAGAAAGTGTGTAAGACAGAGCAGCAGAGAACAGCCCCTGGTGAAAGCTATTGTTAAATGTAAGTCAGTGCTGATTAAGTAAATTACATACCGGCACTTCGTGGTGATCTGGTGGCTAAGACGCCGTGCTCCTAATGCAGGGGGCCTGTGTTCAGTCCCTGGTCAAGAAACTGGATCCCACAAGCCACACCTCAAGATCTCATGTGCTGCAACTAAGACCCAGCCCAGGCAAGTAAATAAGTAAATATTTAAAAAGTAAAAATAAAAGCAATGTTTCATTAAAAGTATGTACCAAGAGCCAGCTACAGTTCCAAATATCAATATAGGCTATTAGGGATATACAAGAAGATAATGCAAAAGCGATGCTAAGAATTTTGTTTCCTTAGAGGGAGAATACAGCTGTTGATTTACTAATTTAATGTAAGCAAATATGGTCATGGTGGTTTAGTCGCTAAGTTGTGTCCAACTCTTTGCAACCCCATGAACTGTAGCCTGACAGGCTCCTCTGTCCATGGGATGCTCCAGGTAAGAATACCCGAGTGGATAGCCATTCCTTTTGCCAGGAGATCTTCCCGACCCAGGGACTGAACCCAGGTCCCCTGCATTGCAGGCAGATTCTTTACCATCTGGGCCACCAGGGAGCCCCCTGATGCCAGAGAGTCCAAGGATGATTGGTTCTTTGAAGACCTACAAGATCTTCTAGAACTAACACCAAAAAAGGATATCCTTTACCAAGGGAATTGGAATGCAAAAGTAGGAAGTCAAGAGACATCTGGAGTAACAGGCAAGTTTGGCCTTGGAGTACAGAATGAAGCTGGGCAAAGGCTAACAGAGTTTTGTCAAGAGAACATACTGGTCATAGCAAACAGCTATTAGAGCAACACGAGAGATGACTCTACACATAGACATCACCGATTGGTCAATATTGGAATCAGACTGATTATATTCTTCGCAGCCAAAGATGGAGAAGCTCTATACAGTCAGCAGAACAAGGCCTGGAGTTGACTGTGGCTCAGATCATGAACTCCTTAGTGCGAAATTCAGGCTTTCATTGAAGAAAGTAGGGAAAACCATTAGACCATTCAGATATGACCTAAATCAAATCCCTTATGATTATGCAGTGGAGATGATGAATAGATTCAAGTGATTAGATCTGGTAGACAGACTGCCTGAAGAACTATGGACAGAAAGAACTATGCACTTCTATAATATTGTATAGAAGTCAGTAACCAAAACCATCCCCAAGAAAAAGAAATCCAAGAAGTCAAAGTGGTTGTCTGAGAAAGTTTTTCACACTGTTCGTGGGGTTCTCAAGGCAAGAATACTGAAGTGATTTGCCATTCTCTTCTCCAGTGGACCACATTTTGTCAGAACTTTCTACCACAACCTGTCTATCTTGGGTAGCCCTACACAGCATGGCTCATAGTTTCATTGAGTTAGACAAGGCTGAGGTCCATGTGATCTGTTTGGTTAGTTTTTCTGTGATTGTGGTTTTCAGTCTGTCTGCCCTCTGATCGGGGGCGGGGGGGGGGGGGGGTCCCCGATGGGGAAGGATAAGAGGCTTATGGAAGCTTCCTGACGGGAGAGACTGACTGAGGGAAACTGGGTCTTGTTCTAATGGGCGGGGCCAGGCTCAGTAGATCTTTAACACAATTTTCTGTTGATGGGCAGGCCTGTGCTCCCTCACTGCTATTTACCTGGGGCCAAACTATGGTGGAGGTGATGAAGGTAATGGTGACCTCCCTCAAAAGATCCCATGCATGTACTGATACAGTCCATGCCCCCAGCCCTGCAGCAGGCCACCACCAACCCACGCCTTTGCCGGAGACTCCCGGACACCCACAGGCAAGTCCAGGACAGTCTCCTGTGGGGTCAGTGTTCCTTTCTTCTGGGTCGTGGTGCACAAGGTTCTGTTGTGCCCTCCAAGAGTCTATTTCCCAGTCCTGAGCAAGTTCTGGCAGCTCTATGGTGGGGTTAACGATGACCTCCTCCAAGAGAACTTATGCCATACCCACACCCAGAGCCCCTGTCCCTGCGGCAGACCACTGCCGACACACACCTCCACAGGAGATGCTCAAACACAGTCCTGTCTCTGTCTCTGTGTGGCCCCTGGGTCCTGGTGCACATGTTTGTTTGAGATATCTGAACATCTCTGGCAGGAATGGGGTTTGATTCTAAACGCGAATTCGCCCCTCCTACCATCTTACTGGGGTTTCTCTGACCTTTGACATGGGGTATCTCCTCACAGCCACTGCTCCTGACTTGGACATGGAGTATCTCCTCTCGGCTGCTCACTCGACAGAATGATCTCTGTTGATTGCCAAGGCAAATCATTCAATATCATGGTAATCCAAGTCTATGCCCTGACCAGTAATGCTGAAGAAGCTGAAGTTGATGATTCTATTAAGAACTACAAGACCTTCTAGAATTAACACCCAAAAAAGTTGTTCTTTTCATTATAGGGGACTGGAATGCAAAAGTAGGAAGTCAAGAGACACCTGGAGTAACAGGCAAATTCGGCCTTGGAGTACAGAATGAAGTCAGGCAAAGGCTAATAGAGTTCTGCCAAGAGAATGCACTGGTCATAGCAAACACCCTCTTCCAACAACACAAGAGAAGACTCTACATATGGACATCACCAGTCAACACCGAAATCAGATTGATTCTATTTTTTGCAGCCAAAGATGGAGAAACTCTTTACAGTCAGCAAAAACAAGACCAGGGGCTGACTGTGGCTCAGATCATGAATTCCTTATTGCCAAATTCAGATTTAACTTGAAGAAAGTAGGGAAAACCATTAGACCATTCAGGTATGACCTAAATCAAATCCTTTATGACTATACAGTGGAAGTGAGAAATAGATTCAAGGGGCTAGATATGATAGACAGAGTGCCTGATGAACTATGGATGGAGGTTCGTGACACTGTACAAGAAAGAAGGAGCAAGACCATACCCAAGAAAAAGAAATGCAAAAAAGCAAAATGGCTGTCTGAGAAGGCCTTACAAATAGCTGTGAAAACAAGAGAAGTGAAAAGCAAAGCAGAAAAGGAAAGATATACCCATTTGAATGCATAGCTGCAAAGAACAGCAGGGAGAGATAAGAAAACCTTCCTGAGTGATCAGTGCAAAGAAATAGAAGAAAACAATAGAATTGGAAAGATTAGAGATCTCTTCAAGAAAATTAGAGATACCAAGGAATATTTCATGCAAAGATAGGCTCAATAAAGGACAGAAATGGTATGGACCTAACAGAAGCAGGAGATATTAAGAAGAGGTGGCAAGAATACACAGAAGAATTATACAAAATAGATCTTCATGACCCGATACTCACGATCACCTAGAGCCAGACAGCCTAGAATGTGAAGTCAAGTGGGCCTTAGGAAGCATCACTACAAACAAAACTAGAGGAGATGATGGAATTCCAGTTGAGCTATTTCAAATCCTAAAAGATGCTGTAAAGTGCTGCATTCAACATGCCAGCAAATTTGGAAAACTCAGCAGTGGCCACAGGGCTGGAAAAGGTCAGTTTTCATACCAATCTCTAAGAAAGGCAATGCCAAAGAATGCTCAAGCTACTGCAAAATTGCACTCATCTCACACACTAGTAAAGTAATGCTCAAAATTCTCTAAGCCAGACTTCAACAATATGTGAACCGTGAACTTCCAGATGGTCAAGCTGGTTTTAGAAAAGGCAGAAGAAGCAAGAGAGTTCCAGGGAAAATATCTATTTCTGCTTTATTGACTATGCCAAAGCCTTTGACTCTGTGGATCATAATAAACTGTGGAAAATTCTGAAAGAGATGGGAATACCAGACCACCTGACCTGCCTCTTGAGAAGTCTGTATGCAGGTCAAGAGGCAACAGTTAGAACTGGACACGGAACAGACTGGTTCCAAATAGAAAAAGGACCATGTCAAGGCTGTATATTGTCACCCTGCTTATTTAACTTCTGTGCAGAGTACATCGTGAGAAATGCTGGGCTGGATGAAGCACAAGCTGAAATTAAGATTGCTGGGAGAAATATCAATAACCTCAGATATGCAGATGACACCACCCTTATGGCAGAAAGTGAAGAAGAACTAAAGAGCTTCTTTAGTTGGCTTAAAGTTGGCTTAAAATTCAACATTCTGAAAACAAAGATCATGGCATCCAGTCCCATCACTTCATGGGCAATAGATGGGGAAACAGTGGAAACATTGTCAGACTTTATTTTTTGGGGCTCCAAAATCACTGCAGATGGTGACTGCAGCCATGAAATAAAAAGACACTTGCTCCTTGGAAGAAACATTATGACCAACCTAGACACAATATTAAAAAGCAGAGAGATCACTTTACCAACAAAGGTCCATCTAGTCAAGGCTATGGTTTTTCCAGTAGTCATGTATGGATGTGAGAGTTGAACTATAAAGAAAGCTGAGCGCCTAAGAATTGATGCTTTTGAACTGCAGTGTTGGAGAAGACTCTTTAGTCCCTTGGACAGCAAGGAGAACCAACCAGTCCATCCTAAAGGAAATCAGTCCTGAATGTTTATTGGAAGGACTGATGTTGAAGCTGAAAGTCAAATACTTTGGCTACCTGATGAGAAGCGGTGACTCATTTGAAAAGACCCTGATGTTGGGAAAGATTGAAGGAGGGAGGAGAAGGGGATGATAGAGGATGAGATGGCTGGATGGCATCACCAACTCAATGGACATGAGTTTGAGTAAACTCTGTGAGTTGGTGATGGACAGGGAGGACTGGCGTGCTGCAGTCCATGGGGTCCCAAAGAGTTGGATGTGACTGAATGACTGAACTGAGAAGTCTTTACAAATAGCTGAGGAAAGAAGAGAAGCAAAAGGCAAGGGAGAAAGGGAAGGATACACCGAACTGAATGCAGAGTTCCTGAGAATAGCACAGAGAGCAAAGAAGGCTTTCTTAAATGAACACTGCAAAAAAGTAGATAAAAACAACAGAATAAGAGAGACTAGAGAGCTCTTCAAGAAAAATGGAGATACATCAAAGCTCTATATTGTCACCCTGCTTACTTAAGTTATATACAGAGTACATCATGCAAAATGCAACACTGAATGAATTACAAGCTGGAGTCAAGATTGCCAGGAGAAATATCAACAACCTCAGATATGCAGATTATACCACTCTGATGGCAGAAGGTGAAGAGGAACTAAAGAACTTCTTGATGAAGGTGAAAGAGGAGAGTGAAAAAGCTGGCTTAAAATTCGACATCAACAAAACTAAGATCGTGGCATCTGGTCCCATCACTTCATGGCAAATAGAAAGAGAAAAAGTAGAAGTAGTGACAGATTTTATTTTTTGGGCTGCAAAATCACTGCAGATGGTGACTGCAGCCGTGAAATTAAAAGATGCTTGCTCCTTGGAAGGAACACTATGATAAACCTAAACAGCGTATTAAAAAGGAGTGATATCACTTTGCCAACAAATGTCTGCCTAGTCAAAGTATGGTTTTTCCAGTAGTCATGTATGGGTGTGAGAGTTGGACTATAAAGAAAGCTGAATGGCGAAGAATTGATGCTTTTGAACCATGGTGCTGGAGAAGACTTTTGAGAGTCCCCTGGACAGCAAGGAATTCAAACCAGTCAGTTGTAAAGGAAATCAACCTTGAATATTCATTGAAAGGACTGATGCTGACCGTCCAGTACTCTGGGCACCTGATGCGAAGAGCTGACTCACTGGAAAAGACCCTGTTGCTGGGAAAGACTGAAGGTGGGAGGAGAAGGGGACGACAGAGGATGAGATGGTTGGATGGCATCACTGGAGTTGAGTTTGAGCAAACTTGGGAAGACAGGGAGTGAAGAGCAGCGAAGCCTGGTGTGCTGCAGTCCATGGGGTCGCAAAGGGTCCAACATGACTTAGCAACTGAAGGACAACAAATGCTGCTGTATTAGTTGTTAGGTAATGCTGACGACTCCACAAGAGCATGTGTGGTGACGGGGGCATCAGAGAAAATGTAAATCAAGGCAAAGACTGTTCTGAAGACTCAGGGGAAGGGCACCTCTCAGGACCCCCATGTGATGTAACAGTGTTCCTGAAGGTTTGCTGTTTAACCGTGACCTCTTTTCAGAGGCCTGGGAGGAGGTGAGGGGAGCACGAAGGGCGGGACGGCGGGGGCGAACGCCCCACTCTGGTCCCGAAAGGACAGGGCCGGTCAGGCCGTCAGTGCCGCACGGAGGCCACCCGGGGCGGGCGGCAGGGTTCGTCCAGGCTCCCGCGAAGTCTGAGGAAGAGTCAGACCGAGGGCGGAGCCGCCTCCACGGAGGCCTCTGCAGGTTCACAAGCCTTGGGGTGTGGCCTGGAGGCCGGGACCCTGGAGCAACGCGCCTCCGCGCGAGGGCGCCCTCGCTCCTGGGGCAGCCTCAGCCGTGGAGCCGGAGGGGAGCCTCTCCTGACCGACCAGGCCCTCAGCTCAGCCCGCGCCGCCTGGAGGAGGGGCCGGCCCGCCGCCGAGGCCGCACTGCGTCCCGCCCACATCGCCGCTTTCCGGGGCTTCTTGCCCGCACGGGGAGAAGGGCAGCCCGCTTTCTCCGCGGTGGGACTGTCCGGACCCGCCGCTGTGCTCCGCGGGGCTCGCAGGACGGCGTGGGGGTTGAGAGCTCCCGCCGAGCCCGGCACAGAGTCAGACACGAAGCGGCCATCGCGCGCCGCCCGAGCGGCTGGACCCGGCAGCGCCGGGCGTCCGGAGCTCGCGGCCTCGTCCCGGTTCTGCAGGTTCAGGACGGTCCGGCTCCCTGATGGAGACGCATCTCCAGGCCCCCAGAAGGGCCTGGCAGGGCCAGCCGCCGCTTCTGGCTCCCGCCTCCCTGCTGGGCCTCTGGGCTCTGCGCCCAACAGCCGACAGCCGTCGGAGTCAGGGGCAGGCCAGGTCCTCGCGTGTCCTGCCTGACCTCCCCGACGAGGAGGCCTCTTCACCCGCGGTGACGCCCGGCCCACCTCGGACGAGGCGTCACCCCGTCTGGTCACAGCCTCCCTGAGGTGCGCCGGAGATCCCATCAAGCCCCTCCAGCGCATCGCTGACCGCATCCCCAGGAGGCTGCCATTGGCCGAGGCTCGAGCCCCACCCAGCCCGGTCCTGCTCAAGAGAGGCCTCCTGCCTCAGACCGGCATCCGCGGCTGGGCAGAGGGGCTCGGCCTGAGCTGCAGCACCGCCTCAGACCCGGGGCCTCCTCGGAGCCGAGACCGCCTCAGACCCCCTCAGACCTCTCAGACCTCCTCAGACCGCCTCAGACCCCTCAGACCTCTCACACCTCCTCAGACCCCCTCAGACCCCCTCAGACCCAGGGCCTCCTTGGAGCTGAGACCCCCTCAGACCCCCTTGGACCCTCTCAGACCCCCTCAGACCCCCTCAGACCCCCTCAGACCTCCTCAGACCTCCTCAGAGCTGAACCTCCTCGGACCTGAGAACTTCCCGGACCAGAACTTCCTCGGACCACCTCAGACCCCCTCAGACGCACTCAGACCTCCTCAGAGCTGAACCTCCTCAGAGCTGAGACATCCTCAGACCCCCTCAGACCCCCTCAGACCCTCTCAGACCCCCTCAGACCTCCTCAGACCTCCTCAGACCCCCTCAGACCTCCTCAGAGCTGAGACATCCTCAGACCCCCTCAGACCTCCTCAGAGCTGAACCTCCTCAGAGCTGAGATCTCCTCAGACCTGAACCTCCTCGGACCCGAGACCTTCCCGGACCCGAGACCTTCCCGGACCCGAACCTCCTCGGACCACCTCAGCTGCTGTGGCCTAAGCGTGAAGGGCGTGCTGCACGGCCTTGCTGGACGGAATCAGCCCCGCAGGGTCAGGTGAGAAAGGGGTTCTGAGAGGGTGGCCAGGCGGTCACTCTGCCGCAGCCCCTCCTCTATCGGCCACTGAGCAGCCCAGGGGTCTGCTCTCCCACACCCCACTCTGGAGCCAGCCCTGTGCCTCCTGCCCTCCCCTGAGCCCAGCCCCGGGGGCAGAGGGTCCCCCCAGGGAGCCCAGTGGGCACTGGGGTTCTCCAGTCTCTGTCCTCTGAGGCCTGCATGGTGGGGGTGAGGGGCTGAATGCCCGTGGCCCAGCTGACTGAGGGCCACGCAGGCACCCTGGGCAGGGTCACGCCTGTATCACTCCCCTCTCCTCACCCCCGACCGCTCCTCCAGCCCCCAAACCCTCTCTGACCCTCTTCTCTGCTTGCCTGCCAGTCCCAAGGAGACGCCTGGGCACCCCGAGGAGTCAGCCCGTGGAAGCAGAGCGGCTCCCCTGAGATGGACGCGTGTGCATGCAGGGAGCCAGCTGTGTGGGGCGTTGGCCTAGCTCCCCTGGCCCCTGTGGCAGTCGTGGGCCCTGCCTGCACCTGCTGTTACCTCTGGGGAGCCCAGCACGTAACTGACCCCGCCTTCTAGCCTCACTGGAGGGCCCCCTGGCTGGAGTTCCCCAGCCCTTGCTGTTCCACCGCGGTGGCCTTTGCCAGCCATCCTTGGATGGGGCACCCCCCTCCAGCTGCGTCAGGGCCTTCATCTGGGCCTGGGGTGTCTCCAGCTTTGACCCCCTGGTGGGGAGCCTGCCCTCAGGCCCTTGGGCTTCCAGAGTGTTCCCTTACCCTGTGGGGCCCCCACCCCCCTTGGGCTTCCAGAGTGTTCCCTTACCCTGTGGGGCCCCCACCCCC
>CM035289.1:560380-585915 GCA_020226075.1 Hydropotes inermis
CTGGGCTCCAAAATCACTGCAGATGGTGACTGCAGTCATGAAATTAAAAGACGCTCCTTGGAAGAAAAGCTATGGCCAACCTAGACAGCATATTAAAAAGCAGAGACATTACTTTGCCAAAAAAGGTCCATCTAGTCAAAGCTATGGTTTTTCCAGTAGTCATGTATGGATGTGAGAGCTGGACTATAAAGAAAGCTGAGTGCCAATGAATTGATGCTTTTGAGCTGTGGTGTTGGAGAAGACTCTTCAGAGTCCCTTGGATTGCAAGTAGATCAAACCAGTTCATCCTAAAGGAAATCAGTCCCGAATATTCATTGGAAGGACTGATGCTGAAGCTTAAACTCCAATCCTTTGGCCACCTGTTGAGAAGAACTGACTCACTGGAAAAGACCCTGATGCTGGGAAAGATTGAAGGCAGGAGGAGAAGGGGGCGACAGAGGATGAGATGGTTGGATGGCATCACGGACTCAATGGACATGAGTTTGAGCAAGTTCCCGGAGTTGGTGATGGACAGGGAAGCCTAGCGTGCTGCAGTCCATGGGGTCACAAAGAGTTGGACACGACTGAGCGACTGAACTGAACTAAAAAGGAGCGACGTTGGTCAGGAGGGGCAGGGCCCCAGCGGAGGCATCGGGTGAGCTGTAAGGATGGGAAGCGCAGGGTGAAGGCTAGGCTCAGGCTGCCTCTCAGGGCTCAGAAGGAACACAGCTGCTGGAGAAGGAATATCTGAAGAAACAGTGACCACAATTCTCCAGAATTAAAAGACTGAAAATCAGCAGAAAGAACAGAAGGAAGCCCCTGCCCTCCACTCACGTGATGAGACTTATCATCCTCAATAGAAAGAAACCTCTGAACCTCGCGGTACATTTGCAACTCTGAAATAAAGGGTTAGCTTTCCACTCCTGGGAATGAAATTACATACTCCTAAATCACTTTTTGAATTAACGCAAATCTTGAAATTCTTAAAAGATAACACTCTACATACAAAGTTACAGGATACAGCAAAAGGGTGCCCCGAGGTTGAGACACTGATCAGAAACCAGAGGTGTCGGGAGGAAAAGAGCTCAGTGTCCAGGTCAGGAAACTGGGGCACAGAGGAACATGAATCTGGGGAAGCGACGAGAAGGACATCCAGACAACCACAGAAACAGTGCTGCCGACACATGTCATCGTTTGATCTTCACAAATGGAGAGCTGGCCCTGAGGGTGGTTCAGACACCTTCTGATGAGGACGGAGGAAACGGTGCATTTCCAACCAAGCTGTGAGCAGGAAAGATGCCGGCCACTCCGCTTACCACCCCCGGTTCCCCTCAGGACCCGCCCGGCGGTCCTGCTGAAGGGGGACAGGGCAGCGGCCTGCAAGCTACACAGACACGCAGACAGACAGGGCAGCTCTGAACCATGGGGAGGAGGCACGTGGGCAAGGCCCCAGGCTGAGAACCGCATGGCGGTGGGCTCCCTCGTGGACACCAGACCCGCTCTGAGAAAGGCCCGCCCCCAGAGATGCAGACGGGGTGGGCAAACCACCCAGGAAGCTGTAAGAAAAGCCACCTTCTCCGGGCAGAGGCCCCGGAGGAGGCAGCCCAGGAAAACAGACTGGAGCCCACACGGCCCATGACGTCCCCTTTTCCTCCCGCCTTCAATCTTACTCAGCATCAGGGTCTTCCAATGAGTCAGTTCTTTGCATCAGGTGGCCAAAGGATTTCAGCTTCAACATCAGTCCTTCCAATGTACATTCAGGACTGATTTCCTTCAGGATGGACTGGTTGGATCTCCTTGCAGTCCAAGGGACTCTCAAGTCTTCTCCAACAACACAGTTCAAAAGCATCAATTCTTCAGCACTCCGCTTTCTTTATCCTCCAACTCTCACATCCATACACAACTACTAGAAAAACCATAGCTTTGACTAGACGGACCTTTGTTGGCAAAGTAATGTCTCTGCTTTTTAATATGCTGTCTAGGTTTGTCATAACTTTTCTTCCAAAGAGCAAGCGTCTTATTAATAGTATTGAAATAATGAGAAACAACTCCATGGAGAAATGGGAAAAGAAGCTTAAAAAAGTCACAGAAAGTGGGGGTAGACACAGGATGCCAATAAATGCCCCCCAAAGATGTTCAGACCAGTAAATAGAGGTTGAGTGCACAGCATCTTAGGTGCTTCCTGCCATACCCATTCACAGACGAGTTAAGTGAAAAAGTGAAAGTGAAGTCGCTCACTCGCGTCCGACTCTGCGACCCGTGGACGGTAGCCCGCCAGGCTCCTCTGTCCATGGGATTCTCCAGGCAAGGATACTGGAGTGGGTTGCATGCTCTCCTCCAGGGCATCTTCCCGACCCAGGGATTGAACCCAGGTCTCTGGAATTATAGGCAGATTCTTTACCATCTGAGCCACCAGGGAAGCCCCAAGGGGGCTTTATTTATAAAGGCAGGCAAAAGGAACAGCAATCACATCAGAGGAAATGGCAGGATTTGGGGGCAGCAGGGCCACACAGCCCTGACCTGGTGGAGGTGGGGAGCAGAGTGGCCCCAGCCCGCAGCAGGCAGAGCCGGCTGTCGGTCAGTTGTGGGGTTGGCGGGGTGAGGCGGGGGTGGAGCTGGCTGAAGACAGGAGGTGGGCTAAGCTTTCAAGGACTGACGAGCAGCCGATCCAGAAGGAGACAGCTCCTTACTCTGGCAGAGGGGGCTAGACGTCCCTTCTCTGCCTGGAAGTGGAGGCAGGGCTGGGGTGGGCAAGTGTCTACCTTCTGCTGAGACCCCAGCCCCCCTGGGCACGCAGCGTGGGCCCTGGTCCCCTTAGGGGAGTGAACATGCCTCGTACTCCTCCAGGCAACTTGGCTCAGAGGCGGGGGTTCTGGCGACTCCCCTGGATAAGGCCAGCATGTCTGAGCTGTGCTCACAGCTCTTCAGCGCCCACTCCTAGTGAGGAGACCACAGCCAAGCTTGCTGGGCTTCCGGAAAAGCCCGTGGCTACACGACAGGGACTGAACCTCCACGACCAGACACAGAGACGCCGTTCTGGCAGCTGCTGCAAAGACAGAGGACAAAACACAAGTGAGGAGACGAAGCTTGTAGGACAAAGATGATGTAGAGAGAGACAAAGTCAGAAAAGCCATTAAAACTGTCCTCAGAGAGATAGACTGTGCCCTTAAAACATAAACAAGATCTGGCCTTTCACGGCATTTAGAGCAAAGACCTTGCAAGTTAAAGGGCTGAGATGAGAAACACAAATGTCGGAACGTAAGGTTGCAAGTCCCCCAGAGGATAGGAAAATGAGAGAGAAACTAAGAAAATCACTGTTAGACATCGGTAAGAATTCAGGACTTCCCTGATGGTCCCCTGGTTGAGACTCCATGCTGTCAAGCAGCGGTTGCCAGTTCCAGCCCAGGTTGGGCGAGTAAAATCCCACATGCCTCATGACCAAAGGGCAAAGCCACAGAACAGAAGCGTGTTGTAACAGACCCGATAAAGACTTCAAAAATGGTCCACGTTAAAAAAAAAAAAAAAAGAATTCTAGAATATAGACTAGACAGTGGGCAAGAGTTAAGCAAAGATATGATTCAGGAAAATCTTCCAGAACCTGTGGTATGTTTGTGGAGTGAACAGACCGCAGGACCAGGGACAGGGGAAGTCCTACCTCCCCAGATAAAGCAAAGCTGGTTTCAGAACTGCAGCAGCTTCAGACATCACCTCCGTCTGGGAGAAGTAGAGCAACACCTCCAACATTTTAGAGGAAAGTGATTTTCCAGCTCAGAAGTCTGAGCCCAGGCAGAATATAAATCAGGAGTGAGGACACAGAAAACACACCGTAAGACTTGCAAGATGCTGAGTTCATCTCCTGTGTGTCTTTCCTCAGAAAACTGCAAGCATATCTGCTCCGTGGAGCTTCGGGTGCCTGCCTGAGAGGAGACGGCCGGGACACAGGTAGGTGGTTCACGGAGCTTCACTTGACCATGCTTCCGAGATCTGCATTTTTTTTTTTTGCAAATTGAAGGCTTATGGTGCCTCTCATCGAGCAACTTTTCTGGTGCTGTTTTTCCAACAGCCTTTGCTCCCTCTGTGTCTCTGCATCACATTTGGGTATTTGTTGTGGTGTTTCGAGCTTTCGTGTTATCATCGTGTTTGTTACAGCGATCGGCAATCAGTGAACCTTAATGAACTTTCTAAATGCTTAGATGATGGTTGTGTCTTCTAGCAGTCAAGGATTTTTATGTTAAGCTGTGTACTTTTTTAGACATAATGCAATTTCACACTTAATAGGCTGCAGTATACTGCAAACACAAGCTTTATAAGCACTGGGAAACCAAAGAATTCATGTGACTCCGTTTATTATTGTATCTGCTTTGCTGCGGGGTTCGAGTTTCTGGGGCCGGGCAGGGAGGGCCTGATGATGCCGTGAGTCAGGATGCCCAGGAGCCAGCATGCTGGATGATGCGGGGGTGGACGCACTTGGGAGGACCCAGAGGTGTCTGAACATGGGAGGGGTGAGGGTGGAGGTGGGGCGAAGGAGCTGAAAACGAGGACAGCATCTGGATTTGTGAAGGGGGCTCCAGAGGGGTTGGCCAGGGTGATGTCCGCTGCTAGTACCTGCCGGGAGGGGAGCGGCTCCGCTTCCCGCGGCTCCCTGACGCTGGCCACTCCTGAGGTCACGTAAGAGCTGAGGCTCCAGCCGGCGCCATCACAGAGGCCCAGGGTTAAAGGCTGGCAGCACTGGCGGCGGGAGCAGGCGCAAGGCGACTTCTGGAGACAGTGAGAGCGCCTCGGCGCCCCTGGAGGACCGCCTGGCAGCCATGGGCGCCATCACAGGTCCCCCTGGCGTCTGCCTACAACGCAGGAGACGCAGGTTCAACCCCCGGGTCGGGAAGGTCCCCTGGAGCAGGGAATGGCAACCCGCGCCAGGTTCTTGCCTGGAGAACCCACGGACGGAGGAGCCCGGCGGGCACAGCCCAGCGGGTCACACAGGGCCGGGCACTGCTGGGCGACCATTCAGTCATTCGTTTACCTCTGTTCACCTGTGCTCACAGACGCGCGGAGTTTTCGGTGAAGCAGGAAAGAGTAGCTGTGCTCCTTCGCCTGGCAGGGGGGCGCCGCGGGCTAATGCCTCGGGACTGTGTGTCCGCCCCGACCCGGGGCACAGGGAGGAGTCCGAGTGCTCAGGAGGCGGGCGTGGTCGGCTCGTCTTCTGATTGGCTGGTGGTGAGGTCATCGGGAGCCAGCGTCGTCAGCCTTCCGGTTCCAGCCGCTCTGGGGTCCACGTGCTTCCGGGCCACATGCAGCTAACGTCTCCCCCCTGGTGTGGGCTCCCGCGTCGGCGAAACAGTTCAAGGGGCGCGGCCCAGACAGTATCTGTGGTCCTTGAGGAGGAAGTAAAGGTCCTTCACTGCGTTTCATGGCTCCACTATTTTGTCTTGCTTGATAGTTTTCCTTTCCTTATGCGTTTTCTCACTTCTCTGAATTTATTTTTTGACTGAGTTTTTCTGCAGACAAAAGGCAGGATGTGAGTGGGGTCCATTCTGGGAAGACCTCACTGGGTCCTGCCCCGCTGGGAGAAGGGGTCCGGGAGTCAGGGCCTCGTGGGCAAAGGTGCGCAGGGCCCCAGCGTGGACCACACCCCTCCAGGCGCCCACCAGGCCGGTGGCAGAGCCCAAAGTCAGGGGGCTGGAGGGCCGGTCAGGTGCCAGGGGGCCAGAGTGAGGGAGCCCCGGCGGAGCTGGGCTGGAAGGGGGAGCTGGGGATGAGTTTGAGTGACCGAGCCACGCGCCGTGCGCGGGCCAATGGACCAGGCGGACGTGGGGACCGCAGCCAGGAGGCTGGGCGGTGTCTGCTGAAAGAAGGTGGAGGTGAGAGTGGAGGACAAAGGCGTGGGGCCGGGAGGGCGACCGGCTGAGAAGCTGGCTTTGCAGGCACTGTTGAGTCTTCCACGACATTCAGTTCTCTTAGCTTCCTCCATTTTCATGAACTTGATTTGCAGCTTTCCGAGAAGCCAGTGTTAAAAAAACCTTCCTTTATGACTCGGGATTTGCCAGTTTCTCCCATAATCTCGTGGCTGTCTAAAACACTTGAAATTATTTATATAGCATTTATCAGGTGCCAGACATTGTCCTAAATACCTTCCAAATATGAACTCATCTAATCAATTCCAACAATAGGAGATTAGCTCAGAAAATTATACAGGGAGGGCTTGGAGAAAACTAATAAAAGTTTATTGATTAGCAAGGAAAATCTTCCATGATATATTACAAAATAAAAAAGGCAGGTTACAATGCAGCTTATACAAGCTGATTGCTTTTTTGGTGAGTAAAAGAAACGAATCTGTGTGTGTGAGAACGGTCTCGGAATGTGGTTCCAAACGGTGACAGATGGCCTGTGGGAGACAGAATTACAGCTCATCATGCCTTCCCCATTTCTGCTCTTACACATTTTCTGTTTTTGATAATGAGGATCTATTAATTCAGTAATTTTAAATGAAATAAGTCACTTGATAAGGGTCCTGTTACTCCCAGCATGAGCTTGAGAAACTAAATGCATGGATGGAGAAGCTCCGCTGGTTAGTGGCGCCCGGCCTGAGGAGCGCAGAGAGGCTCGCACAGCCGTGAGTCCTGACCAATAAGCACAGCGTAGTTTTCACAAAACCTGGTAGTTTATCATCTTTCCCACATTTTTTTGTGATGAGCTACACAGGACATGAAATTCATCATCTTAATGGTTTGAAATGTCCAGTTCAGTGACATGAGTGAGGTCGCTCAGTCGTGTCCGACTCTCCGTGATTCCGTGGCATTCTCCAGGCCAGAATGCTGGAGTGGGCAGCCTCTCCCTTCAGTGACATTAAGTACATTCAAAATGTGCAGTGGCCATCATCACCATCATCTCCAGAATGCATCCATCTGGCAAAACGGAAGCCCCGCCCCCATTAAACGCTACCCTCCTCTACCCCAGCCCATCACTACTTCTGTCTCCATGGACATGTGCCCTGTGGGCACGAGGGTGAGCACGAGTGGACGGTGCAGTCCTCGGCCCTGTGTGCCTGGCCTCCTTCCCTGCGCAGGGTCCTCCATGTCCACCTGTGCTGCCGCAGGTGTCAGGACGCCCTTCCTTTCAAAGGCGGGATCAGATCGCACTCCTGTGTGGACCACACTTGGTCTACCATCCACCCGTCGATGGACGCAAGGTGCTTCCACGTTTTACCTGGTGTGACTGTAGCTGCTGTGAAGGTGGTGTGCGGGTGTCTCTGTGAGACCGCCTTTCGGTTCTCTTGGGTGAATACATCACTGGATCATGTGGTTCTGTTTGTTGAGAAACCACTGTCCTGTCCTCCATGGAGGCTGCACCACTGCATTGACACACCCGCCAACAGTGCGCATGGGCTCCAATTTCACTACCTCATGGACACTTGTTATTTTCTGTTTTCTTTTGTTTTACGCAGCCATCCTAATGGGTGTGAAGTCATACTTCTTTGTGGTTTTCATCTGCGTTTCCCTCATGATCAAGGGATGTTGAGCATCTTTTTGTTTGCTCCATCTGTGTGTCTTTTTTGGAGAAATGCCTATTCCTGTCCTTTGCCCATTTGAAAGTATTTTTCCTTGCTGTTGAGTTTTAGGAGTCCTTTGTATGTTCAGGATGTTAACCCCCATCAGGTATGTTTTTTGAGTATTTTTCCCCATTCCTGAGGTTACCTGTTCACTCCCTTGATTGTGTCCTTGGATGCCCAGAAGGTTTTAATTTTGACAAAGTCCAATTTATCTTTTTATTTTTGTCACCTGTGCTTTTGATGTCATGGCAAGAAATTAGTGCCAAATCCATTGGTATGACATTTTCCTTCACATTTTCTTCTCTAAGATTTTATAGTGTTAGGTCTTACCTTCAGGTCTTTGATCCATTTAGAGTTCCTTTTCGTTTGTGGTATTAGGATGAGGGTTCAGCTTCATTCTTTTGTGCATGGACATCAGTTTCTCAGCACTGTTTGTTGAAGAGATACCCTCAGGAAGGAAGGAGACAATTCCAGAATGGTGGGACAGTCTAATGAACCGGTGCACGGGTTCTGCTGCATATCACCTGCTTAGAGGGAAGGTGGCAGAGACGTCCTCAGTCTAGAGACAGAACCTCCACCTGTAATGCTGGACACCGGTGCAGATCCAAACACCTAGTTATATAAGACGGTTCTAAAGTTATAGGGGAGATTTTGTTCTGGGTTAGATTCTCCCAGGGAACAATGAAACTTTTGTCAGCCAGGTAACAGCTTCATGAGCATGTTGGAAGGCTCTTAATTGGGGTGGGAGATGGTTGGGTCTGGGCTGAGTTGGTGAGGGTGTGATGTTTAGATGTTCTCAGGAGCAGGTGATGCCCTCATCACAAACCAGAGTTCTTAGGGTCCAGACAGTGCATCACAAACCAGAGTTCCTAGGGTCCAGACAGTGAAGGAAGGTGTGAAGCAGGCAGGGGTGGGGCGGGGGAGTGGGGGGAGATAGCGCAGACTTGAGATGGTCCCTCCTGCAAGGCCCAAACCACGGGCCTGCGATGAAAGAGAAAAACAGGTCAGAGGTTTGCTGAAGCTTCACAACAGTCTGAAAGCCGACAAGACCATGAACAGGGAACTGTGGAAATGCACACTGACCTCAAGTGAGACACCCCCACACACCAACCATGTGGCTGAGGCTAACATCTGACAGCTCCCGGAGCGGGCGAGGATGCTGGGGTGCTGACGCGTGGATAGGAGTACGGCAGGAACGGGCCCCCCGGAAGGTTGCTTGGTGAAGACACAGAGGTAGAAGCTGGGACTCTCAGTGATCTGGCAGTTCTGCTCTCAGTTACATGCCTTCCGGGTCTCTGCCTCAAGCCCCAGGACTGTGGGGCCAGAGGGTAAGCAGGAAAGCAGATAATCCAGTCCTGTTAGTTTCCCGAGGCAGTGGGCAGCTAGCCTGGTTATTTTTACAGGAGTGGGATATCATTTTTCACTGATCAATTGTCAAACACTAAACCTCCAGATAATCCACCGTGTTGGGCGGGAGTGGCCCTCCTGCGTAAGCGCCTCGTTAGTCTGGACATCCACGGTGCGGGCAGCGGGCCCTGGCAGCAGGGTCTGCTGGGGTCTGCACATGCCAGACGTCCACCTGTCCGACTCGGGCTGGCCCCCTGGAGGGGAAACAGACCACTCACGCCGGTGCCCTGGGCTTCTGCTCAGTTCTCAGCCTGTCCTGGGCATCCGTGGGTGTCTACTCTCCCACGGGCATCTCAGAAGGATCCGCTGAACCCCAGGGAAGGACTCCTGATGGTGAGTGTCCCCATCCCCGACACCCCACCAGTAGGGCCGCTGTCTAGGCACACTTTCTTCATGGAGCTCGGGTGTCCGATGCCTGAGCTACGTCTTTCTCAGAGTGAATCTAGGTGTTCAGGGCGTTAGTTGTGCTTATGAAGGGAATTTTTAAGTGTTCTGCATTTCTGATTGGTTATTACTGGCCTGTAGAACTGTCGCTGATTTTTGTATGTTGATCTGATACTGATGGCTGTGTGGAGGCACCAGCCTAAGGTCCTTACATAAACGAAATTAATTAATAGTGTTAAGAAGTCCGAGGAGTGCATGCTTCTAGGAGCTCTATTTCATAGCCGTGAAAAAGAGGCCATAGAAAGGTACTTCTTTGTAGAATCTCTTAGGTTTTTTTCATAGATGACTTGCCTATAAATAATGATGACTTTCTCTCTCTTTCTAAAACTATGCTTCTGTTTTCCTGTTTAGTTGCACTGGCTGTGATGAGAACTGTATTCCTCCAGGGAGGATGTTTGCTGCAGGTTTCGGATAAAAGTGTTGTTCATTTAGGGAAGACCAGATCTACACCTGGTTCACTAAGAACGTTTACTCTGAATTAGCTTTGGATTTCATCAAATGCTTTTTTAGCATCTACTGAGGCGAACATACGGCTTCTCTGCTCTAGTCTGTAAATGAAGTGAACAACATTAATGGCTTTTGTGATGCTAAATTATCCTTAGGTTCCTGGACTAAGCCCTACTTGGTGTTTTATTTTAATGCACTGTTGGCTTCGACTTGCTAATATTTTATTTGAGATTATTTCCATCTGTTTATGTATGAGATTGGCTGTGAGTTTCTCAGTGTCTCTGACTGTGTTTCACATCAGGTTGGTGCTTATTTTAGAGATAACTCAGCCGTAGGTAATAAATAAGACCTCTCCACGGTGTCGATGACAAGAACCGTAGAGGTAGGTGCTTCCGTGCCCCCTTGGCTGTCTGTCCGTGGGCGCAGGTGGCCACCATGGCCCCAGGAGCCAGGTCCCCGGGGAGGAGGAGGCCCTCCCCTTGGGTCGAGAAAGCGACTGCCCCGTGGCTCCCAGAAAGCGTCTGCTGCGTCTCAGCGGCACGAGCTCTGGCAGCCCCCAGCAACAGGGACGCCGGTCACGTGAGTTCACCTTCCCGCCTCTCCCGGGGGTCAGGCAGGAACACAGGAGCTCGGGACATGTGTCCTTGCTCTTCCAGCAAGCTTGGGGAGGCGCCCAAGGTGTGTGAGGGGCACCCACAAACCCACTGCCTCCTGGTTGGTGCTCCACACGTGGGTCTTGGGTCACACGCACTAAGCTTTTCAAATCATCTTTCTCTTGGGCTGATTTTGAATGTTTCCATTTTCCTAGAAAGCTGTCTGTTTCATTGGTCAGCTAAAATGTGTGGCAGTAGCTGTACTAGACGAATTCCTATGTTCTTGGGAAATCTCCGCTATGCCTGAAGCTCTGTTCTTTCCTGAATTTGCACCCCTCCACGTCCCCCCTCATGAAGACTGGGTGACGGCCAGCTTTCTGAGTCTTGCAAGCTTTGGTTTTCCCAATGAACATACCAGTGAAATTTAAAACACAAAAGTAATTTTCCCTCATATTAATTTCTTTTCTCCCCTTTCAGGCTATCGCCATTTCTTTTCTAGAGTTCATGACATAGTTCATCTATTTTTATTATGAAATCTCTCAGAACACTGAAAAGTGAAGAGAACAAGATAACGAGTATCCATGTACTTACCACTATAATTTGGCAAACGTAACAGACTTAGTATCATGCCAAGGTTTCTTTGAAAATTTAAACATATCACACTTAAACTCCCTTTGTTCCTCTGGAATCTGTTTTCTCTGCCTCCTTTGCTGTTCTGCCATTCCATTTTCCTGTCTTTTCCTCACTGTGCTGAAGCAAAATACACGTAACATGAAATTTGCCATCTTAACCATCTCCAAGTGTGCAGCTCTCCAGAACCCTCTGTCCTTGTGAAACTGAGGCTCTGGCCCCATTAACACTGACCCCCGCCCCCGCCCCCAGCCCGGCCCCTCCATCGACTTCCTGTCTTTGTGGACATGACTCCTCCAGGGACCTCACGGAAGTGGAACCACATGGTATCTTTCTCTGTGGACTTACCTCACTACTGCCCTCCAGGCCCGTGGGTAAACCACCTTTTGCTCACCCATCATCCCCCCTTGGACACTTGGGTTGGTTCCACGTTTTATCCATTGTAAACAGCACTGCTATGACCCTGGGTTGCACACATATCTCATGACCCTGCTTTCAGTTCTGTGGATACATCCCCAGAAGTGGCATTTCTGAGTCACAGGGTTTGTTGAGTACTGTTCTCCCAGGGGCTGCCCCCTGTTCCCTTCCCACCAACAGCACACGGGATTCCAGTTCCATCACATCCTTGCCAACACTTGCTATTTTCTGTTGTTCTGAGAGGATCCATCCTAGTGGGTGAGATAGCAAGATATCTCGTCATGGTTTTCATGTGCATTTCCCTAAGGGTTAGTGACACTGAGCCTGTTTCCGTGTGGTTTTAACCACCCATGTATTCTTTGGAGAAATGGCCAGTCAAGCCCATTGCAAATCTTTTCTCTCATTCTTGGGCCATCCATTTTACACTTTTATCGCACACGGATGTGTCCATGAACAGCGTGTGGAACTTTATGTCATCAGCCTGTATGTCTTATCCTGTCGCCCGTCTGCAGTACACGGATGCTGGTACATTCCACCTGTCATCTCTGCTGCGTGAAACTGCACAGCCTGTGACGAGTGCATTCGCTTTCCTGTTGATGAGCACCTGGGCGGCTTCTGCTTCCTTCTTGATAATTTTGGTGGTTACAGAAAGCGACCACTGTTGTCCATTTGTCCTTCTGCACATGTGCGAGTGGTTCTCTAGGTTGATACCCAGCAGTGGGACACCTGGGTCGTGGGGCGTGTGCACACCCTTGGCCTTGCCTGTTCATATTCTTTGCTCATGTTCTATTCAGATCTTTGTCCTTTTCTTACTGATTCCTGCGAAGTCCTTTTATAGCTAAATATGGATTCTCCATTAGTTCTGTGCTTTGCACATATCTTCTATTTGCTTTGCTGATGGTGTCTTTTTCCATCTAAAAACTTGCATTTATTTCAGTAAAATTAAGCTTATCCTCTGTACCTTAGTCAAGAAGCTCATTCCTACACCCACACCACTAAAGGCAGTTTGTTACTCTTTCCCTGATGGTAAGCACACTTCTTTTCAGATCTAGGCATGGAATCCCTTTGGAGTTTACTCTTGTGCGTGGCAGGACACAGGAGACTCACTGAGCGCTTTCAGTGAATAACGTTTCCCAGCACCACGTATGTCCTGGTCTGTCATTTCACCAGCAGTATGTCATGGCTTCTGTGGTGTAACAGCTTTCCCATGGGGGTCAGGGCTGTTTGTGCACCGTCTATTATTGTATTTTGTGGTTTTTTTGAAAAACTCCTACTCTGATAAACTGTCTTTAATTACTGCAGTTTCCTAATAAGCCCACGTGTTTGGTGGAGAGAAAGGCCTGGCTCACTTCTGTGACTCTGGTGGGGACCTGGGGGCTCGTTTCTGCCACGTGCTCTCTGGCGTTTGTTGTTTCTATGGTTGGAGGCCCGTCCTTGATGTTTCCTCTTATTGCGGCTCACAAGGAGATCCAACCAGTCCATCCTAAAGGAAACCAACCCTGAATATTCATTGGAAGGACTGATGCTGAAGCTGCAGAACTTTGGTCACCTGATGTGAAGAGCTGACTCCTTGGAAAAGGCCCTGGTGCTGGGGAACGCTGAGGGCAGAAGAAGGGGACGACAGAGGACGAGACGGCTGGATGGCGTCACCGACTCGCTGGGCGTGAGTCTGAGCACGCTTGGGAGATAAATGCAAGTCAGGGGAGCCTGGTCGGCTACAGTTCACAGGGTCACAAAGAGACCTGACTGAGTGCCTGAACAACAACAACATATAAAAGAAGCACCACAATACAACCCTAATAATTGAGTGAGGTTGGTGGGTACAAGATTCATTCATGAAAATCATTAGCATTGCTCCACACCAGTTAGAAAATGTAATAAATAGACTGAATTAGGTATTATTGCACAACGGCAACAAAAAGTATACTTTCGAGGGATTGCCTTAATGGAGCACATAAGAACTCTATGGAGAAGAAACAGCAAAGGCTAATGAACATGTGAGGAAAATGCCCTATTTATTAGAAAAATGCAAAATAAACTGCAGCAAATCCCTTCAGCCCGCCAGCTTGGCAAAAATTAAACAGGTGGGTATTGCCAGCAATGGGGGGCCCTCCTGGGGGGACGAGGGAGCCGTTGCTGACCAAGCAGGGACACTCCCACCCTGAAGGCCCGTGACCCCAGACGAGCTCCGGGCTTGTGTGAGGAGCTGAAGAGTCCTTGGAAAAGGACGTGTGGAAAAGTGTGTTCGGCAGTGAGATGCCTCGTGGAAGCAGGGGGTGAAGACAGAGACAGCAGAGCCTGGACGGCCATGCAGGCCTCAGAAAGGATGCTGCCGGAGCCTCGAGAAATTCCTGATCTCACCCCCTCCCAGACCTGCCAAATCAGAATCTGCCTCTTATTGACAATAACCCAGGGTTAAGGGAAAATGTTAGGGTCCCTTTCTGACCAGATTTCACCGCCTGCTGGAAGTCCCTGGGGTTGGAGCACTCTGGGGTCAGCACAGGGCGAATGCCCCAGTGGCTGGGCTGGGAGGACCCTTGGGGACCCGTATTTGCTATTGAGACACCGGGAAACTGGTTAACTACCCAGAACCCAGCCCAGAGGCGAGAATCCTGCTGCAGCTTAAGGTCTGCCGGTGGACTCCAAGCCCCCAGACATCTGCGTCTGTCCCGGGTTATAGGGCTGGGGTGCAGAGAAACCAACAGCTGAGTCCCCTGCGTCTGGACAGGGCGGGGAGGGACTGAGGCGGGGCGGCGTTTTCCTCCCCTTCTCAGGGCCTCTCTCCTGCCCTGGCAGGAGTGGACACACTCCTGGCTGTGGGCAGTTCCCCCATGGGGGACCTAGGTGTCCTCCCCCAAGGGCCGGTGCCCACAGAGTCCCCCACTTGAGAGATTGCCCCAGCCTCCCCCACTGCCAGGCAGTCCTTATCAGGTTCCAGGGGGCATCCTTGTCATATGGATCTCACTGTTCTGTGGGTGTTTCGTAAATGTTACAACCCTTTCATTCAGATCCCACAACGCAAAGCGCTGAGCTTGCAGGTGGAAAGGCGTGCAGTGTAGCCATTGTTTGGGGGACGCCATGCCCTGGGCAGGCGAATCCTCCCCTCCTCCATCCCGCACCCTCTCACTGCTGCCCACAGCCCCACCCCCTCCCAGGTCAGATGTGGTGCCCCTGTCCCCTGCCCCCCGCCCAGACAGGTGGGTGACCCATCCCCATCCCTCTGACCAGCCCTGGGCTCTTTCCTGGCCTCTCTCCTTGGCCCCGGGGGTGTTCCTGAAACAGCACTGGCCAGCCCTCAGGTGGAGGACTGTCCCTCCTCCCTCGGCTCTCAGGAGTGGGTCTGGGCAGCTCCAGCCTCCACTTACCCCCCTAACCCTGCAGCTGCCCAGCCCCCAGCCCAGTTCAGGCTCTGTCCAGGCCAGCCTGGCAGTAACCAGAGCGGTGGGAATGAGTGCCAGCAGTCACCAGGTGTGCCATTGGGCCAGGCCTGATTTTGCTTTTGTCTCAAAAACAGAAATCTTCATTTGGGACTTTAGTTGTGAGACTGGTACATGCTTTCTGGCAAACACACAGAAGCACATGAAGTAAAAAATGCGAATGTCTCGTCCTTCACAGCCTGTCTCCAGGCGACCAGGCCAGCCTGGGAGCAGAGGCTTCCATCAGCTCTTCTGAACTGGGATAGCAGACCTGCTCGCCACCCCAGGTCTCCCCAGCCAGCCCCCCACTGCTGGCCCTGCGCCCACCGGCCGAGTCCCTGGCAAGCACTGTCACTCGGGCGGCCCTGAGGGCTGGTTTGCAGCCCACCCCTGTTCTGGTCCCCTAATAGGCCTCCGTGGACCCATTTCCACCACAGATATGCTCCCCCCCCAGAGCCCAAATTGCCTCTCAGTTAGCAGTCGTCCTGGGTGTGGAAGCAGAGCCGCAGGGCTGAGGGAACAGACCCAAGTTTGAGAGCAATCTCTAAGTCACTCTCCCGAAGGTTATGGCAACCAGGCCCCAGCCATGCATCGAGCGCAGCTTTCTTCACAGCCTCCAACCCCACCTGCCAGCTCTTTAATATGCCAGCCGCATGGATGAAAAATAATATCACGTCCTAACATTTCTTAAAGTTCCTGTAATTACTCTTGAAGGATTCTCATGTGTTTATTGGCCTTTGAAAAGCTTTCCCTGTGACTTGCTTATCCGTGGCTTTTCTGTCTCTGTTGTTTTGTTTGCTCTGGGGTTTTGGAGGTGTTTTGCACACAGACGTTTTGAAGTTTCTTTGTCATCACATCTGTTAACCTTCAGTGGTTTCTTCCCTTCGGTGACATTGCCAGGAAAGCCTTTTCTTTTCCAGATTGTTCATTTCTCAGTAGTTGTCCAAAGTGATCCAGCCACTAGGTTCTGCAGAGGACCCACTTTTCATAGTCACTCGGACGTGAAAGGGTCCTTCTGTCTGGTGGGCCTGAGTTGGACTCCCGCCCTCCAGCCCTGGGCTGGCTGCAGCTGGCGTTCCGAAGAGCTTGGCCATGATGGGGTTTGTCCGGCCCATCACGAGTGGAGGGCATGATCACGTCAGCATTTGCCCCACCCACCACCTGTGGGGGCGTGGTCCTGTCCGTTTTGCCCCGCCCACCGCCTGTGGGGCATGGTCACATCAGGGTTCACCCGCGCACCACCTGTGGGCACCCTTCCTCCCCATCCTGGTCCTCCCGCCTTGTCCTCCCTCGGGCTGGGCCCTGCCCTCCAGCACCTGCCCTCCCCGCGGCCAGGCCCCTGAGCTTGTCTCAGCCCCTCTGGTCCCGCTCCAAGCACCTGGTGCCACCATCCTTCGGCTTGAAAGCCTCTAGCAGGGCCGCCTGCAAGGCCCACCTCCCCTCAGCCTGCTCCAGCCTGTCCCTCCAGAGGGGACCCCGCTGACACCCCGGGATGGAGCTGGGTAGGGGTGGCCCTGCGCACTCGCCCCGCACACTGCCAGGCCCCGGGAAGGGTGTGTAGGTCCAGAGAGGGTGTGCAAGTTGGTGTGGACAGGGCGGGCTCCCCAGAGGCTCGCCCCGGCGGGCGTCCAGTGGGCCAGTGTGCGTCTCAGCTCCAGACCGGGGCCTCTGCGAACCTAGTGGTGACAATGCTAGACCAACCGTCTTTCCATTTGACCTGCAAGGTCTGCGAGGTGGGACCTGGGGCAGTCTGGCTGTGGTGGTTCTCTGTGTCATTTGGGGCTCGCAAGTTGACAGAGCTACTCTGTGTTCAGTGGATTACTTCTTAACACCTGAGGGCCCTGGTGACCCTCACAGGACTCTGCTGGCCTAAAGTCCACTTTGATTGATGCCAACATGACTATGGTAGGTCAGATGCTTGGGGTCAGATTTGGACCTCGGAGCTCCCAAGACTCCAGGGTCTCCCATGTGTGGCGTGAGGTCCTGGGGTGGTATGGGCCCCCATGTGCACAGTCTTTGAGGAGCAAAGATCCTGCTCGTCTCTTCTCCCTTCCCACACGATTCCCAGCTGCCCCACCCCCACCCCCCCACTGCAGACACCCTCCCACAACCTCTTCCTCCTTGTGGGCGTGCTGGGGGGGCAGATGTGGAACTAGGCTCCCCCCTTTCTTGGAAGGATCATGCCACACCCTGGTGACCTCTTGTGACCTTGATTGCCCCCTCCCAAGTGCAGCCACACTGGGGTCAGGGATTCCCATAAATCCAGGACGAGGACATTCAGCCCACAGTGGTGTGTGCGCTCCCTGTGTTTGGGACAGAAAGGCCCATCGGGCACCTCTTGGCACACCAGGATCTCACGTGGCAGGTGGCCAGGTCCTCCCAGGTGCTGGGAAGAGTCTTGGCTCCTGTGTGGGGGTGTTTCAGCGCCTGTGATGCTTGCTGGGTGCAGCCAGTGTTCAGGAGCTGGCCTGGAAGGGCAGGTGGGATGTGGTCACCTGCTATGCTGTTGGCCTTGGGAGCTCTGGCGGCCCACCTGCCTAGACTTCCACCTGGGTGGTCCTGTTCCCCCACACACACCCCGTAGGCCAGTGACAGCCTGCCCAGATGCAGTCACCTCAACACCCTCACCTTCTCTGGCTCGACAGGTGCCAGTCCCTGCATCGCCAGCCAGCACACCCAACCCTGAGACCCAGGCCCACCCAGATGGTGGCAGGCCCAGCCCTGCTCCCATGGCAGGCTCCCAGACACAGCTGTGCCTCGTGTCTGCAGGCACTTCGCCTCTCTGAGCCCCGATCTCCCTGCCACGAAAGTGCGGGGTGATTGCCTTGGCCCCGGGGCTGTTTTAAACGTCTGAGTGGCCCCTGCAGAAGGCTTGGGGCTGTACTGCTGATGAGTCATTACCAGGTGGGCTCTGATCTCTAGGGTCACCTCTCCTTGGGAGGAGGGGTCCCCAGGGGCCGACGAGCTTCTCATTGCTGCTGAGGAAGCTGACTGACTCTGCATGGGAAACTAATGACTCCAGTTCAATTCAGTCACTCAGTATTGCCCAACTCTGTGACCCCATGGACTGCAGCACGCCAGGCTTGCATCACCAGCTCCCAGAGCCTACTTAAACTCATGTCCATATGACTCCAGCCAGGCCACTATTTTTAACCATTCCAACTCCCCAGCAGACTATGAGGCCTGGGCAGGGATCCTACAGCCCCTGGAGAGGGGGCCTGTCGGGGTTGCCAAGCCTGGGCAGCGCCTGGTTGGAGGGACCCACTCCTGATCCTCCTAGTGTTTCGGGGTGGAAAGGAACCCACAGAGCAGGGTGGTTGTGAGAGCAGAGCTGAGCTGCAACCCAGCCATGGGGATGGAGCCTCCCCCTGGATCCACCCTAGGCCTGACGCTTGCAGTCGCCCCTTACGAAGGGTCTCTCAAATTAGGGGGCTGGCAGACACACAGGCCCACTGAGCCCTCTCTGGGGTGCGATCAGAAGCTTCCCTCCTTCAGAGGAGTTGCTGCCGCTCAGCGCCAGGGTCCTGAACCTTCTGACCCCTCCTGTGTCCCCCAACCTGTGGCCTGAATGCCACAGAGATGAGACTGGGTGGTGTGTGTGCTGGGAGGCCCAGGTGAGCACCCCACCGGGGATGTGGCAGGGCTTGAAGGGGTCAGGGGCGCCTCTGAGGGATGGGGAGGATTTCCAAGTTGGGGGCCGGGAACCTCCTGCAGCAGGGACCCCCGGGAAGGGGTAGGAAAGTGACAACCACCTGGCGGCTGGGTGGGGGTCTTGGGCCGGTGGAGGCTGCCTTTGGGTCCACAGGAAATGCAGCCACATCCACAAGGGGCCACTGATGGAGCCAAGCGGGTAGGACTCGTCATGATGGCAGCTGTAGAGGGGGTGCAAGGGGCCAGGGGCTGGAGCTGCCTTACAGACCCCTTTTCTTCCTCTGGTGACGCTCCTGCCCAGCCCAGCAGCACACCTTTCATGGCCTACCCTTGTAGGCCAGCTGGCCCTGGGGCCTCACGCCGGCTGACCTGGGGCCTCACTCACACCTGGTCACAGGGAAGGGCAGAAGAGGGTGTGGTCCTCTCTGGGGTCAGCTTCATGACAGTGGCTGGCCATGACCCCTGACCTCAGCCCCACACTGACTCTTGGCCAGCCGCGTGGTCACTCAGGAACCCAGACTTATTCTGACCTGACCCCAGCTGCACCCTGACTTTGACCCCTGCCACCTGCTGGCTTCTAGCAGACATGCTCTGACCTTTGACCCCACTTTATGGGACCCTTTGGCCAACTACTGGGCAGGCCCTGATGGCCAGTGCTGGCCCTGACAGGACCACACCCTGGTCACTGCCTGAATTGGTGCCTCGGGTGGACCACCTCGCAAGCTCAGCGGCCTGGAGCCCTGAAGACATGGGGGTATGGAGGTGGTGGGGAGAGCAGGGCTGGGGGAGCACCCATCTTGGAGAAAGGTGGGATGCCCGGCTCCAGAGGCAGGTGTCCGCGGGCAGCCTCACGCGCCACCGGGTTGCTAGGTGACCTTGGCCTGGCAGCCTCCATCTCTGGAGCTCAATTTGCTCAAGTGTAACAACCGGAGGCTCGTGAATTCTAAAGACTCTTGGAAGAAACAAGTGCTGAGGGAGCTGCCGTGCGGTCGATTGAGATAATGCGTCTGCAACGCTCAGCTCGGAGCCAAGCGCATCATAAGCATTTGGTAGATGTCGTTACTGACGTCGCTGTTAACAGCCCGCCTGCCTGCCCACCCAGACACCGGACGGGGGGCCAGGCGAGCTGTGGGTGTAGGAGGGCGGGCCGCGTAGGGGCTGGACATGGCGCTCTTCTCCAGGTGCCCGGCGAGGTCCACCGGGCGGGGACGCCATCACACTTCTGGTCCCCAGTACTGGCTTCTGCCAGCCGACACCCTGGCCCTCGGCACAGACAACGCCGCCAGGAATCGCTGGGCTCTGGAATGGCTCAGTGCACGTGGCCAGGCCACGTTGGTGCCTGGGCCTGCGGTACCTTCAGTGCTGCGCCCCCTGCCTCACAGTGCTGGCAATTAGAAGGGTAGGCGGGAGGGGCAGGGAACAAGTGCTCCCTTCCTGGCGGCCTGGCCTGGTCGGGTGGGTGAGGGGCTGGAGCTGGCCCCTGGACCCTCTCTAGGCCCTTTGGTGGGCAGGGAGGCTCATGCCACCCCTGCCTTTCCACCCCGATGTCCCGCCTGCCCCAGGGGCACCCACCCGGTCCCCAAGCTAGCCGTGCACCCTGCCAGCCTCAGGGGTCGTAAGGACCCGTCCTGGGCCACACACGGAGTCCTGCACCTGCTGCTGCACCCGCATTTTCCGCCGGCTTTCCAACGGCGGCAGAGCTCCTGTCCGTGACATGTGAGATGCTACCTGGGCGCATGTCAGGGGTTGCTAGGGACCAGAACTGTGAGGTCTCGGGGATCACGTCCAAACCACAGTGCCTGGTGGGGGGGGCAGCGGCAGGTGGGGGTGAGGGGCCTGCGAGGCCAGAGGACTGCCGGTCCCCTTGCACTCACCCCGAGAAGAGCAGGGAGAGACCATCAAAGGAAGTGGATTGGTACTCTGAATGTTTTAGAAAGATTCCTTCACCTAAAAGATTAGAAGAGGGCACAGCCCAGATAAGGAGAAGCAAGGGGCTCTGGTTGCAATTGGACGGCACCTGAGTCAGGAGGCAGGGGGCACTTGGTGAGTGAGCAGGGGAAGGGAGAGAAGAGGACAGAACTGAGACTGCTGTTGGAGGTGGGACGTGTTGGGTGTTGGTGACTAGAGAGAGGCAGGGGGATGTCAAGGCTCCTGGGGGGCTGGGGACGCCCTGGTGGACAGAGAATGCTGCAGGGGAAGCAGCTTCCTGTCTGAGCTCAGTAAGCAGAGCGCTTCTGTGTGGCATCCCCAGGGCATCTTGACAGGTGGTGATATGGGCTCTGGGCCAGGGGAAAGCTGGGCTGGAAGGAGCTGAGGAGCTGTTACTCTCGCTGAAGTTAGGCACATGAGTGAGGTCCCCAGGGAAAATGCATGGATGGTGAAGAGAAGTCTATTTATGCATTCACCTTAAAATCATACAGGAGGGCTAAAGACCTCATAGAGTGAAGTAAGACAAGAAAAAAGAAATTGAAGACATGCATTGGCAAGGGAAAAGTTAAAGCAGATTTTTATTTATTTTTTGCAGATGATGTGATTTTCTATTTAGAAAAAGAAGGAATCTGGAGGCAAATTACTAGCAATGATAGAGTTCAGCCACATAGCTGAATATAAGCTCCATTTACACCTTGCAGGTACCAGTGTCAACTGTATTTCTGTACATCATCAAGAAATTAAAATGTGGCTGCCATTTGGTTGTTTTTTTACTCACTCAGTCATGTCCAACTCTTTGCGATGCCAAGACTGTAGCCCGCCAGGCTCCTCTGTTCATAGAATTCTCCAGGCAAGAATACTGGAGTGGGTTGCCATTTCCTTCTCCAGGGGATCTTCCTGACCCAGGGATCGAACCTGAGTCTCCTGTGTCGGCAGGTAGATGCTTTATCCCTGAGCCACCGGGGAAGCCCCATTGCTACCATTTATGTGGCAACAAAACTACAAACAGAACAAGATAAATCTCACCATAACTGTAAAGACCTATGTGCTAAAATTTGTGTAATATTCCTGCAGGATGTGAAAGAAAACGTAAACAGCTGGAGAGAAATCCCATGTTTATAATTTGCAAAATTTAGTATCATATATAATCTCCACCAGTTTATCTAATGATTCAGGACACCAGTCAAAACTCAGTAAGATCCTTTGTGGAACTTGTCCATTTGTTTCTGAAGAGGGAGGTACGCTTGCCCTGTGAGGTACCAAGACATTATAGAGCTTAGTAAAAATGCTGTGTGGTGTTAGTTCAGGGGTAGAAAAATGGACTAATGGAACAGATAGAATGTTCCTGAGCATATCTGTGCACATATGGAGCTCCGTGAACAACACAGGTCACATGGCACACCAGCTGGGAGGCAGGGAGTTTTCACCGTGATCCTGGACTAATTGTTTCTCCATATGGAAAAAGTTAAAATTCTCTCCAGCCAGATGGATTTAGAACTTGTGTCAAAGCAAATGTCTGAAGCAAAATTTTAAAAATCTTTAGAAGAAAATATAGGTGAAAATTTCTGATCGAGGTAGGATTTCTTAAGGTACAGAAACTGCTAACATAAGAGAAAAAGACTGATGTGTTTTAATTCATTATTAAGATTAGAAGCTTCTATAAATCAAAAGGCAATTTAAATCAGGTTTTAAAAAAAGTCACAGTATGAGACTCTATTTGCAAAACATGACTGACAAAAATTTTGTGTCAAGATTAAATAAAGAACAGCTCCAATCAGCTAGAAGGAAGAAAAAACGCGACGTGCCGAAGATGAAACAGCTGTGGCCAGAAGAGAAAGCTCCTGCAGAGGTATGGATGACACCAGGACATGCGAGCAAGCTATTCAGTGCAGTCCAGCCGCTCAGGCGTGTCCGACTCTTTGCGACCCCACGGACTGCAGCACCCCAGGCCTCCCTGTCCATCACCAACTCCCAGAGTTTACACAAACTCACGTCCATTGAGTTGGTGATGCCATCCAACCATCTCATCCTCTGTCATCCCCTTCTCCTCCCGCCTTCAGTCTTTCCCAACACAAGCCATTGCAAACTGCAAGATCGGGTTATTGGACAAATGTAAGAGGTCTGACAATACTGAGTATTAGTACACAGACTGAAGAGCGTGTAGTTTAGATCGCCCTGGTGTAATCTTATAAACGTGATCATTTGCATGATCTCTGACCCAACAATTCCTCTCCTTACTGTGTACCAAGACAGAAAGCTGGGCGTGTCTACCAGAGACATGCACAAAAGCGTTCATACTGGAAGAGAAATTCAAGATGACCCCAAAGCCCACCTACAGGAGTCTGGGTGAATAAATGAAGCATATTCCCTTCATTTTGGTGGATGCTGGTATTGAGGGTGGTCTGTCCCGCCACCCTGGGAACAGACTCAGCTTTTGGTCCCCATAACAGAGGGGATGTCCCACCACCCCAGGGATAGACTCAGCTTTTGGTCCTCATACCAAGGAGGATGTCACATGACAATGAAAATCAGTGATCTGCAATTGAGCTGGAAGTTGGTCAGTCATGGGCCCCCCAGCTGATGCCACATGGGTCGGGGTGACCTACCCAGCAGACTTTCCTGAATTCCTGACTGGCCACATTCTGAGAAAAACAAAAGAAACAGGTTCTAAGACTCTTAAGTTTTGGGGCGTTTTGTTACACAGCACTAGAAAACCAAACTTTGTGTCTTTTACTCTTCTGCACCTGTGCAAGGACATCTGCTCATTTTTGCCTACTTTTGTATGCCATCCCTCCCACCAAGGTGATTTAGTACTCCCACCGCCCCACAATTGGAAAAGGAGTACGTCAAGGCTGAATATTGTCACCCTGATTATTTAACTTATATGCAGAGTATACCATGCAAAGTGCCCGGCTGGATGAAGCACAAGCTGGAATCAAGATTGCTGGGAGGAATATCAATAACCTCAGATATACAGATGACACCACCCTTATGGTAGAAAGTGAAGCAAAACTAAAGAGCCTCTTGATGAAAGTGAAAGAGGAGAGTGAAAAAGCTGGCTTAAAAGTCAACATTCAAAAAACTAAGATCATGACATCTGGTCCCATCACTTCCTGGCAAATAAGATGGGGAAAACAATGGAAACAGTGACAGACTTTATTTTCTTGGGCTCCAAAATCACTGTAGATGATGACTGCAGCTGGGAAGGCTGAGAGCTTTGAGGTTAAGGGACTCGTCTGTGATGGAGCCTCGGTTGGGACCCACGAAGTCTGGCCTAGAGGTGGTGCCTCCAGCTTCTCCTCTGTGCTCGTACAGACAACAAGCCAGGAGGGAAGATGCCAGATGTGGGAGCAAGGCAGAAAGGAGGGGGGAACCTCGGGCTCACGGACCTCCAGCTCCAGCCAATTCAGAGGCTCCTGTCTTGTGCCCAGCCTGGAGGGAAGGACTGAAGCTGGGGTGACTCCTGCAACCCAAGTGGGGAAAATGAATGAACTGCACACTCCTGCTCAGAGGAAGGAAGCTTGAGCTGCCATGATTAGGGGAGCAGTGGGTATAACCCTCAAGGAAAATCCAGAGTCCTGGGCTGGCCCTGCCTTGGACCTGGAATCTGGCTTTAACATCACCTCTGGGTATGGGAACCGGAAGCTGAGAGTCTGTTCCTGGGGTGGTGGGACACCCACCCCACCCCACCCTCGATACCGGTATCAGCCAGAATAAGCCACCATGAACAGTCACCTTAACAGCGCAGGCACCTTGCGCTTCCACAGTAAATATGACCCTTGCCTGAGATCAGCTAAACATGCACACCTACAGGTACACAGTCGACTCCATCATGACCAAGACAGAAGAAACCAGGAAGGCTGGTTTCCTGGAAACTTCAGTTAACTGAAAAATCTGAAAGAAACTGTACAACAGTGTTCAACGTGGGTGCCAAAGGAGAAGAGAGAAATCAAAGTGACCAGATCTCAGAGTCTTCTGCCAGAAACTCCTGTCCATGAGAGTCTCCAGGCAGGAATACTGGGGTGGGTTGTCATGCCCTCGCCCAGGGGATCTCCACTTCTTCAGTGTGTTCTCAGATAGAAGACTCAGTGGATCTAGACAAAGGCTTTAAAAACACATACATGTGGATGTTTCCTACGGAAAGTTCAGAACATCAGAGACAGAAAGGACGTCATGAAAGGGCCCAGAGAAGGACAGAAGTTTACTCCTGAGGACAGTTTGGGCCACAGGAAATTTCAGAACAGCAACAGGAGCAGCCTGAAACTTCAGGAGACTGTCTTCAAGGCCGTGAGAGAGGCAGTTGTCAACCAGAGATTTTACATCAGGCTTAAGTGTCAATCAGGAGTAGAGTAACATTCCTGAGCAGAGATGGTTCAGACAAGCTGAGAGAACCTACCACTAGCTGGTCTTTTCTGAAAATCTCCAAAGAAGCTATTTAAGGGAGAAGGAAGTAGAGCTCCAGACGAAGGAGCAATGCGTGAAGACAGCAAACTGATTAGTGACCGTGGAGACAGACTGAAGTGAGCGTCAATGATCAACGCGAATCGTGTTACTGATGATTATTCCGGTGATGATAAAATGGCACTGAAGTACAAGGCAATGATAATACGTAAAACGGAACTGGTAGTGATCAGGGAAACCATATCCAAAGGTCCAAATAGGGTGGAGAAAGGTAGAGATGGACTAGCGTTAGACTTTGCGGGTGTGTCTGTTATAGAGTTCATTGTATGGGTCAAACCACATGACATTGCTGATGTTTGACCAACGTGACGGCAGTTTCATGTGGTTTAACCCAATACTGTAAAACTTCCGAAGGAGGGTGGAGAAAACTTACCGTCCCAGCGGAGAGTGGGGGGACAATGGGGTCCCTGCCTGGTGAGGGCACGGGCGCGTCCAGAGGGCCCCTGTGCAGACGTGAACCGGGAGGCAGCGGGAGGTCCGTGAGCAGGGACGCGAGCCCCCAGCCGGGGCCCCCGGTAGCGGCTGATGCCCGTCTTCCCGCAGGTGTACTTCCGGGTCCTGATGTGCTTCCGGGTCCTGATGTGCTTCCGGGTCCTGATGTGCTTCCGGGTCCTG